>JARGYA010000312.1:0-163158 GCA_029204335.1 Mycena vulgaris
GAGACTCTATGCCTGACACCCTATACACCCTGTCACCTTACCCTGAGCTTTCATTTCACCCCCAGTATCAGCAAGATCGCAAATCACCCGCGAGATTCGGCTCGCGTGGAGCTCGCAATGCGAGCAAAAAGCGAGCGACGCTTCCGTTTCCACCCTTTCTGCAAATTTCTAGCAGTCAGCTATGTGCTCAGTCATACCCAAGAGTATACAACAAAGTATTTGAGATTGAATCCCAGAAAATCCGGCTGGGACAGTCGACCGCTAGCGACAGTTCTTCTATGCCTGACTGAAGTACTGCAATTATGGAAAATGAAAAGGATGTGTATGGAAAGAGGTTCATTGACAGCCGTGTTTTCGTTCGTTGTCGCCCCCGAATCATCTTTAATCTATATCCTCGCTACGCCTACGCTACTCAAAACAAAATCGATGCCTTGGACAGCAGTGACAGTGAAGTTCCCCAACAGCGGCGCATATCAAGGCAAATATCAGATTTTAGGTGGACCGACCTATTGGTGAGTGACCGGGGGCCTGAGAACACAACTTCTGCCCCAAATCCATGGCAACATAATTAAATTCGCCTCATTTATCACTGATGCCATTCGTGTCTTAAGATCATTTCTTAACGTAAAGAGCCAGTGAACACAGCTTCTGTCCAAAATTCCATGGCAACATATAATTAAAAGATCGCCTCTTCCGACCTATTCTCTGGTCTCGTGGTCCGAGAGAAGAACGGGAATCTCATGTGGCCGGGTTGCACCCGTTCTGGAACCTAGATAAAGTTTACTACAGCTCCTTCTTAGAAGGACGAAGGAGAATGGATGATGGTATGAGTCGTGATGACACCAGCTATATCGTTGGAAATTTCTGTAAGCTGCAAGCAGTCCTTTCGAACGGAATAAATATACCTAGCTGCCTAATGGGTGTCAATGGACTGTGCATGTCTGACTGTTCCACCCCCTCAACCTGCCTGCCTTGATTTTTCTGCCTTGTCGTGCGGATCACGGCCGAATGAGAAGAAGGACATCACCATCAATTGGATCACCATCAGAACACTCCAGCATATGACCTGTCCAGGTGTACGGACCTCTATTGTTCGTTATTGGGACCCTGCGGTTAATATACTTTCCTTCCTTTCTTCTAGCAAAGATTCGGCAAACAAGAACTGTCTAGGGCTGAGCTTCTCGCTCTGGCAACCGGCCGCTGGCTCGTCAGATAACAATTTGCATATAATGCCGCCTACCCATCCTCAAAGACCTCCGCCTTTCCTGCGGTGACTCTTCTTTCCTTCTAAGTCAACTCGTCCAGGCGACCAGTGAAGGGCGGGACCCAGATGGTTGCGAATCAGTTTGTGGTGGCATATGGGTACGCCGTCCCGATTCACCCCCCTTGAATGCGTTCTGTTCATCCTCTCCGTAACAGGGTGCAGCTGGCATCGTCGTGGGTCAACATGATGCTCTACACGCTAGAGCTTGTCGTGTGCCTGCGCTACTTTCAGCGTTCTTCTCGCCCCCTACCTCACAAAATCGGGGTCGGTGCCATGGTGCTCTGCGATACTTTGTGCACTATGGCCATAGACGCAGACGTTTTCGTCACATTCGAAATTTTCGTGAAAAAAGCGTCCTTCCAAGACGCGACCATTCCAGCTTCATCGACCGTCTTCATGACTTATTGCACCGCATCCATCGTGCAATTGTTTTTGATTCATTTACACTTCGTTCTGTGAGTGGTTCTGTGTGTTATGGGAATGCGCGCTAAAAGCTTATGGTCGCATAGAATACGGAATCGAGTTGTCAGCGCATTTTTGGTCTTTTTCGTTACACTCCACGTATGTCTCCTGGTCCCCTGACGATCTGTTTCCCCATGCGCTTCACAGCTTGCCGTTTCGTTTGCCGCCGGGATCATGATCTTCACTGAGTTCTTCACGGCTCAGCACTTGGTCTACACCGTCGCCGCGTGAGTGCTCTGTAACTCATTCCTGGCTCTAATTCGAGCCTTTCTCTCAGGGCCGGTGCTATCCTGTGTGGCCTCACGGACATCTTGATTGCGGCTTGCTTGGGAACCAAGTTCTTCAACTTCAAACTGAAGTACAGACATGGTTCTACGCCAAGGTGAGTACAGAACATACATGTCCAGCGTATCCGCGTTAACCAAGCCCACTCAGCTTGATACGCCGGATTTTTATCCTTAGTCTCACCTCCGGTGCTATCGTGGCATCCACTACCATCCTGATGATAACCTTGTTCGTGACGAACAATATCGGTAAGTCCATCTGGTGACTTCTGCCGTCGCTTGAGCTTGACAACGCTGCGGGTCCAGCATTCGATTTCTTCTTCTCATGCCAAGGCCGGGTCTACGCCTTGACACTTTTAGTCAGCTTCTTATCCGATTCGTCTCCGAATTCAAGGCAGAGTGGAAAAGGGGAGAGCAGCATCCTGTTCCGGGCCGATGCGCTCCCGATCAGAATTTCAACTGGCGGGGTGCAGAAGTCGCCGCCTCCGTCCATCCATTCTTCCCGCATGGTACGTCATTTCCAAGATGCATTTTCTCCTGGGGCTCAACGATCATTATCATTGGACAGAGTGTAGATTCTTTGAGTAAAGAGCTCCTCCCTCCGATCCCCGCGATGGCCAGGGAGCAAAGCAGTGCTTCTTTTCGCTTCGCCCCGGCTCTATTCACGGCATTCTCTTCCCGCTCTACTTCGGGTCCCCGCACCGGCTCGACTTTCCAAACAGCCAGGACCACCTCGACGCCCCATCCATTGATACTCGTACCCTATCGCACCGTGTCTCTACCTCGAATTGTATGATCACGATACGGACTTGTTACTTAAATGGACTTAGTGTACAATGCATTACTGGATGATGTATGTAAGACGCTGACCTGATCCCGGCCGGCTGATTTCCGGGAGATGAAAATGCTCGTTTCTGCCGCCGATCGACGAAGGATCGACCACACTCAGTCTGCAACCGGTGTCAGACTTCAAGTTTCAAGCTCCAGCAAGCTCCAGGCTTCAGTTGACATGTTTCTTCTCAAAACCCAAAGAGAAAAAGCGGTGATCTGAGGGCGGCAACTTGATGGTTCGAACAATTGTCCGGTGTCCCGTTGTCAATGGCGACCGCCAGAAGTGCGCACTTGCGGAATCCGATTATATGACTGGCACTAGCTCTACCCCGCGTCTAGACTCTCGCCCGGCCGATTCGATTAACTACAGTGACATGGAGTTGATCCGACAATGACCGACAACTCATGTGGATCCAATTATGTGTGCTCTCCTTTTACCTTGCTCTGTGCAAGCTCATTGGAATTGGTGCCTCAGCTCCAATGAACGTAGTGGATTCAACTTGACATCTGACCTCGTGGTCGCTGAGGTCCAGCCTCTGCTACATATGATACTGTGTAGTCTGCTTGAACTCTCGTAAGTTTCTGATTTCTACCTACATGACGGCTTTCCCTCATTTCGGCTGTTTGACATCTAGGGACAGACCCTGAATTCATCAATATTAATATACATCGGCTATTCATTCTATCACTGCCTTATAATTATTGACACGCAAGGAGACCCCCGGATTGGGTTCGTCAGTGCACCCTCGTTTACTTCCCCTTTTTCTAGAGAGAGAGAGAGATCTATATTTATATACCGCCACAGGCCAGCTCGGGCCAAGACCCGGGTATCACCATACTCCGCTACTACCTAAAATAGCTAAGTAGTTGTGAGGTAACGATAATAACGGGTTTTGCTCTGCGGGTGGGGGAACAATGGAGCGTTGGAATGATATGGTGGATAGGGTTGCTGGGTATGTGTAAGATGCAGGCTGCGTGCCTTGGGGTGTGAAACCAATTCCACCCTCACAATACACTTTCCTTCAATCACAGGGAGGACTGCCGCACTCCGACCGTATGACGCTGCTTAATCCGATCATCCCTCCCTTGTCTTATCGGCAAAAGTCGTGTGCTCTTTGCTTTGTGCTCTCACAGTCTCATTGGATCGCTATCCAAAGATGGGGTCCATTGATCGAAGGCAGTGCTGTAGCCCCTAAGTCCTTTGATCCTGTGTTTGAGCACCTCGCATCCAGCTCTAGCGTCAAGCCAGGAATTTTCGCTTTCTTGGGCTTGCTCACGCGTCTTGCCTCCTTCTTCGCGGACAATTCCGCTACGGTAGCCAAGTTATCTTATCTCTCGAAGTATATGCTTACTTATCCGTGCTGAAGTAATGCGCCCCCAGGCCTCCGGATCTGCTTTTGTGTGAATGTCATCCTGGAGGACCTGGCCGAACCCGAGCCGAAACCCACGCCGAAATCGAGAATGTATGACTAGACCATTCGAAAATGCTGCTTATTTGAAGTTATCATTCGGTCGTAACGGTTTCTACTGGAGTTCATACCTCGTCCCTAGCTGTGAAGAAGTTCTATGCGGCCAAGCATTCTGTCCGTCTACCCGGAATGGACGACAGGTGTCCGGCGCTATGAAGCGACATGACACAGGAAAACTGACATTTCATTCATACTCATCACGGCATTGTGCACCCACATACACTGTGACACACAATCCCTGACGACAGCATTCTCCGACCACACTCCTGTCGGAATTCTGCTCGTAGTCGCAATTACAGTGGCCGCTCCTCTTCTCGTTCTCCGATTCATGCATAATCTCGAGGTGCGAGCCCTCGTGACACCGGATTCGTTAACCCGATCGACAATGTGCCCGGAACGCGACCTCTCCTCCATCCGCGCGGCTTACATTGAATATAGGAATGGTGTTGAACCTGTGAGCGCTCGCCGCTTCTGTTCTTGTGGTCGACCAATTCACGCCTATGCTGTTCAAGTTGGTGCTTTAATCATCCCAACTTTTTTACACTACTCAATCAGTTTTTACACACACTACTCAATCAGTTTACACACACTACTCGGTCAGTTTATACACACTACTCGGTCAGTTTATACACACACTACATCGAGATTTTGAAAACTTGGACACACATATATGTCCAGCTGGTTTTCATACATATGTGTTTATGTGAAATTTACATACATACATGCGTGCGAAGCTGTCCAAATTCTCATGGCCGCCATCAGAGCCTCCGGCACCGTCAGGAGCAGTGGGCTCGGGGCCCTTGTCATCGTGACATGCATTTTGTCGTCGCGGAGAACAATGAGCAAGGCCAATGAGAGAAGAGTTTCCGCCGTTGTTTGTTGTTGCTGTGCCGAGTGCCGATGTGCCGGGTCGGCCCGCTTGCCGCTTTCTTGATCATCAATATCAACCTCATTTAGTTATTGCCTATTACAACCTCGGTTGCGATTTATGACCATGCTTTTCTTTGCCGACTGTAGTACCACTGCACCACCAACATGGTTGTCTCAACTCTCGCAAGATGCGGAAAGAGGTTGAGCACAAAGTGGCCGGCTCGAGAGAAGCCTGTGGATTCTTTGGATGCTTTCAGTATATCTCGAGGCGCTACAAGAATGTGCGATAGAATTTTAGCTAAGTATTGAGCAACTAAATGAATATGTATCCAAGTCTCCGAGGATTTGAAAACAGGTTCTGCCCGGCGTGCGATGGATCTGCCCAGCCGTGTATAACACCCCACGAGACAAGGGGGAATCGGCATTCGAAAAACGGATATAGGGTCGAAAAGTTTTTTTCGACCCTCGGCCAGACCCCCCCCCCCCCCCCCCCTCCCCCCTATATAAGGAAGGAGGTTCTCACCCCTAGCGGCGGGCCGCGTCTCCGAGTCATGTGCGCGCTCACCGCCACCAGGTTGACAGCTTCCTAATCCACTCAGCGCTATAACAATTGACCTCTTCGATGCTCTGGTAGGGCTAGAACATCGTCGAGTGTCAGCCACTTGCATTTAATACATATCAGCTTCAATTACTAAATGATGTGCACTGTTTTTAGAGTCAAATATAGAATTTCAACATTGGCTGACTGTTTGTAGGTGCTGATACTGCCATCTTGCCCCAATCTCCCAAGGTTTTAAGTCTATGCACATCAATTTCAATGTTCCGCCTAAATTATTTTGAGTAACCGTTCTTTTCACCCTCGACGGACACTCGGAGACGTTCACAACAATTGATGGACTTTCCAAATTCAGACAACCATGTCGTACATGCCCGTAGAGTCCCAAATACCATCTTCCTGCCTTTGGAGTGCTTCAGGGTGTATTTCTGACAGTTTTGAGCCTCCTTCATATTACATGATAAAAGATTTTTTCAGCCCTCCTCGGGACCCCCCCCCCCCCCCATATCCAAAATTTTAATCCCGAAACCCCCTTGCCACGAGACCTCAAAAGGAAGGATGTTAATATAATGGCCAGTGCTTAACGCTGTTCAAAACACAGCCCCGTCTTGAGAGTTCCACCATGACTCATATTCCTGGCGTAGGGCTTTCGGTCGGCGCAAAAGAAAGGAGGTAGCACCAGTGATGACGGTGCGTGCCCCAAGATTTTCTGCGCCAAGCTTCCTGCAGTCGAGATTTAGCTGCTCCAAAACCGGGAAGTGGACTCTGATGAGAGATACCGGGCAGATCATCAATTCGGAAGCATCGATCAACTGAACGGAGCAGTCGATGCGCAGTGGTGAGGGCATTACGTGACGGGATATCAAGCACAATGAAGAAGGTATCCAAGTCCTGGGACGTGATGAGAAGATAAGTCAAGGATGGGGCGATGGAGGGATGTTTCAGAACGGAGGCTGTATCCCCCAGCAGGGAGTATACTCGCTCTTCCCATGAATACACTTGAACCTGCAAGGTTCTGATGGTGCATTGGGAGTGCGTAAGAAGACTCGTGATATTGCGGACATCCTCCCAAAGTGCTGGGAATTCCAGGACGAGAGTGTGGAGCAGGGGCAGGCTCAAAAAAGGGAGAATAATGGTGCTTCCGGCAGAGAAAAAGGTGGTGACTTGGGGACAGCGAGGAGACACAGACATATTATGCAAAACAGGAACGCTCTGGCGGCTGAGCAAGCAGAAGCGGAGAGAGAGCGAAGGTAGGCAACTAAACAAGTTGCCTATGTTCGTTTTCCGCGTCCTTCGGGAACCAAAAACTGGAACATAGGCTACTTGTTTAGTAACCTTAATATATATTGGGATACAGGACACAGCACTACAAACTGAAGACCTGCGGTATAAACATACCTTCCCAATGGGATTCTGCACGGCGCAAAAGGATATAACGATCAGCAGTAGTCAACGGGAAACGAGGTGATAAACCCACCTGTTTAGCTTCATCGTCCGAGGAGAGAGGGACCCCGGCGTGCAGTAGTTCCCGCTCAGCGCCAGCACGACCATCTCGGGGAACTCGAGCTGCATGAGCTCGAGCGCCTTCTCCGTGCCCATGTTCATGCCCATCGCGTCGCCCGTCGCGGTCGCGAAGCGCACGAACAGCGCGCGGCCGGCCATGGCAGTCTAGAGCCCTTGAGGCGCGCGAAGCACGACGTGCTCTCGAACGCAGCCTTGAGCGCGCCGTGGCCCTCGGGGCTCGCGGTCCATGCCTTGGCGCGCACGGCCTCGACGATGGAGGGGAAGTCGATCGCGGACCTGTGCGTCATCGCGTCCGAGCGCCTTGCACCCGCGCGACGTCGACGCGACGAGCGACCCCCTCGCGGTCGCCACCGGGATGTAGAAGGACACGCTGTCTATGTTCAGCGGGCCTGTGATGCCGAAAGGGATGGGGATGTAGCTGGGGGTGGCGTCAGTTTACTGAGAATGTATGTATATTGAGAGAGACACACCCAACGACGTTCTCGCAGCACGCGCCGAGGACCTTGGCGAAGTCGTACCATTCGAAAGGGACAAGCGATGTTTCGAGGGACTGAGGGAGGGAGGCGCGGGCTGTCAAATGAATGGGTTACGTTGGAGTCAAATCTTAATTTTGGTAGAACCCTCACAAATTAATGCTCATCGTACTCTCACCGCTCGTTCCAGTCCCGCGGGCTCCTGCACCGGTGCGAGTACCTGGAAAAAAGTAGCGTCAATACCATCACACCGAAGCAAGGCAGCCCCTAACTCACCTTCTCCAACGCATACCCTGCAACCTTCCCCGCTCGCCCGAGCAGCACCACCTCCTCGCCGGACATCTCCCTCGGGCCACTCGACTTCGGTGCACTCTCCAGTAGCGCAACAAGTTCTGGCAGCGGCCGCGGCTCCTTCTCCAGCTCGTCTTCCACATCCTCATCATTGTCCGACTCCTCGTCGCTGGGGACAGCCACTATCCGCCGCGCAGGCGTCCGGCTCCGCTGGCCCCTCCCGCGCGTGCGCAGCCGGCGATCCACATGCTCGAGCGAGAAAGTGAGCACCGCGCCGGTGCTCGGTGCCGGCGTCTATACGTGCACGATCGAGATGGGCTGGACAACCGGCGCGGCGAGCGCCGAGGTCGACGCGATCGCGATGTCCCGTGCCCAACTACCCTGCGCTGTCTCCGGCTCCGACTTGGGCTCTGCTTTCACCGCCGGCGCCTCCTCTGAGTGCTCCTTCGCCGCCTCTCTCCCGTCCCCGAAGCGCACGCCCCCGCGCGCGCGGCCGACGCCACGGATCAGATATGCATTGGGGAGGACACTTATGGCGAGCACGACGACGATGCCCTTGCTGAGCACGGGGTCGCCGACGAGGCGCGTCCACGCAGAGAGCACGGTGTTGATGTGCAGCGAGAGGACGCGGCGGCGGCTCAACGGGCGCGCGGGCCGGAGCATGAGCGGCGGGCTCAAGCGCACCAGGAGGCGCGGCTCCGCGCTCTCGTCGTCGGATGCGGAGGAGTGAACCTGGGTGGGTGTGAGGAGCGCGAGCAGCGAGCGGTCGAGCGGGGTCGTGTGCGCAACCGCCGCTGAGGGCGCGCGAAGCGGCGACGTCAGCGGCGCAGAGAGATTGAGCATGTGAAGGCCAAGGAAGGACGCGAGCAGGAGGAGCTTCAGGCGTGCGACGGGATTCTCCTGGGCGGAGTCCTTTCCGTCTTTTCCCTCAGAGGAGCTCCCCGTGAGCGATGAGCCGCGCCGGAGGAGCGTAGCCTTGGGCCCGATGACGCGGGACCACAGTGATTGCTTTGGTGGATGCGGGCGCCGATGGAAATTAACGGCGCGGACAGGACCTGTACAACAGTGAGCGATACGCCGGCGGGTCATGCAATGTGCAGACCTTCATGTTCTTCGAAACGGTCGACCGAACCCCCATGCGGTAGTTCCAGAGTTGAATGCTACCGTTCTGAACAGCAGCGGCAAGCAAAGGCTGGGAAGGGTGGAATGCGAGAACCTGTCGGACATTGAGATATGAATGGGAGGAAATGTATAGCCGCGCACCCTTGACGCGATTGCTTTTCGATTCAAACTTCGTGAGCATAACAGACATGGTGGGTAAAGGAAAGAGGCATGTTGTTAGCTGGAATTACGGAGTCGGGGAGGAGAGAGAGGAAGAGGGTTATGGCAGCTTCGTGGCTACGTGGGAATCCTGTGCGACCAATCAAGGACCGATTCCTTTTTCGGGACAGCCCCGGCTATGCCGAAGCTGATATACAGAACATTAGAGTGTATACGGCTGCAAAGTTCTGAGAATTTGATGGGCAATAATTTCCTTATGCAGTAGTCAGGACTTTTGCCAGTCACATTCGGCCCGAGATCAGTCACATCGCTGATGCACACTGATTCCCTGCCCAAGCCTTTCTGCTCGTCGCGCCCGACGACGACCAACTTAACTTAGGTTCAGAAATATTCTTCAATTTGCGCCATGCCTTCCGCCGAGGGCCCGCAATTCAATTATACCATTCGAGTCTGACATATGTGCTATTCAGTAGCTTATAGAGCTGATCAAATGTTGGAGGCGGGCGGCGCGCAGTGAGCGGGAAAGGCGGGCAACGTGGGGCAACGATGTGGACGGCCAAATGATCGGTATTTGATCGCGGGAACATTATACCGTCAATGTCACACGGCATCTTCCGGAAGCTGCGTAAGGAAATTATTGCCCATCAAATTCTCAGAACTTTGCAGCCGTAGACACTCTTACAGCTACGTGTCTGCAGACGGGTTGTCGGAGAAATAGTCAATGCCTCCGTGAATATATGTATGTTCAAAACTGATGTAGTGTGTGTTCAAAATATACTGACCGAGTAGTGTGTATACCGACCGAGTAGTGTGTGTAAACTGATTGAGTAGTGTGTGTAAAAACTGATTGAGTAGTGTAAAAAAGTTGGGATGATTAAAGCACCAACTTGAACAGCATACCCGCCAGCTTTGTTTCATCATACGCACGAGGTGACTTCCAAGGTACCACTCGTCGGGGCCCCGCGCTATTACACTTCGTTGAGGGACGTGATGAAGCAGCTGCAAAAAAAAATCGAAGACCTGGCCTGGGAGACCAGATTAACTCTGTAAGCTCCCTCAAACGACTTATTGACACGCCTCTGATAATCCACAGATTATGGGGTGATAATCATTTCTCCGCGAACGGCGATATGTGGAAATATTCTACTGCCCGGTGAGACACGCCGCGAATATGAAGAACACGTCATGGGCCAGACTCGTTAGTTTCGCGTTCAGCCGCGAGTCGCTGTCTCTCAAATTCATTCGAAGGAAAGTGCTTCGATAGGAGTGGCAGGAGCTGCGTCTGAATGACGCCGCACAAACATGAAGGAAAAGTATATATGATAGTAGGAAGTATACGTAGAATCAAGAGATGGAATAACATAAGTCAGAAATGTGAAGAAGCCTCGCGCACGGCTTCGGCGCAGCCGGCACAGCGCTCTTCTTCGGCGTCCTCCGGTTCGTCGACCGGCGCGCGCGACCGCCCGCGAGTGGGCTTGCGCGCCGCGGGCTCGGGGAGGCTTGCGGGTGTGGCGGCCTTGACACGTCCGCGGCGCTTCGGGGGTACGGCGGGGTCCGTGGCGGGCGCGGTGGTGTGCGCATCCGTGGATGAAGCGAGCTTCCGCGCGCGGCGGGCTCGTTGTCGCTCTCTGGCTCGGCGGTGCCTTGCGGCCACGGCGAGGCCTCGACGGCACGGCTGGGATAGCGGGGAGCGCAGCGGGCCCCTCGACCGTGTCTGGCTCCGCGGTGGACTTGCGGGTGCGGCCGGTAGACTTGCGGGTGCGGCGAGGCTCTGAAGGCGCGGGCAGCGCGTCGACGGGCATGTCCTCGCTCTCCTCCACGGCTGTCGTTCGGGTGACTTTGCGCGTGCGGCGTGCAGGTTTGGCGGGCGCGAGTGTGTCGACGTCCATGTCGTAGTCGAAGTTTGGTGTACGGGGACGCACGGTGCTCTTCGCGCGTGTGGACGTCTTGGGCTCCTGCATTAAGTCAGACACGGCCGCAGTGCAATGAAGCGGAGACGTACGACGACGGGCAGCAATTCGCTCTCTTCCATGACGTCTTTCGACTCTGCGATGGCCTTACGAGACCGCATGGCACTCTCGCCACGCGTAGGCTTCTTCGTAGTCGTCTCCTGTACAAAACGTCAGCGCCGCCCCCAGTGAGTAAGCAAGAAGGAACGCACACCGGCTCAGCGTCCATAGCCTCGCTCTCCTCGACGAGCTCCTGTAACAGATTCAGATTACCATGACGCTCAAGTACGCGAACGTAACCCTCACCTCCGGCAGAGCAGTATTCTTGCGCGAGCGCGCGCGTCGACTTCTTCGTCTGGGTCTCCTGCACACACACATCAGTGACGGCAGCGAAGGAAGGAGGGAAAGAACGTACGACGACGGGCTGCGCCTCCGCGTCCATCGCCTCATCGATGGGCGCCTGCGGCTCCTACATCGCGCACCGGTCAGGGAGAACCTCACGCAAAACGGGCAATACACACCTCGCGTGCCGCCCCTGTAAACTCCACGCCCACTGCCTCCTCTCCACGCGCCGCGCTCCCCGCACGCCCCGCTTCACCGAGCACGCCCCCCCTCCTCCTCTTAAGCCCTTCCACCATCTCCCTCAGATTCTCCAACAAACTCTTCGAGTCCTACTCCTCCTCCCCGCCCTCCCTCGCACCTGCCTCCTCATCCTCGCCCGCCTCGCGCACCCGCCCCAACTTCCGCGGCGAAATCCCCGGCACTGCCCCCCCCAAAGAACGCATCCGGCGCCTTTAACGCACTCTGTCTCCCCTCCGAAATCGCCGCGCGCTGCGCGTCCGAGAACGTCCTCTGCGGTGCAGGCGGGCGCGTGGCGGGCGGCGGCGGGAGGACGAGCTCGCGCACCTGCCACGGCGAGTCCTCGACGCGCACGCGCCGCGCGACGCCGCCGAGGGAGTAGCGCGTAGCCGTGGGGCGCGGGGCCTGTGGGTCGCGATGGGCGCTAGGGGGCGCGCGGGCCGGGCGGCAGGCGTGTGCTGCTAGGTCGAGGCTTGCGAGGCCGAGGAGACGCCCGCGCGCCGAGGGATGACGGGCGGCTTGTCGTTTGCGGGCTTGGGCGCAGTGTCGTCCTCCTCCGCGCGGCAGTACGCCCCCAAATCCTCGTACAGCGGCGTATACCCATTCTCCGCGAGGTCCACCTCCATAGGGACAATGTCCGCCTCTTCCGGCTCGCGTGTATCCGCCTCCTCGGGCGGAGCCTAAAACACATGCACGCATCAGCCCCGAGCTCACAGTCAAGTGGGGAAGCACGTACCGCCCGCCCAACGCCACGCGGCGTGCGCGCGGGGTGCGGGGCGCCGAAGGGGAGTGCTGCTGCCTTCGTCGTCGATGGTGTCTTCGGGTCGTGGCGGGAGTGCGCGGCGCCGTCTGCGGGCTGCCGGACGCCTGGGAGCGAAGCTAGGGGGGCGAGTCAGTATGGAGAGAAGATGAAGCGGGAGGAACAGGAGGCAGCGGGGAAGAGAAAAATGGGAAGAAGAGGGGTACGCGGAAGAGTGTGCCGGAGATTGTGCGCGGCGAGGGAAGAGAGTATGGACATGGAGAACGGGGATAAAGGCAGGTAGAAATGGACGATAGGTAGGAGTGGACGTAATGAATGCGAGTAGACGCCAAAGGAGGAGGGAGAGGTACGCGTGAAGGGTCGGTGGAAGAAGAGTAAGGGGAACGTGGATGAGGGACGCAGTGCGGAGATGAAGATGTACGAGACCGGGATGGTAGCTACGAAGGAAGGAGACGTAGGGAGGAGGATCGAAGAGGGGAGGGAGGGCGAGCCAGCTAGGGGAACGAAATATGTGTGGGTACGACGCGCAGTGGAAGGGGAAAGGGACGCGGGGAGCATCGCAAGGAAAAGAAAGTACCCACCATCGTCTGCCCCGGCAGGGTCTTGCGTTTGGGCGCCTGCGTCGGCGCCGTCATCTCCCCCTCGCTCTCGCTTTCGCTCTCTACACACGCGCGTCTATCAGCGCCCAGTACCAAGGGAAGGGCAGAGCAAAGAGGTATGTACATACCACGCGCGCCGCCTCAACGTGCATCTTCGCTTCCTCCCGCATTCGCCTGCGCGCAATCAATCAGCCAATGACTCTATAAGCCGAGAAGAAAAGCGTACCTCCCCATCGTCCTCGACCTCGCCCTCACAGCGCTCCTCCCCTCATCGCCAGCAGACGGAACAACCCCCTCCTCCTACGCACGCGTCAGCGCTCATCCAGCACGAAGAGAAGGAAGAACAGCCGCACCTCCCTCTTGACGCGCAGGGGCGGGGGGAGAAGACTTGAGCGGAGACAATCAAGGAGAGGCGGAGGGCGCGGTTGGCAGGGCCTAGGTGCGGGGGGCGACGGCGCCGGGCGTGTTGAGACGCAGGAGCTCGATGGTCCCGTAGCGGTCGGGCGAGTCGAGGGGCGAGGACTCGGAGGAGCTCATGAGGAGAGCACTTTGTTGGGGCTTGTTGACGTGTTGCGGGCACGTGCCTATCAGCAGTCGCGTCGCGTCCAAGTCTGATGCGGGCATTTGGCGAGGGCTAGGCTGTTGCGATGCACACTAGTACTCGGACTCGGAGTCGGAGGTACTCTCTGTCCGGAAAATTCTCAGAGCTATCTCCAAAAAACACATGGCATGCCATCAATCACCTCCAAGTTCGCACCGAAGTGACCGAACATCCAAGCTCGCGTCGTTAGGGCTGGCTAAATATGATATAAATACGCAGTTCGCCGTACCATATTCATATCCGTATCATATTCACGGTCGTAGCATATTCGTAGTGTATTGTATTCATAGTCAGAGGGGTGGATACGAATATATTTTGAATACATTCAAATATAATTTACTGTGCATGAGTTTTGATGAAATCCATGTAGTTTATGCCGTCACCAAGCCCTGTTTTCAACCTCTCTTTTGGGACGATATCCAACGCTGCCGTCTCCGCCGTCATGACTCATCGAGGAACGAGCATCGGACAATGCGTGTTTCACACTCGAAAAGAGCCGCTCGACGGAAATGTTGACACCTGGAATGACCAAAATATCCCGCGCGACCCTGGCCATGAAGCCCAAATAGCCTTCCATATGCTTCCCAAAGATTCAGCAGTGTATCCGGAATAAAAATACAGAACTCACCTTCCACCAGCCAAGGGGATCATCGAAGTCGCCCGCCACAGGAGGAATATTCCCGAGATAGAGATCAACTTCCGCCTTCCTATCGACGAGATTGGGTAGTGGGGTGTTTGAACGGGTCCGGATGCAGAATTTCGGACGGATCCGCTCTCGAGGGTCTCGCCGGGCTTCTTTTGGAACGCGCGTTCCCACTCTCGATTGAAAGCCAGTATGTTCCGTCTGGGTGAGAATGAAAGATAGGTTTTGGTTCCTCATCCTTGGACAAAACGGGGGTGAGATATTTTGCGAGGGGACCATCACGACAACCAGTTAGACAAGCGGCGGGAAGCCCGTTGATGGCTGCAAGCAGTCGGTCCAGATCTTCTTCCACGTCCTCCACAGAGGGCGCCATCTTCGCCGGACAGAATTGATGTGTCTATGAAGCTTTGAAGGCTTGAGACGCTGATTCAAAGCCCACAACTATGCAGAAGCCTGATTGCCAGAGGCAGCGTGTGTATCTCCTCTATTCAAGACGGCGAGCGACCCCTCTGAGGGCGCGGCTGCGCTCGAAATAGCAGGACAGGTCGGTTTTGCTTCAAACGACCCAAATTGCGTGCATGATGATATGTGACTGGCTTCTGTCTAGGAAATACATCACGGATGTGGAAACACACAAAGGTGGTATAAGTAAGGATGAGCTGGCTATACAGTGTCCATGAACCCTGAAATATAAACTACTTAAAGCACGCGAACACGGCGAACCATCGATCTGAGAAGGGTACAATACCGCTCGCTCAGTAATGCGGTGGTGGAAGAACTCCTGATGTGCTTACCGTTGGCTCTTGCTCAAACCGGTGACCTCGGCGGCTGCACTTCCGGTGGCCTCGGCAGCACTTTCGGTGGCCTCGACGGATGCACTTTCGGTCGCCTCGGCGGATGCACTTTCGGTCGCGCTGGCGGCTGCACTGTCGGTCGCGCTGGCGCTTTCGCTCAACGATTCGGACTGGAAAACGGTTACCTATCGGATGAAAAAGTAGAAAAAGAGAACTTTACATCGGCAGTTTGAGTCTCCTGGGATTCCGAAGCAGACAACGAAGAGGAGGACTCCTGCCCATATATTCAATAACCCGCAAGAAATAACCAATTCCACGGTACCTGGTTCGAGTTACCCGTCTCTCGCGAGGAAGACGCCGAGCTGGTTGTGGACGACTTCTACACAAAATTTCAATCAAATGATTTTGAAGAAGGATTGAAAGGCACACACGTTAGAATTGTTATTCTGGTTCTAGAGTGGATAGAGGTTAATTTAAAGATTTCGAGAGGTCAACCAGAGCCTACGTTGTTGTTCTGTGCAAAGTTAATTAGTCAGAAATCTCTAATGTGTGAGTGGATAGGACATACGCTGTTTCCACTGTTGTTGTTCTTGTTCTGTGGCGGGGAAAAGATTAGATTTAAGGGAGGGGCAAGTCGAGAACCAACTCACGGGCGTGATCTTGACTTTCACCTCAATGCTGCCGTCGTTGTTGTTTCCAGAATTGTTATTCCCATTCCGGTTCGACTGCTGTAGGGAAAAGATGAGCACCACCGATTTCGCGAGGGAGGAAGGGGGTGTTAACTCAACGCACGTTCTGGTTGTTGCTGTTCCCCTTGCGTCCGTTCCCGTTCTGCGCAGCGGCAATCCTGAATAAGTGCCTGTCGTTCACCAGAAATCGGACGGCTCACCCCTTCGGAAATAGAAACCTTGATATCGTAGCCTTCCAGTGCGATATTCACTACTCTGTCGTTGTTGTTATTTTGGGAGTTGTTGTTACTTTTCGACGCCGAGTTCTAAATTGCGGAATGGTTGAATTTAGATTGGTGGACTTTGGAAAGAAGTAGACCCACATTGTTCGAGCTGTTCTGGGTTCGGAGTTGGGTGAGACAGAATCAAGCTGATTCAGGAGGAAAGGCGCTCACGTTGTTCGAATTCTGATTAGGAGGCGGTGAGCTGACGGTATCAATCAGGTTCAAAAGAAAAGTAGGCGCACCCCGTTATTAGAATTGGAGTTGCTCGTTTGCTGGGCCTCGGAAGCAGAAGAGGAAGAAGTCGAACTAGAGTCTTCGCTGGAACTTTGCGTCTCTTGCGACTCCGAGGCGCTGGCAGATAGGGATGCGCGGGCATAAAAGTTGCGAGCCTGCAAAAACGTGAATCAGCACTGAAGACAGACAAGAAACTAACTCCATACCACGACAACCTCCTCACGAGCCTGGGATACAGACTATGGGTTCAGGGTGTTATATACAAACGAAAAACGGTGGACGCACGGCCAGCGACGAATCGGTAAGCTGGGGAGCCGCCACGGCCGAGCCAGCGAGGGCAACGAAGAAAAGAAGACCGGTAGATTGGAAACGCATTGTGAGTGAAAGAGGAACGGTGCGGTTGCGGTGCGAAGTAGATTAAAGAGAGTGAGGATGGGCGATATGGACTAGCCAGACCAGCTTGCTTGGGCGAAAATGAACGAAATCGACCACGGGTCGATATGTGATGAAAAGAGCAGGAAGACCAAATGCACAATGGGAGGAGAAGGATTTTTAGCGCTCATATATATCTGGGAGAAAACTCTCGTGTCCACTGACTTGGTTCGCCGGCGCATGCAGACGAAGGCCGAATCTCGAAATTATTGTATCCGCAATCAACTCATGTGATGCCGTTGACCCTACCAACCTCCCACAGTCGATGCCGGGTAACCTAGGTTTACCCCAATAGGATTCTGTCGCGATCCGTTGCGATGCAACCATGGAAGAAGAACAGGATCTGTTGAACAGTTGCAGACGATGAAAAATTGCGCGAGCGGTACCAAGTTTTTGGGCGCTGCAGGTCGCTGCTGAAAACAGGGCCATCATTCGCTCATCAAGAAACGAGGTCTTTTCTTGGGCGTCAGACAGTCGTTGGCCTCGGCGGCGTCGGCGATTTGCGGCCACAACCGGGGGTACAACTTGGAACTCTTTATTTCTCTCCTTGGCGGTCTAGATTGTGTGGGGTACGATAGTTAGGTATTCCGTCGCGGCAATTCCAAAGAGTAATGGAAGCAGTTCCATTGTCTTCATTGTTCCGTCATCTTAAACGCCGAGGAGAAAAATTCACAGACCACTAGTGGCAGTAATCGAAGATAGTCATAGTACCAGTAGACGGAATTCTCAAGATCTGGATTTTGAGCCGTTCCAAACGGGTGCGAGGCGGAATCATCCTCATCAGATTATCTCGTGTGTACTTACCAGGCAGTGGAACGTTTGGTGTGGTAGGTCCTCGAGTATAACTAGGGAGCTTTCGGTGTGAACAGCATGGATGAAGGGTTGTTTGACAGTAAATCAATTGCCTGTGTAAATGTCAGGACTTTCTTAGTTACAATTCCACATGAAACTACAACAATTTTCACGATGATCACGTCCGTCGGGTGATGCCAAAAGACAACTTTAAATCCGTATGGCAACAACAGCATGATGAGCCTAGTTGAATGAGGGATTCTTCGACCAACTTACCCACCAACCAATATATATACGGACTTACGACAAGGTATCAATAATCACGGTGCCAGCAACGCTGAAAACGCCATATGGCAACACGGCGGCAATCAGATGTCATGCCCATTTGTCGCACGTCAATCATCCCGACGGTCACACGGCGGACATTGGCCTGTCATTTGCGGTTTGTGGGTGCAATGGCACTTACGGATTTTCTTTATTCCCCTTTGTTCAGAACAAAGAGCTCGATAAATGATAAAGAAAGTGACCGTTGCATGACAAAGCACAAATGACAGTTGATTGTCCGCCGTGTCACCGTAGCTGTCATGATGTGACTTCTCACTTTGACCACCGGCTTCCTGTGCAAAATGTTCGCCAGCACAAGCTCTCGAAAAAAGAAAAGACGGTAGACACTATTTAGTATCAAACACAAAGTATTAAAGCGATTCGTCCTCGGAATCATCAAAAATTTCAGCCTCGAGATCCATATTGTAGGAGCTGGCATTGAATTCCTGCTCGCCATCGACCCCGTCATCCTGGTCTTCAACACAATTAGTGTTTTGCTGGCTCCGGCTTCAAGCCAGAAGCCAGGCCAGCCAAGCCATGGCTTCGTCAAGCCGGGCCAAGCCAACCCCATGGCTTGAGCTGGCTTAGGCTTCTGGCTCCAGATTTCTCAAGCCAAGCCGGGTCAGCAAAGCCATGGCTTCAACCTGTGCATGTAAACCCAAGCTAGACCGGTGTTTTGATCTCAAAATATGTATTAGTGGTCAATTCTTGCCGAATTCTATGCATCTAGTCCATCACTCACCAATTCTTTAATTGAAAGAGCTATTTTGTCAACCATTTGGAACCATCACTCCCAAACGAGAAATCCGCTTTCGGACAAAGAACTCGAAATAGGCTGGTTACAGCCGGTAATAGCACAGATTTCGGCCTTTGAACCTCCCGATGGCTCAGAATAATCTCCCTACTGCATCTATTAGCGGAACAACACCGAAAATAAGCTTACATTTTTCTCGGTTCAAGCCATGGCTCAAGCCAGGGCCAGGCCAAGCCAAGCCAGGATAGCTGGCTCTGGCTCTGGCTTGAGATTTTTGAAGCCTAAGCCAGACGAAGCCAAGCCGAAGCCATGGTTTCGGGGCAAGCCAAGCCAGCAAATCACTAAACACATTTCGAAGGCAAAGGAAAGACAAAGGGCAGGCAAAATTCTAACATTGGGATGAAGCATGTATGTATATAAATCTCCAAACAAGACAACCACTGCTATGTGCTGTTTAACTCCTACCACCCCCGTGAATCAAGCGCGAAAATCTTGTTTTGAGGTATTTAGGGATATCAGGTGCCCTGAACAAAGCTGAGCAAGCCATATGGCCTAATGCGGCACAGTTCCAACAGCCGGGCCGCGTCATTGTTGCCCTCAGCATTCAGTCTAGTATACATGAATGCCGCATCACCTCCTCAGTGATTCCGTGACGATCATTATATTCGTGCCTATGGTGAATGCTATTCCAATACAACCAATCACCGACTGAATGAGAGATCACTGTTCGGCGCCGCAGGTGGCTAGCGGATGCTGAGTAGATGGATGCTTCTGGGACCCATGTCAAACATCCGAGATCATTCAAGTATGTACTTTTCGCAGAACGCCGTGGGGTGATTCACGCCTTAGGGTATTCTGAGCTCATTTCGGAGCTCTGTTGCCACGGACTAACCCGTCCCCAATTAATCAGCAACACCTCCTGTTGCTCACAGGTCCTATACAGACAGTAATTCGCGCATTTTGCGCGTGTCCCGTGCTTAATTGGCCCAAGTCTCGGCACGGTCCATTATGAAACAGCACTGCTAACCCCCCCCCCCCCAGGATTTGGTGACCAACTAGCATCCTCGGGGACCATGATCCCTCCTCCCCTTCCAAATCCCATTCACTGCAGTTTTTTTCCGGCTCGCTGCGTGAATCGTTGGTCACAGTCAAAACACGCTGAAAATCATCTCTTTCTCACTGGCAAGGCATTGGGATTTCGAGAGACCGCTATGTAATCTGCTAGATCGATTTTCCATCGCATTCCGCGCCTCAGAAAACCCGCGCCCCCCCCGGGTCGGTCACGTGATGGTGGCTTCCCCATGACGACACACCGCGCCCGCTTCACTTGAACTGGTCCCGGGCATCTCGGCAATGTGGCCCGCCGCCCCCACCACCTAGCAACGGCCCCGTTGATTTCACTTCCGGCCCCGCGCGCGCGCTCCTAAAATAGTTTCCCGCCCATGCATGAGCCACGGGACTCTCCCGCGGCCCGTCGCCTTCTCAGCCCTTCGTCCACCGCAGGGTTAGGGTTAGGGCTATTCCCTGTGCTCTGAGCCTTGCTGGGAGCGCAACTGGACCCCCGAAGTCGAGGCTTCGAGATGATATCTCAGTGGACTCCAGATCATCACTGCGTCCGCCCATATTTAGCGCTGCCTAACCCCTAATTTGCCCGACACCTGTCAGCCACTGAATCATTCAATTCCGAGCCTTTTCAAGGGATACCACCGCTGCCGTAAACGTCGCCGGTAACGGGTGGTCTAGGGGGCGCAAATCGGTGTTCAGGGACGAACCCCCTGTCGCAACACACGCCGCACTCTTCCCGCAGCGACCACCACAGCTGCCTCCCGATTCCGCCACTCTGCCACTCCCACCCCGAGGATATTCCGAGCTGTAGGGTTTCCTATGCAACGCCAAACTGCGACGTCGTCGAGCAGCGCCACGCTCATCCCTACGCCGGCGCCGTCTATTCCGAACTGGATCCCCATCCTGGTCCTCGTGCTCTTCGGTGCGGCATCCTGGGGCTGATGTACTGGGCGTGTAAGAGTTCCGCGGGCAAGCTTCCTTCCATTAAAAACGTGCGTCGCAGTTGCCCTTTCACTCCTTCACGTCTGACTTATTCAGTCGCAGTTCTACCGGAGCACGCCGCACTGCAGAAAACCAAGTGCGGAAAGAGCGGAAAGTCGTTCAAGGCAGCGCTCTTGCGCCCGGCTCCTGTGCACACCGCTGCCCCCCCGTCTGAAGCCGTTGAATTTAAGACAACTTGGCGTCCAAGATACACGAAAGATTCGCCGCGAGCCAGCGGGGCGAATGGAACGACGACTTCTCCCATCCTCCTGGTCGAACTCACCGACAAAACCCACTCTCTACTAGTCAGCGCGCATTCGCGGAGTCGGCAGCCCAAGCTCCGAGGGATGATCACCCCTCGTTCGAGCTCGCGAACTCGATTCCAACTCGAGTTCTTCAGTGGTGGAAGGGAAATTCGAGCTCGCAGCGGAAAGTTGGCGGTGCGCTGGTATCAGGCACGCAAACTTTGACCGTAGAATTGACGAGGCGGTTGATATGAGTTTGGAGTGGGGAGCTCTTCACATTGCCGTAGTTGAACTGGTCCGGCCCTACTCAATGGACTGCATATGAGTGTAGTAGATCTTCCATGGGATTCAACTCGTACTGCAATGTAATTGGTGCCTTTGTTAGTGATGGCGTCGAACCAAAAAATCGATGGAATTCAGCACACTGGATAGAGCGAATAATATTCAGTTGTTCTCATATGGCATCGAGACGGGAAATTATCGTCAAATTTAATCGATTCTGCCGACCCCACACAATTCACAGACTGACTTGTACACGAACTATTTTAACTATTTACCGAGGACGCGACGCGTTTCGATCACATGCTGGGAACGTTCGGCTTTTTCGGCCCCGTCGGCTTCTATCCATCACTAAATCCGGGAAAGTGATATAACATCATAGATAGCTATTACAAAGTGCGCAAGGCTCACAATGTCCACAATTATTGTGGTCAACAACACGATGTGTTGCATTGAATTATATCTAGGATAGACCATTTAGCAATGTGCACAATCATTGTCAACATTACAATGCCGGCAAGCCATATCTTGGGTTATAACAGTGTTATAAGTGGCTGTAAGACACCGCAAAGCGTGCACACATACAGGATATAGCACCCTTTCACCTTATCCGATATGCTTTCGCCAAGCGTGCCGGTGGTCGTTATTCTGGAGTCGAAGCTCACTGCCTCAGAGGCTTCGTCCTTCGTGGGCACCTGGTTTTCCTCCCAGTCTTCAGGCTGCGCAACTCGAGGGTCCCATTTGTCTTCAAGCGAGTTTATCATCTCCTGTGCTTTGACGTAGCACTGGTTTGGGTCTCGGCAGCCGGTTATTTCTCTAGTTATTCTGCATGACGCGCACCCACAGTCTCTCTTGTTAGTGTGCCGCGGTGTGGCTATTTTTCGTGAGAGGAGTCTTGCATCGCGGACGATTGGGACACGGTGCTTGTCCTTCAGGCACTTGACAGTGTGCTTCTCTGAGTTAAAAAGGTGTTTGTCCCCACGGGAGAATTTGTGGTACTAGATCGGCATTTCGTCTTGGAGGTCGCGGGATACTACAATAGCATCCATCGTGACACCATATTTCCTGCCGACTTTCATCATGTCTGCGAGGTCCGTGCTCTTAAGGGCTCCCGCTTGTTGGTACGGTGCCCATGACTGAAGGTAGGTGTTCATCCTTAAAGCTTCGTCCACATTTATGTCCGCTCCGGTAGCCTTTTTTGCTAGCAGCTCGTCGGCGACGAAGCACCACAGCGGGCGCTCGGGCCCGAAACTGAGGTAAGTCTTGAGCCATGTGACGGCAATTGCCTCGTTGCGGGCTATTATATCAAGTACGTTCTTGCCTCCTTTGGTCGCGGGTGCGTATACAGTTTCCTTGTTCACCGTAACCTGCGCTTTTTCCGCCCATAAGAACTCCCTTATTCTCTTCTCGAGTCGTTCCTCAATTTCCTCGGGCATGCCCTGTACTGTTGCCATATACTGTGTGATGCCGCCAACAACCATCATGACTATGAGACGTCTTCCTTCCATTGAGGGGTGTCCCAATTCCCATTGGGCCAGGGCCGCATCAATTTTTTCAAGCGTGCGAGACCAGGTGCCCACCTGCTCGATACCATTTCCGACCCACGCTCCCAGCGTGCGGATTGGCTCTCCCTCTGCCGCTATTTTTACGTGGTCGGGAATTTTGGTGCCGGTCGCTCCATTGACGAATCGGGTGGCGCGCACTCTGTCGCGGTGGTCTAATTTTCCTATAGGTATCATTTCTGTTTTCCCAATGTTGAATTTGGCTCCCGCGGCGATGCACCACTCATCAAGTATGCCCATAAGGCTTCCGAAGTCGTCGCTCGCATCAAGGTAGACAAAGGTGTCATCCGCAAAGAGGGTGGTAATTAATTTTTCTTGCTTTCCTCGTACTTTGAGGCCTTTAAGGTCTGATTGTCGTAGGGACTCAGCCAGGGGTTCAATCGCAAGATCGAAAAGGAGGCATGACAGTGGATCGCCCTGTCGAACTCCACGTTTGACTTGGAAGGAGCGCTCACTCATTTCGCCATTTATGCATACATACGTGTGTGCATCTTTATACAGTGATTTCACTGTCCCAACGACTCCTCTGAGAGCAACTGGAAACGGGTAGTGGGCTGGCTGCTAAGAATGATGGTACACGGTATCACTCGTGTCGGAGGCATCTCACATGGTGTCCTCATTCGCTTTCAGGAACGTCGGGGCGACATCACACAACATTCAGACCTCCGGTGAGAGGCCCTCTTTCTCGTTTCTCGCTGCTATTGATAGGATTACAGCCATCCCAACATCGTTCAACGGTTTGGCACAGTGTGCTCGCCCAATATACATACTACGGTTGGGCTCGATGGCGAGTGGTCCTCTACGAGAATTACCTTTGAGCATTTTGAAACTCTGTCTAGATCTGATTCCCACTAAACAGCTTCTGGAGGAATCGGCCTTGAGGGCACCCATGCTCCCGATATATCTGATAGCATGCATGGTATGCCATCACGTCCTCGGAGCCATTGCTCCCGCTGATTCATTTGTCCCCAGACCGCGGAAGCTGATGTGAGCACAACGACTGCAGCGCGGGTTTCATAACTCAATCTCTCTGTTGGCTTGCAGGAAGCTGAAGAGTACTTCGAGGCTGCCACAGGAACTTGAGTAAGTCAACTCTTCGGCAATATACAACAATCTTATCTATATAAGAAATCTATATAAGAAAGGAGGTCTTCCTGTGGGTGCGAGACAAGACAAGACAAACATCAGATAACTTGATTGGCCGCTGGGGCACTGCATGATGTCAGTGGCTCCACGGTTCCACTGAAATCTGCTGAGATGTTGACTTTTGCGCAGTCGCTCCACCCGACTGTTGAAGTTCTATTTATAGCTGTTCATATGGTACGTCCAGCGCTTTCTGGCCTTTCCCCCCACCATTGACACCCAGAGGCCCAAATTTCGGCCACTACTACCAAAGCCTCTTTCCTAGGCGAGGCCAGAGCCATTCTTAACCAGGACACCCTCAAACCAGTATGCATCAAGCCATCAGGAGAGCACGGGCACCAGCTCTGCTCATGCATTGAGCGCTAAGGCAGACGACCGGGTTCGTTCATTATTAAGGATTATTGAGTTCATTTTTACCTATTATTTAACAGCTTCAGAGCGAATTCGAGCGACGCTCACTGGGTCAAAAGAAGCGAAGACAGAGAGAGTCAAAGGAGAATCAGAGCAACGTGAGTTTGTTTTGTCCATCTCAGCCCAATCTGTTGACACGATTTCAGCCCAGAGGTTCTAAGCAGATGAATCCTTACCGTTCTGCTGCCCAGCGGGCCCGGCGTCAACGCGAGCTTGCCGCCAACATCGAAGATTTATTACAGACCCATGGGGACGAAAATATTCGATCTCGAGCTCAAATATTACGAAGGAAAGTTGAAGAAGGAGAGAGGTGTTTGGAGTCAAACCCTGATTGTGGTATGTACGCATGTCATCTTTCATTATTTGATTCACCGTTCTGTCAGCAGATCCTACACAAGCTTTGGACCGAGCACTTGATCATGAGTATGATGTGAATGAGCCCCGGCGTCAGGATAGATCTCGGGAGAGTTATAGAAGTCGGATGCTTAGATATGTTGCTGAGCGTCACGGCGCAAGTTAGGCATGCATTGTGGACTTCTCAATAAATCCTGGTTGAACAATGATACAGAGCGAAGTAGAACTGTTCTAAAGGGGAAAGTGTTATCGTACATGAGGCCGCGAGGAGCCAACCGGAGGTTGGCGACGAGCGGCATCTTTGAGATCACGATTCTGCCAGTGGCTGCGAATCCTGTTCAGAGTTTGATGTCTTTTACCTCCGTAGCGAAGCACGGGTAACTGCTAGTGGTTAGTTATATAACGTCGACTTCACGGCGTGGATTCGACGTGCAACTGGTCGGTTTTGCGTTGAGCTCAGGTCCAACCCCGAGTGGTCTGATCCGACGGTCTCACCCCCAGTGACCGTAACAAAAATGACCCCGTCTCTTCTTCAACCCACGCAGGACTCGAAAATAGTCGCTTCAGTGTCGTTGCCGGATTATCACCGCATTTGTGATAGGTTAGCAGGCTCATCAATTGGCGCACATGAAAGTCTGAAAATTGGGACAGTCTACTACCGGCCTGGCGCAGATGAAAGTCTGAAACTGGGGACAGTCTACTACTGGCCCTCGGAATATGACTTGAGCGATGTAGCTGAAATTGTCTCATGCGGCTTTGGTGCTATGCGTGCCGGATGGTGGTCATCAGGAGATTCTCGCGACCTTGGAAAGGGTGTAATGGAGGACGGCTGGACTCGGTGAGATCCCTATTTGACTCTGGACCTTGGCTAATTAATGACCACAACCGCAAGGATATATTCCTCCGAGTTTGAGGCTGCATGGCTGGCATGCTTTTGGAAGACCCCAGAACTCAATGAATATTGGCTTGCCCAGGCAAATTGTATCTTTGCACGTACGATATCCAACCTTAAGGATTACAGTATGTCGTCCCCCACGATGAGCATATAACCCAGCTTAATAATTTATGAAGTCCTCATAAAAGATGTTTACTATTATGTTGAAAAGGGGGCAGTTTGCGAGCCCATACCGTCACGTTATTTTTTTCTATGCCCCGTGGCGGATCTCCGATCAGATACCCCCGAATTCCGGAATGTGCGGCATACTGGCCATTAGATCGCTCTGGACTCGACCGTATGAGCCCGGAGGAAGCACAACAGGCCGGATTCCCCGCGGTTGAGCTCCAAACCCAGGTGTGGGGGGAACGGTGGGCGGACAGTGTTTACACTGGGCTTCGTCAATTCCATGCAGGCAAAGGGTTCGATCCTGACAGTCAGGAGGTCGCTCGACATCTGGGCGATCCGTTCTTTGAGTTGTCGTCTGAAATAGACGGGCCATATGGTGACTAAGTCCAATTTCATGTTCGGCGTTTTCATTGCTGATCGGATTTGTCAGTACGGGGGAGTGAATCTGTGGATTAGCCCTCGAGGCCCTCGGGCGTGAAGTGGGCATGAGCCAGGTCCAGCACCCGAATATTGTGATGGACGGGTGGCACCGCAACGTTTCGTTCATCTCACAGAGAAATGACATTGGAATTCAGGACACATTGTTGAGTATTTGCGATGAAATAAAAGACGAGAATGGATGATAGATAGCGTACACCCCCATCCCGTTCCCCCTCTCCATTCCATCTCCGACCACAGGGCTCGGATCTAGACAATGACCGCGCATTGGGTGTTCCCGTACGGCTCGAATCTGGGTAACAGCACAAAAAAGGATTGAATTTATTGGGTCAACTAAACCAAAAAGAAAAAGAAACGTACCCTCCAGCGCACTCGGGTGTGCACCTCGGATTCCCGTTGGCCTCAAGAGCGCAGATCATGCGCCCGTGGTTGCCGTTCCCGTCGCTAGTGGTCATGGCGGGGCACGCCTGGCCCGCGATACCGTCGAGTGTGGTGATCGGGAGGCAGATACAGCCTTTGAAGCGAGGACCCGTGGCGACGCGTTCGTTGGTGTTGCAACTCTTGACCGCCGCGGGGAGGCAGTTACCTTTGACGAGTTGGTAGCTGCATCAAAGCAACAAAGAAGCGGAACACATGTATATGTTTGGTTAGCGATTGTGTGATTGGAGCGAGCTGAGAAGGGGAAAGAAAGGGAGAAGGAAAATGCGCACCCAATATCACATTCGATGATGCACGAGCTGCTGGCGCCGGTGTTTGCGGTTTCGCATCCAATCTTGCCGTTGGCCGGGGCAGCTAGGAGTAGCAACGTTATTTACGATGCATTTTGGGGGAAAAGATGTGAGAGACAGGTACTTACGGTCGCAAACTGTTTTGTCTGCATCGAAGGCGGCGCCGGGCGCTTGGCATCCGCAGGGCTTGCTCTTGTGCGCAAATTTCCTATAAGACAAGCGAAGTAAGCATTATGCGGAGGTGTATGTACACGGAGGCGACATAACGTACTGCAATGCGGGTGCGTTCCTGCAGACACCGATGGTACTGAGGCACTGCATGCCCCAGAGATACGTTCTGGAACGATATCAGCGAGGACACGCGCCGTCAGCAGTAGATGATATTACCCTGTTCCACAGGTGATTGGGGCGGGAGGCGGCACTACGGGCGCTGCCGGTCCTGGACCGACGGCTTGCTGCGGCGGCCGCCATCCACAGCGGTTACCTCCCCAAGAGAGCAGTTGCACCAGGAAACAGAATATGCTGCAAGCAAATACGGTCAGCCCCTGGAGTTCAGAATGAATGAAGACGCCATCGTACATAAATGCTGAGCTGCCTTGCGAGAGAGACAAGACCACGATCCCAGTTGAGAAGATGGGTACACGCATACTGGTAGATGGTATCTGGGGAGCGCAAGGAAGACTGGGGGATGAATTTAAGATGGAATCCGGTTGAGGCTCGGGTTTGAACTGTTCGCTGGGCGGACTTCGAAGGGGCCTGGATACCCTGTCTACTCTGGGAGGCAGCGGTATAAGTGTTAAATGAGTAGCGCTATTATTCGGAGCGTGTCAGACGCAAAGACTGCTGTGTCTCGTAACCCGAACAGCTGATCGTCCGGGAAGCGCATATCCCCGAGGAAGGAGCATCCCAGAATCAAGATATTGACTCGGAAATAGAGAGGAGTGGAGCTTGCTTCCGTGTGTCCTACAAGTGGCCGTATGCGGTAAGGTCGAATAGCTTCGAATTTGAAAATGCATTTCGAAAGCGCGAGGCAGGTGAAATTTAGCGTCGGGGAAGTCTACCCCTGTGTGTCCAGCAAGGGTATAAGCTAAGGACAGCAAGAACGCGAAATTCTCGGGGTAGAAGGCGGAGGAAGGAACGGGGGCCGGCAATACAACGAAGCCGGAGCTGGTTTGGCCCGAGTTTCTCCTCTCGTCCAACACATACCAGCCACTGTCCTCGCTGTGTCCTCACCTAGGACGTCCAATCCTGGCGCTGACGGTCTTGGCCATAAAATAAGCTGAATGTAACATCCTAATACGTACGGATTCAGCTAAAAAATCATCATGTCTCATCGGAAATGCCCACGGAAATGACCGACAGCGGCTGACGTGACACGTCCGATCCTTGTGCGGAAAGAATCCCCGAAATCCGCATACAAGCCCAGTTCAGAAAACAGGACGTAAGGTGCCTTCCCCAAACAAAATTATGCCCTTCTGCGGTTGAATGCCCCATCACTATGCGTAAGTTCCAGGTCAAAAAAATGCCCAAAATAGGGGTTCTCGGATCGGACATCCTATTATCCTACCCCGTGTCAGGCGATAGTGGGGATGTTTTATAAAACCCGGGGGTGATCAGAGGTAGGCCAATGTTTAAATATTGTCTGTGGCTTAGAGTCCCCTTTAATATAAAACATTAGAGGTACTGCACCTCCTTCCTAATTCGGACGGCTCCTTACGGCGGCGTCGTTGCCCGCCACCATCAGGCCCGTGGCTGTGCCGCCCGCACTTCGGTGCGCCCCAATGCGCTCACCCAAAATTTTGCTGCCCCCCGGTTCCGCCACTTGTTACAATTTCAATGGCAATGCATTATCCACTGTATTATATGTACTAAGACTCACACGTGCAGTCTTGCAGGCCGAGAGGCTCTCCTCCATGCAGGGTCGATGGTGCGCTCGCCGTTGTTTGGGTGGGCGGGCTCATTTGATCCAATTGATGTGTTGATGTTTGTTATGATTACCCTCTCTTCATTAGCGCCCCCCACCAGCTCGTTCCCTCCACCGCCCCACCTGCTTCTATTCGTCGCCACTGATCTCCGTCGCCTCTCGCCGCCGCCGCCGCCGCTTCCCGCCGCTTCCCGCCACTTCCCGTCGCTGCCGCTTCCCGCCGCTTCCCGCCGCTTCCCGCCGCTGCCGCTTCCCACCGCTTCCCGTCGCTGCCGCTTCCCGCCGCTTCCCGTCGCTGCCGCTTCCCGCCGCTTCCCGCCGCTGCCGCTTCCCGCCGCTTCCCGTCGCTTCCCGTCGCTGCCGCTTCCCGCCGCTTCCCGTCACTGCCGCTTCCCGCCGCTTCCCGTCGCTGCCGCTTCCCGTCGCTTCCCGTCGCTGCCGCTTCCCGCCGCTTTCCGCCACCGCTTCCACCACCGCTCCTTCCAGCCAGCTCGTACACTCCTCCACCGCACCTGCCACGCCTCTCTGCCGCCGCCGCTTCCCACCGCAGCCGTGCCGCAACTGCATGCCAGGATTATTTAGAGATCCCGCATACCATCTCGCAGCTCTTTACCATGGCGCCCCTGGCCTTCTTGTCGTGTCATCCGCACTCCTCCCCATACCTCCTGCTCGTACTCTGCTTTCTGTAATATCTACTTACAATTGTACCTTCGTATCCTATAACATTTCTTACCCAATTGTGCCCAAAAAGCTTTTTTTTTCAGTCTTCGAATCCGCCAAAAAAAAAATGGCTTTGAAGTCCTCGATGCCTCACTGGAGTCGAGTCCTCATCGTGATAACGTCGTGGGAACGTCGTGATAGCGTCGTGATAACGTCGTCATATGAATTGATCGCCCGGCGTGATAGTAATTCTGTGGTGACAATATATTTATTTCGATTCAAGTCTGTAGCTAACTCTATGTACTCATCTCCCGCAACGCTAACGCTTCTGTCTGTATACCGATATCAGATTCTGAGCCAATGGAAGCCCTGATAACCTACCTTTTTGCTGGTACCTGATTCTCGCTGTTGGCGAGCGCCCTCTTGTTCCCGCTTGTGAGGCTCTTCAGTAGGGTCGCATCCTTCGCTGCCGCCACCAAATCCGCCTTCGTTGACTTCGACTTCGACTTCGTCCCCGTCGTCAACGGCACGGGCATCTCCCGACTCGCAGCAGGCTTACGTAGACGCTTCGACCCCTCTGGCAGCGATGCGCCTGCATCATCCTCTAGCCCTCTTTTCCGACCACTTGTGATGTAAAGGTCGTGAGGACCGTCGGGATTGCGCACCGCTTTATTGGTGATAGCAGCCACGCGTGCTTCCTCTCTCTGGCGGTCCTGAATCTCCTTCTCCTCGGCGCTGGTCCCGTTCGCCAGCGCGAACGCTGCCATTGGGCTCATATCAAGAGGCAGGGGGACGACGTTGCCATCGTTGTCGTAGGTTTGTAGGAAAGTGAATGGTGGTGCGCCTCCCGGCCCTCCGCCCCCGCCGCCGCCCCTGCCGCCACTGCGACCACGCCCTCGCCCTCGCCCTCGCCCTCGCCCCTCTCCGCGGCCTCTCCCCCGGCCTCTGCCACGTCCAGGAGGCGGCAGAGGAGCCTTCGACATTGGGCGCGACTCCGGGAAACTCGTGCTCGATAGCGCCAGCATGGGCGACAAAGCACCAGCGACAGATGGGGTCCGCCGGTGTCGCGCTGGCGTTGTATGCCCAGCATCTGGTCTGACGATCGGTGGCGCCTCCTGTGCAGGCGGTGTTAACGTTTGGGGTGCTGGCGTCGTGGGCGGGGCAGGAGTTGGTGTCTTCTTGGGAACTGGAGTTGGGCGCGGACGCGGTGTGCTGGAGGGCGTGGGTACCGGTGTAGTCTTGGCAACGGAAGTCAGGTGTGGACGTAGTGGGTTGGGGGAGGGGGTGGACACTGGCGTCTTCTTGGGAATAGGGGTTGGGCACGGATGGGTGTTAGCCGCAGTGGTGGAAGGGGGGGTACTCTGAAGCCCGGCAGGCGAGCGGGGCGGGATCGAGGATGACGAAGGTGGCGACTTCCCCACCTTGGCCAAAAATTGCTGCAAAGCAGAAGGTGGGGACGCGGGACCGAACAGGGAAGGCTGGGCGGGAGTTCCAAAAGAAAAGATCGAAGTCGCTGGTGCGGGAGCTCCAAACAAGGACGTGAAGCCCACTGAGGATCTCGCTGCCACGAGACCAGGGGTCGTAGCGGTGTTCTGGCTCGAGTCCGACCCCCCCTCGTAGACAAAGGGCGGGTAGCCCTCGGGGAGGGTCGAGGACAGACCAGGCACGCCAGCGTTGTGAGTCGTAGCACGTTCCTCGTTGGTCTCGATACCCCCATTGGCACCGCCGACCGCCCCAGTGTCTTGTGTTCCGAGATCTTCATCCTTGTCTGAAGACAGCAACACCGGATCGATGTGTGCCGTGACCCAGTCGGGGGCCATCCCATCGTCACCGCCCAAGTATTGGCTGTGATTCGTGTCAGAGATGGCCCTTCAGAATACAGAAGGCGACGCACCTGAAATCATCGTTATCCCTCAATGTATCAATATCACCCTGATCATCTTCCGGGCCTTGAAGCGCCCCAGCTTTTGAAGTCCTGGGATTCGCAGCGCTTGCCTGTTTTTGCGCAGGAGGCGCTTTCTTCGTGCGTCCTTTCTTTGTCTTGGCTGCGGGTTCTGGAGTCTCGGTCGTCGTGGGTGCTGCCGGTGGTGGGGCACCCGTCTCTGCCACGATAGTCGCATCGAATTTAGGCGGCAATGTGCGCGACCTCCGCACTTCGTGATCTGCATACGGTCAGACATGGTACTTCAAGCGTGAATGATGTGGACGTACTGAAGCAGCGCTTTAACCATTGCCCTGTCGCCTTGATTACCCGCTCTTCCCAATCCTCGATGGAGTTTTCCAAGGTCAAACCAGCAGGAGATTCCCCGAAGCAGTAGCTGAAGAGGGTGAAAACATCCGTCAGTGGCAGTGCGTCAGCTGACACAAACGCGCTCACGCTTTCGCCATGATCTTCCCGCCGTCCTCAGGCAGTGGACCTCCCAGCACGCTGGTCCCAATCCATCCCGTCATCCGCTCCAGCCCCGCATGGAACTCTCCAACAACAGCTTCAATCTGGTTGATACCCCTGGAACGTCCCATTAATAACCATTGTAGAAATCGTAAACCATGCTCACCACTGCAACTCCTGAGGTGTCTTCTGGGACGAAGGCTTGTTCCACGTGTCGTCCTCCGAACTTGCTGGTCTCTGCGCGGTGTGGATCTCTGCCACCGCAGCCTTCTCCTCCTCGTCTGCGCCACCAAACATCTCCATTGCTATCTGCCGCCGTAAAGACAACGCCTGTGCCCGCTTCTTACGGGTCAACTTCGTCTTAGCGCGTAGTTGCGGCAGCTTGGTCATAGCGCGTGGAGGTGGGACCTTCTTGAAACGCCCCGCCTTCGCTGATGATGGCGGCCTGCCAACGTCATCGTTGTCGTCGCTGTTGCTCAAGCTTTCGGACCCGCTGCTGTCGGAGCTGCTGCTGTCGGAGCTGCTGTCAGAGCTGCTGTCGGAGGTAGAGATGGCTAATTTCGTGACTTCCTCCTTGAATCGTGCATCAATTTCCTCCTTGTTGCGCTTTTGAAAGATTTCGATTTCTTGAAGCCTGCGCGTTCTTTTGCGAAGGTGTTTGAAAAGCCCAGCTGCCATATTGCCAGCCTCAGACCCGTGGGCAACGCCATCCTGGTTTTTCTTGAGCTTCTGATTTCTGTTGTTGAACCAAGAGTGCAATTGCTGCCAAAGAGCGCGTCAGTGAGCTGTTCGGCGCGTCAAATATGTTCGCTGACCTCCTTTCGTTTCTTCGTCGCCAACCCCAGGTGTTTCACGTCCTCCATTGACATTGTCGCCTCAGCATTCGGGTCATTTGGATCCGGGGGCACCAGCACGAACTGGAAAGTATCCTCCTCGGGCCACGCTTTAAACCAGCCACTCTCCATCTTCGTCCAAAATTTCGGCAGTTTGTTGTGGCGCCGCCTCTTGTCAAACTCATCGTACAAACCTTCCATGTAGGCGACCTGCGCTGCATTCAAGTTTGTCTTTCGTCCGCGCGCCATCTGGGCAAGTCGTCAAGACACGTCAGGAATAAATTCTGGAGGGACCACGTACGGTCAACGGTCAAAATCTCGACCAGATTCTCAAGCAGGGAGTACGGTCAGGAACAGATTGTCGACCAAGGTGTTAGGAACAAATAGTTTGTCATCCTTTTGCTGCGCAAACCCTCCCTTTCTTTTTTCTGCTGTATATTAGCGCTAATACATGTCCGCTTTTGGTTTCAGGATATCAATTACATGCGAAATCTGCCAGTTCGTCCCGATCCGGCTCAACAATCGAGATAAGCCGCCTCAATTTTGTTCCACCATCGCTCCACATGATTCAAAGCGTGGCTCATTTATTCATAAGCCTCGCTCTCTGCCCACCACCACGAACTCTTCGCCCCATGGCCAACATCTCAACGTCGACCACCGCTTCCAGCCCCGACGCCTCGGAGCTGGAGGCGTTGGTCGCCCTCATCAACCGTCTCACTGTGGCATCCAGCGAGGCCACTCGCCTCGCTGCTGAGGTTCAATGTGTGTTTCCGCTTCTCTCGTCTACTTGCCCTTAGCTCATCCCTCCCATAGCCAAGCTCCCGATGGCGTTGAACCTCCACTCCACCCGGAGCACCACCTGGGTTCGTGCCGCCCCCAAGACACCCGCTGAAGTTGAGCGCCAGTACCCCGAAGGCTCCGGTGAGACGTGGTATGTGGTCATCAGAGGCCGCGAGCCCGGCTTGTACCGCACATCGTATGTCCTCTCTTATTATCATGACATTCCCTTAGCTTACACTCCCCACAGCGATGAAGCCAACGCCCAGACCAACGGTGTGCCGAACCAGTACCGGCACAAGAAGACTAGTCGCCGGGAGGCGCTCGCCTTTTATCGCGAGAACTACCTGGCGGCGACGAACGCTGCCAACGCGCCTGCCGCCCCTCCGGGCTCGCCTGTCGTTGGGGTTCAGAAATGGGTGGAGGTTCCCCACGACAGTCTGGTGTAGTTTTCGCCCATTGTCGTGTACCCCTGTCGCCCCCGTCGCACATTGAATTATGTACTCTTGTTTCGTGGAACATTCAATTTTTTTTTGGGGCCTCCGCGCAGACCTAGTATTATTTCGGCTTTGAGCCTATTCTTATCTGATGAGCAATCAGTCAAAGTAATCGGATCCGCAAGCGCAGATCCGTGATATCGATATTAGATAATGCGACATATGGAAAAGTAAAGTACAATGATCCTGCCTTACTAGGGACGTTCTACAACCGCCCACAGCTTGTCGTAAAAGCTCGGCATCCTGTCCTGCAACTCCTCTGGGGTGGGACTCCTCGACGGAGGAGTCGCCAAGCGAATGGGTCGCCGGCGCCTGTAGACTCAGAGCAGGTTAATGATTACCCGAAAGTAGCCCCGTGAGTGCGCACCCGGGTTGCTGCTGATGACCCGACGTTTCGGACACCTTCCTAAACTGAAAATTAGTCGTTCCTGCCAATCAGGCTGTAGCGATGTCACCTAGATGTCGTGACTTCATGCTCCCCATCGCTACAGGGCTCTGAGTCGCCCTCTTCCGATTGCGGAGCCGTCCCAGCTTCTGCCTGTAAATATGGGCTATAGCAAAGATTGAAATGAGGAACAGATAAGCACTCATCCCACTTACTCAGCATTCTGTTCGTCGCTGCGATAGATCATCAGAAAATCCCCTGCTCGGAACAAAGGTGAAACGCACATTGCACATCCTGCATGTTTTTCCCCATTAAAGCCATCCATCAAATCCTCGTCCGAGGAGGGAGGAAGCGGGGACATGAGTCCAGCGGCTGTGCGTCCAGCAGCTATGCGTGCAGCTCTCTTCCGCTTGAGCATCGCACACAACGCTTGTGAAGCCAGGAATTCAGCTGCTTCCGTTTCCGTTTCCGTTTCCAGCTGTGAGATGTCCCTTTCGGATCGCCGGCATTTTGCTTTGATGGCGGCCCTATCCCAATTCGTAGTCAAGTGAAGTCAAACCAAGGCGCAAGTAAACACGCACCGCTTCTCGGCCATCTGGATCCGACGTTTTTCCCTGATTTTGTCTGCACTAGGATGTTTGTTCAATGAATAATGATTGTGTACAAAAATAAATCTCAACTTCTTGGCGTAGTGCACCGAGGATGCCTCCCTTCGACGTCGCTTTCGGGATTCCGATGCCTCAGTCAAACTATGTATTCCATGAATGTTGAATATTAATGTATTGTGAAATTTCACCTGGGGTTATACTCTTCACCATCGTGTGTGGCCTTGTCTGAATTGCGGCGCCGTTTGCCCATGGTGGATCGAAGCAAGAATGATGTTGTTGATGCCTGTTTATGTTGCCACGATCTGAGGTTAAGAACAAGTTTGGACCCACCGTACTTCCCCCTACGGCCCAAGACATATTTTTTCTGGGTTAGGAAATCCCCTCTTGACAATTTTGAGGCGGAATTTCGGTCGTGAATTCCATCTGTAGCCCGCAAGGTCACTAACCGTGAGTTTCTACCAAGTCATTGTGCAATCCCTTTATATCAGCCCCGTCACCAGAAGTCCTTCATTTCCTGAAAAAAGAATGAGGTGGCAGTCATGGTTAGAGATGGAAAGGAACAATGTACAAGTTGCTCGTGTTTGCACAGGAATACAGTCCTTAACCGAGAAGCGAAGCGATGGCTACTATCCCGCGCCTCCGGCGGCTTCGATGGGCCCAATTCTTTTGCGTGGGATACACATGGACACTTAATTCATGATTACAAGAGGATTTGTCCATAGGTCTTTCTTGGACCCGGTAAGATGCAGTTTCCTCGTATCAACTATTATCTGGCAGAATTTTTAAATGTTCTGCCCCGTGCTTGGTCCTTGAGGAACAAATACTCGCCAAGTGGGGCGCCTAGGGGGTTTCGAGGTCGCGGATTCCGAATATCATCATCCCGGAAGTCAGAGATAAACTACTGTGCGAGAACGGCGCGCATTCCGCTTCCACGTGATTTTCAACTAACAAGTGTCCCAGAAAGAATGCCGCCGTTCTCCATGAGAACAGCGGGTAATAAGGTGAAACTTTGCATTGACAGGTAGCCTACATCCAGTGCTATCATTCTTTGAAGAATTCCGATCAAAATTCTGCAACGGTTAGCTCAGAAATCGCGAAAACGCCTGATCGTTTCGCTTCACGGTTAAAGACTGTACTTGATGTGAGATATGTCTGCGCCGGCCCTTAAAGTAAGAACCATAGGGAAGTTGGAGCAGAGAATCAGCAAGAAAGGCTGGCCCAAGCTTAAGCAAAAGTTTTTTGAGCCCAGCAGATGATCGGAGGTCGACCTTGGTTTGTATGTAGTTACATGTACTCACATGCTTGAGCTCTGAGTTGCTGTTCGCTCTTTCAAAACTTTTCCCTCTTTTTTTCCCCAAGTATGCTTTTCTAATGCTAGGACATTCATACTGAGTATAAATCCGCAGTGATAACGCGTACATTCGCTTGCTAATCTCATACCTTGTTGCCGACCGAATGTTCCGAGCCTTTTTTTCCTCTCCAAAAACTTCGATCTTGGTGCAGACGCAGTCAGATCATTGCATAGATATACTTGCGAGGTTTAAATCTGTGGTTGACGCGTTATTACTGGTAATCTCATACCTTGTTGCCGACCGAATGTTCCGAGCCTTTTTTTCCTCTCCAAAAACTTCGATCTTGGTGCAGCCGCAGTCAGATCATTGCATAGATATACTTGCGAGGTTTAAATCTGTGGTTGACGCGTTATTACTGGTGAACGACGCGACTTTTTGATGTTCACGGCCACGCGTTTGTCACAAAGTCACGCATGTCACGAACTCTATCATTCCTTTGTTCTTGTCCACAACCACGACCACCGCTGAAAAAAAAAACAGGTAAGCCATTCCCTACCTTCGCCCCTGCCCTCAGCGCCATCAAACAACTTCCTGGGCCGCCCGCTGAGCCTGACCATAGGCACTATGGGCGGTACAGTGAGCCACTTGATGGTGCCACTCGTGGTGCCACTCACCCCAGATCGACGCTGAGCCTGACCATAGGCACTATGTCGACTCTGGGGTGTTACCCCTTTTCATTTGTCCTCCTTTCCTATCCCTAAGAAATCCACTGACGTACCTAGCCCCTCCCATGCAGCGTCGGACTCGGCAGGGGACTCAGTTCTCCCCGTTCGAGACTTTTGCCAGTCCAGATGATACCCTACCCAGCTATCAAACCGTTCGCCTCGACTTCGATTTGGCGGATCTTCTTACCGCCCCGGACATTTTGGAGCCACCGGACGACCTGACAAATGATGATCTCAGTGATTGGGAGGACGTGAACTCTCGCTCACCCTCCCCTCTTTCCGACATCTCCTCGTCGCGTTCAACCTCCCCCCTACCAGATGGCTGTGACACCCCGCCGTCTCGTTCTGCCAGCCCCGCCACCACCATTGCCGACTCTGAGGATCTACCCCCGGATGACATGCCGCCGCTGCTTGATTCGCCAAACCAACGCCGCGCTGCACGCCGCGCACTCTACGACAAGTCTCGCCGCCAGAGGAAGCGACAGCAGCAGGCCGCATCGCCGTTCACCCGGAAGGCACACCCCAAAAGTCTACCTGCGCATCGTTTGCTCCCTTCCCACAAGTCCACCTTCGATGCAGCCAACGCCAAGTCTTCGGGCGGTGGCAGCTGGATGGGCCCTAAAGCCAGCGCCAACCAAAGGCGGTAAATCTAAGAGCCAGCGTCTACGGGACTTGCGTCTTCGTGAACTGCATGAACTCCTCAACGAATTGGGGTATAAGTATATTTCGTGGGATGGAAAGTAAGTTCCTCCCATACCTTTCAGCTTCGTTTTGACCCATTGTCACCCAGGCACCCCCTTTTAATCCTCGACCGTGAGGGTCGAATCATCACGGTGTTCATTGGAGCTCCAGAAGACCCGACGTGACCTTCCGTCATCGCTGAAGCTATCAAAGCGTTGAGGAAGGCTCGTGAACAGGGGTTGAAAATCGGTGCCTTTGCCTCCGGTGATGATCGTCATCGCCGTGGCAGATATTACACGTTGACGGGCGGGGTTTCGCATGGTGGGGGTCAAAAGGTGGCGGTTCTGTAATTCACTACGTCTCAATGTGCAATCTCAAATGAATTTCTGCTTGAAGCGTCCTGGAAATCTTGTTGTGCCCCGCCGCCAGCGCCGCCTCTTTCTCAAATTATTGAGAAACAAATACATTCGCCGTATTTGCGGGTTCCAATCGAGTGCGCAACACAGCCACTGGGTTCTTTTTCTCACACTGATGTCATCTTAGGCGCCTTTCGAACCTTCGGCCCGAAGATGTTCAAGGAATATGTAACTGATCTGCAGGCCCTCTTCAAACATATTCCAGGCCTGCAGCACAACTTTACCAACTCAATTTTTCCGGCCGTCACTTTTAACCTTGGTCCGCAATCCGTTACTTTCGACCACGTCGACTACCACAATAATCCCCTCGGTTGGTGCGCCATCACGAACGGCGGCGACTTCGACTACAAGAAAAGCGCACAGATATACCTGGATCAAATAAAGGTTGTTGTTGAATTTCCCTCAGGTGCATCCAACCTCGTGCCATCAGCCATCATCCGGCATGGCAATACACCCCTTGCTCCTGGTGAAACGCGCTACTCAATCACTCAGTACGCTGCGGGCGGGCTTTTCCGATATGTGAAATACGGATTCAAGACTGCCAAGCAATTGCTAGCGCAGAAAGGCGGTCGACAGATGAAAGCGGCGCTGGATGGTGCACCGGGGGAGCGTGCGAGCTGGGGTTTGGGACTTTATTCGAAGGAGGACGAACTGGTGACCGACCACGCTACAGCGTTCGGCTCCAAATGATTGTATGCTACGCATCAAATACCAATGCAATAACTTTTAGCAGAATCTGTGTGATCGATCAATATGGCTCTTGACATGAGCAACCCTCTCGAACGCCAGCTGGCCATGGATCGTCGCTCAGCAGGTATATGCCCAAGGTTAGGACCTCGCACCGCAACGATCAAGCTGAAGCAGGAACGCAACGCCCACGTAGGTGGGTTTTCATATCTTATTTCCAGCTTCTTCCCTGATATTATATCTAGAAGAGTTGCAGCGTCTTCGGGAGCAGCAGGAACGCACCACCCGTGTTGGTACGTTTTCATACTCTATCCCCAGTTTCTTCCCTGAGATTATATACCAGAGGAGTTGCAGCGTCGTCGGGACGCACCGCGGAAGCGAGTATCCCCAGAAAAAGGTGTGCTCGACATATCAACACTACGACCGCTGCCTCCGGTCTCCTCAGCACCGGCCGGTCCTCTGCGCAAGCGCGTAAAATCTACCCTGAAGCCTGAGCTGAAGATCCCGAAGCTACACACAAATCGGGGCGAGTAAGTAATTCCCTCCCACATGTAATCCTCAGCTCAATGATTTTGCAGGTACCGCGACGACGAAGAGACCACAGCCATTGCCCAGCGCATGCTGGAGAAATTTCAAGCAGACGGCGTGGACCCGTTAGAGGACATGCTCCAGCCCTCTGACGACATGTCATCAGAGGAGGAATATGATCCCAACTGCGGCCTTCCCTACTGCCCCCGATTGAAGGTCGACCGGCGGCGTCTGCACGCGGTCTGCATGATATCCGGCACACTGGCTCAACTCGAGGCCGAGCGGCTGGCGGCAGAGCAGAAAGCGAAGGACAGGTTTTACGCGATGCGCTCCGTGCCTGTGGTGCACGCCGAGGCTATGAAAAGGGTCGCAGCGCAGATAGAGCAGAGGTCAATGGATAGCTAAGGGATTTTTTCAGTAGCATTCCTTTACATATATACATCTTAGCGCCGGCGTTGAATTCTTAGCACAAAAAAATTAGACAAGCACACCGAATCAACAAACAATGAGAGCTCAACATGGAGGGCATTGAGTCCAGAGCTGAGTGGATGCTTCCCAGGAGACTAGACGATCGCATTTCGGGCGCACAAACATCCAGGATTCCATGTGAAATTTCGGAGCTGTCCACATATCACCGCAATCTTGATTTCGGCTACGAAGCGGGTAAACTTTGAAATCTTTCGTTCTGCATTCACCCCGCCTTACCCAATGCCGGACGCATCGACTCAGACAGACCAAGGAGTGGTCGATGGAATCGAGCGCGAATTTAAACGAGGCAAGTATTGATTTTATTCCACTCACTCCACATGAGATCTGAAGGAAACACATACAGAGGCGATACTTTACGTCGAGGGGAACTCCGCAGCTCCCCCGAGCGCCGGAATGTTGCGTTGGCTGTCGGAGAACCTTGTGCCAGTGAGGCCACTGCCTGAGGTTCCGGAAGACCTGGATGATAAGGAGGAATTGGAATTGGTGGCGATGCGGAGAGCGAGTGTCGCCGAGCTGATGCGTTTGCGCGAGGCCGGGAGGGAGGAGCGAGAGAAACTGCAGCGTTCAGGGCTTTTGAGTTTGAGGAGGTAGAGTAGATTGATTCAATTGAAGGGGGCGGTACAGCATGTAATAGCGAAAGACAGTGTGGCGATAGAGGTGAAGTAGTGAACGAAGTGTAATGGTAACGGAATGGGGAGTGAGAGGGCTGGTTTATGTGTCGTCGGGGGAGAATGCAGCGTGCAGGGTCTTGGCACGTTCCTCAGCGCGGGAGCGGTCGGTATATGCACGGACCGTAGCCCAATACTCGCTAAGTTCGTCGAAGACACGCTCAGCATCAATTCTGTGACTGTGCGGTCAGTCAAGGGAAACGAAAGAGGGACCACAACGCACATGTTGTCAGAGACCTCCGCAGCCCCCTCTACAACAAAATAAATCTTCTCCACCTGGTGCTTCCTCCCCATGTCGTCAGTCTTGAACGCGCTTTCGAAGCAATGAGGTAGATATTGTGCGAGCGCACGAAGGCTGGACGCAGCGAGAGTCGGCCAGTCGGAGGGCTCAAGGTTACTAGTCGAATTGCTGTCGTTGATGTAGGGATCACCTTCTTGGAGCTCAAAAATGTACGAGCTGGCGGTATTGGTTAGCGGGTATGTAAAATGACCAGATTGAAGGTGTACTAATCGTGCGACATTAGCCCGTTCGTCGTGAGGAACCACACTGGGGTATAGGTGCTGCCATGGGACGAGTCAGGGATGCCGGGGCCGTGCAATGGGTTGGAGATGTGGGGCCTACGCGGCATGGTGATCCAGCGAGACTTGTTTGGTTCTGTTAGTGCCCAAAGAGGAAACCCCTCTTTCTTTTGCACGCCATGGATCCCGCCTATCGTGTATGTCGCTTTCTCGCTGATCTCAACTGCTAGCGCTAATCGGAATAGGACCTTGTTCTCGAGACAATCCGGCAGCTGGAGTCCGACCTCAGGCCCGAAGACCTAGACATGGCAAATTGTGCGGGTTGTCGGGAGCCGGATCCGTGATTCCGCTGTCTCTATTGCATTTCAGCGCATTTCATGTGCAGACGTTGCATGGTGGCCGACCACGTCCAAATTCCACTCCATCGAATCGAGGTGAGTTTAGCTATCCTCCCGCAGGACCGTATTTACATCTAGGGTAGATGTGGTCGGGGACTTCTCTCGTGGGTGCCACTCTCCAGGCACTCGGCATGCGCATCAAATTGGGGCACAGCCTGGGAGAGGTTTGTACCCGTCCTATCCCCGATGACGAGTTTATCATGCTCAACGCTCATGGTGTTCACAACGTTTCGCTCGACTACTGCGGGTGTCCGGATGCGCGCGAGCGCGAGGCGCAGCTGCGTGCTGCACGCTTCTATCTGGATCAAACAACACTGCCGAGGAATGCAGTTGCTTTCGAGCTGGCCCATATGGCGGCAGGGTGGGTGAAGCCGGGCTCCATGCGCGTGCGAGGGAAGAAGTCTGGCCCGCAATGATACCGTACCTTTTCTTTTTCAAACGTGACAATTGCGATCTTTTGTGTGATTGTAAAATTCAGGGTAATTCACTGCAATCACCAGCTGTTCACGACGATGCCAATGGATCCCCCCGCCTCTCAGGCTGCGACACGCGTCCGTAGGAAGCGCAAGGCAAGCAGTACGCCGTCATGTTCATTTATGATTGCTTCGTGTGCTAATCGCCTGCTCCAGATGAGCTGGTGAATCTGCACGCTCCCCCTCTGCCAACGGTGATGAGTACAATCCCGGCTGTGCGTCCGCCCTCCCCGCCACCGCCTCTCACCCCCCCCGACAACTCCGAGTGGGACTGGCCTGCGACACTTCTGGGGGTCCTCATCGATCGAAAGGACCCAGAGATCACGATGGAGCGGTCAGGCGTGCCCATGTACGTTTATTCTTGCTGTCTTCTGATGTGTCCAATTAACCACCCCGCCAGGGACCTTGGGTATACTGATGGCGAGCTTCCTGAGCGCGGGTGGGTAGACTATATTGTGTGTGATCGGACGTACGCGCTGCTTGTCTTCCTCGCTATGAATTTACTGATATTGGCTCGCAGAAATCCCGTTGAGGAGGAGCGGGTATGGGATCCCATTCACCGCACCCTTTGGCCCAGCTAGTGCGTATTTCCCTCTGTTCAGCTCATTTACGCGATCTCACAAACTGGCAGTGACGGCTATACCCCGGAGTGTGCCTGGGCGAACGCGCACCCCTTGCAAGGCAGCACGACGTACATGGGTGTGGCTGAGCGGCAACCATTCCTCGGCGACGCCCGCCGCGAAATGGGTGCTTTGTTCCTCAAGCCACGGAGGAAGCTCAAGCTCTTTGACGACCTGGTTGAGATAGGTACTGCGCCGACGCATACACACTCCATGAGCGCAGAAATAGAGGCTCTTGGGAAGGTCGCTGAGGAGCTTGCTACACAGGTGGACATCAAAGGGGTGACGATTTTGAATAGTAGGTATTAAACAATGAATACTACGATAGATACATCTGTTTTCTCTATAGCTTGCTGCGTACATGGATGCGGAACAAAGTAACAGAATCGTCTTCATCGTCCCCAACATATTTGAGCTCTGGCATGTCGTCGTAATCCACATCATGATTCTCGTTGAACACGACAGGAGTAGCCCGAGGACTGGGGTCCTTGCGTTTCAGCCTGCAGGCGAGGTCGTACGATATATAAAGGCCGTAGGTAGGGGGCATGCTTTGTAGGCTGCGGACGATTTTTTTGAGTGTTGAAATGAAGTAGCGCGATGACTGCTCACAATAGATAATCCTGCATTTTATAGGATTCACCTTTTTGAAGGGGAGCGAGGACTAAAAAAGAATGTCAGAAAGGGTCGTTCGTTGGGTGCCTGGACATACCGGTGGTGGTGAATATTTCGAAGGTGAGGAGATTACGGGAAGCTGAAACAAGCGGAAATCAAAGAAACAGATCAGGGATAAATGATGATCACGCACCTTAAATAATGATCATCCGCTGCACGTCTTGAATCTTCCCCCCTCCCGACGATGGCAACCCTACATGTTCTGCACGAGGAGACTGAAGCAATCCAGCTGAGGTGAGAATTTTTAGACCGGATGTTTCCTGTCAGTTGATGGGTGCAGAAACCCCCCGACGATAGATGTAAGCCTAGAAGATTCGGTGTGCATTGTGCGCGAGGACGCTGAAGCGATCCAGTGGAGGTGAGCAGTTTTTAAACCGGATGTTTGTTGTCAGCTAATGGACACAGAGAGGAAATGGTGCTGTTGCTTGATGACAGGCGTTGTGCACGGGCCATTGTCTCGGATTGCAACAGGAGACTTCGGCGGGATAATATTGATCGAAGACTGGGCGAGCGCGCCCGACGTCGCTTGCACTATTTGATCGGATATTACTCATCTGCTTGGGTGCCAATCCTGTGCCAGTGAGATTTTTGCAATCGGAATAATATTGTTTGCTGATATCGGGCAGCCACGGGTCAGTGTACACCTTCTGTACTGCACCGAGATGCTCTTATAATTTTGTAACGCACCGAGATGCTCGCATATTGTAGCATTGTAGACGAATAAAGATGATCATCGATGTCATTGTGTTGGTCAGGACATCCGAACATCACGTGTGACCGCTTCTTGTTTATTCTCCTTTTAATTTATTCGCGCTGTCTCGCCGTCTCGCCCTCCCTTCTGTCACTGGATTCTCCACCCATGGCGGTGCGAAGGCAAGGCCTCAAGTTCACCGTCACTTCTACCTCGTTTTCCGACAGCGACAGCGATGATGGAGGGGTCCCCGTTGGGAAGGCAGAACCGATGCGCTATGACACCACCTTCCGGGCTGGCGGTCGGACGAAACATGCCACCAAGTTCGTCAACATCGTGGGCTCCCCTGTGAAGCGCGCACCGCCAGAGCGGGATTTGCTCATGCCCGACATTCCTGAAGACCCCATGCCGCTGGACGAAAGCGAGGAGTTCAGTCCGCATGACGGCTTCGAGTTCGACGAGGGTCATCCAGTGGATCATGGCCCTAGGGATGCACGAGACTCGGTGGGTGTTGCTTACTGGCTTTTCTTTCATGTCCTAATGAAGGTAGGATCGTCCGCTGTACGTTTGGGCAGCTGAAGATCTTGAAGATTTCCTCGACGCATGTCTGCGCGATGAAGGCCGAGGCGAGTATCGTGACCAGACACGATGTGCGGAATGTCGCGGTCCGGGGATTCAGGTCCATCGCTGCGATGACTGTTTCTCGCAAGCACTTTTTTGCACGGTGTGCACGGTACACTTGCACCGTGATAACCCCTTTCACATCATCCGGGTAAGTTCTTAATGTCTTATTGCTGGCTAGAAATTTGACGATGCCCATGCAGACTTGGTCGGGGTCCTGTTTTGTACGCACAGATTTACAGAGTCTGGGGCTGCGGTTACAGCTTGGCCACAAACGCGGCGAGGTCTGCCCGGGGACGGTTGCCAGATCCGTGGAAGAGCAGGTGGCCGCAGCTCGGGAGACGTTCTGCATCGTGGATAGCAATGGGATCCACGAAGTAGGCGTCGACTTTTGCACTTGTGGTGGAGAGACGAGTCGGACGAATCAGCTACTCCGGGCTGGTCTATACCCAGCAACAAGTACTCGCCCTCGTTCTGCAGCGACCTTCCGTGTACTCCGCAAATTTCATAAACAGTCTTTCGAATCCAAATGCTCTGCATATGAATTCTACAACGCCCTGTCGCGCGAGACGAACAACACTGGGAACTTTCAGCCTCGGGTGGGTGGATTAATCAGCATGGCTGCCATGGAGACTGATTTCGAATGAGCAGGATCGCTATAGCGCGTTTTTATGCATGACGCGCGAGTGGCAGCATCTGATGATGCTTAAACGTTCAGCGCGGGGCCACATGAAGGGAGGGACGAGAGGCATCGAGGCTGGTGCTTGCGCCCTTCTCTGCCCAGCGTGTCCACAGCCAGGAAAAAATCTGCCGTTGGGTGGCGAGTGGAAGTCCGTGGGCCGAGAAAAACGGTTCCTTTATTCGCTGTTCCTCGCAATCGACGCCAACTTCCGGATGAAGCGGAAGCAGGTGTCGTCAGAAGCGGCGGACCCGGGGCTCAATCATGGTGCTGCTTTCTTCAGCGAGGTCAAGAAGTACATGTCGCATGTGAGGAAACACTGGGACGAGGAGCAGGAGGTGAGCATCCATCTTTACTTGTATCTTCCCTCGCTTATACTTCCTTAGAAGAGCAACTGTGTTTCGCACGATGCGGTCGACCAGCCTGATCGGGAAGCAAGGGGCACGGCATCTTCGGGGATCGGGACCGTTGACTACGCGCGCCACAACATGAAGCGACCCAATGGTGTCGCCGATCTGCAGAAGGGTGAAAGGTATGTCGTGCTCCCTTGTCTCATTCCAGATATAGTTTCTGACAACGGGCGCCAGATATATAAATATGGATTACATGCTTTGGATGAGTCTGGCGGGGTACGATGACCTCGTCCAGCTCACGGTCTCCTACGACATTGTATGCCAGTGGCATATCAATATATGGCGTCGCCTCGCAAAGTACGAACCGGAACTCGTCAAACGGGCGGGAAAGCGTCACTTCGTCTGGTTAATCCCCAAGTTTCACCTACCTGCACACATCGAGGCGTGCAATATCCTCTACTCGTTTAATCTCACCCCATACGTTGGCCAGACGGATGGTGAAGCGCCGGAGCGCGGCTGGGCTAACGCAAATCCCCTGGCGTCGAGTACGAAGGAGATGGGTCCGGGTGCGAGACGAGATGCAATCGACGACCACTTTAATGATTGGAACCACAAGAAGATCATAGCCTTGGGTCGCGTGATGCTGGAGCGAATCCAGAAGGCGGTGGGGGAGATGGTGGAGAAGCAGCAGGATTTGGTCGAGACGGAGGCGTCGTTGCCTCAGGAGACCTTGAAGCCATGGAAGAAGGCGATGGAGCTCTGGGAGCTCGACCCCCGCAACCCGAACCCCTTCAACGTGGCGGAGAAACACGCCAGCCTGCTAGCCGTACGGGCGCGCATCGCTGAGGAGGTTCAGCACGAGATGGAGGGTGACGCTTCAGACGATGTGAGGGGAGATCTCCACGCCTCGGAAATGCTGTCTATGGGACTCAATCTCGAGGACCAGCAACGGGCACTGGCCTGCGACACCGCTGCCTTGAAGAATCACGCGACTGCAGCGCAGAAGACCACGATGCTGGAACGGGGAAACAAGCTCCGCAGGAAGATCTGGAACTGGATGAAGACCCAGACGGAGTTCCAGCCCAGCATAGCCACTTTGCGGGCAACCGACGACCAAGCGCGCGCAGCCGCAGCGAGATCACAGCCGACGTCCGGGGTGCCGGTACATGCCCTCGAGCTGTGGTTACCTTCGAGGCAGTCGAGACTGCCAGGGTCAGCGGTGATGCTGAAGGAGAGCCATGCTCGCTACGAGTTTGACCTCCGGGAGGCGCTAGCTCATCGAGCGCTGGAGGAGGTCAGGCGGATGCTTCTAGTCCGCACCTTTCAGTACAAGGCGAAGGATAGGCACGTCAGGGGGGTCGCAGGAAACACGCGCACGAAGACGTCCATTGCCGTCCTCGACGAACGGATCCGGCGCGAGGCAGACGAGTATCGTGCATCGCGACGCGCGATGGCTAGTCTTGCTCCTAGGCTTAAGGAGACGAGGTGGCAGCTGGTTTTGAAGGAGCTGGCGCCCGACGACGTGCGGGGGATGCCGCGGGGCCTCTTTCACGACCCAGAGCGCAAGAAGAGGAAGCGCAGCGCCCCCGAGAACGAGGAGCCCCCGCAGCCGAAGGAGATGTCGTGGATTTGGCGCACAGGGATGGCGTCCCTCACGGCTGCAGCGTCTTCGAGTGAGGACGCGGCAAGGAGAGCCACCCACGAGGGGCTGCGAGTGGAATGGGCGAAGATTCGGGCGAGGGCTAGGCGTTGGACAGAAGAGGTGGATTTGCTAGAGGAGGAGATGCGACGCATACTGGTTTTCCTGGACTGGAAGGCCAAATGGTGGAGGTCGTTGAAGGAGGCGAGGACGAAGGAGAGCGACCCGGCGAGGTACGACACTGCGATGGACGACCCCGCCCTGTGTGAAGGGCTCCACGCCTACGCTGAGCGCCAGGCAATGATTCAGGAGGACATGAAGGCGCGTTTTGAGGCAAATTGGAAAGATGTGCCGACTTGGATTGCCATGGGGCGTGAAGGGGTGTCGGTCATCAGAGCGGACGCAGGGATGGAAGAGGAGGGTGAATACGAGGACGCCGAGGGTGAGGACAAGGAGAGCGGTGAGGAGCCTGTTCCATTGTGGGCTCGTAACCCAATTGCTGTGTCGTCTTCACTGGTGGAGGGATCACTGTTACCGACTGCATGACAATTGTATTATATCTAGTGCATATCTACACCGTGGCGACTCAGATATCTACGAGTAGAAAAGACGAGCGCAGTCTGTCCGGATTAGGCTATATGGCCCCTGCCGAGCAGCAGCAAGGTGGTGCCAAATAATGCAATACCTCTGATCGTTGTGAGCGACGCGGACGACACTTTGATCGGATGGTGCCAAATAATGCAATACTTCTGATCGTCGTGGGCGACGAGGACGCCGTCTTGATCGCTGAGGGATGTAGCTAGGTCGTGGTACTAGTGGGGGCAGGTGAGCTCTAGTGTTTTATAATAATCTGGTCTCTAATTGACAGTGATTGTTTAAACATACCGAGGTTTCTAATCACCCGGTCTTCTATAGAAAACCCCCAGGCTGTGGTGGCGGCGCCGGGTTGGTATGTAATCTGCGGAGTTTGAATCCGTTCCCACAGCCCTTCTACGCTTTCAGCAGCTCCCTCCACCAGATTGAAGAGGTAAAGTGTCTTATAATAGCATTCTAAAGTAAAAATGAGTCTTTAGAAAATATATTCTCCTGCCCTTTCCATCCCAAATCACTTCCCCGCTTTTTCGGGTAGCGGCTCGATGCCGGTCCATCAAATTTTGGCATCGTTGTTCTTCTACTCTGGCGTTGAGCTTTGGGTGGAGAAGTTATTAATTTTGGGTTACTGCACGTCAATAACTACCAAATTTATTGAAGCACGCGTTGCACAAGGCATTTTAAGAACCGAAAATTTTAAGATTGCACAACAAGGTCGGGTCCCGATCACGGATCAATAGGAATCGACAGTCTACAACAATGCGCAGGTACGAGCACTTTTTTGTTGTAGCGTCCGTTCATAAGAGACTAGACAGCAGATGGCAACCTGGTGGTTAGACTTAGTTTGCTATTCAATCCCAGAACTATCACAAGGATGCCCCTGTTCAGTCTCCTACCCAACCTCAGTTACGGGGTTAGAGTAGTGGTATTTTACAGTGGAATCTCAGTATTTTGATCGCACGGAGGGGTTGGGGCTGAGAGTTCGGAGTTTGAAATGTGTTCTAGAGCTGATGGATTGATGGGCTGTGATGGGTTGGCATATCGCATTACTACAGAGATTCTACTTCAAAAACCTGCTACTGAGACTCCCCAACCCCGTAACTGAGGCTGGGTAGGATACTGGGCCCTCTTGGGCATCCAGTACCGTGTTACGCACATCGGGATGGTGAGTCGAACCGCATTCAACAATTTTATTTTAGTTTCGTAAAAGGATTTGGAAGCTGACCGCGCCCGCCAACATTTATATGGGTTCCGGAGGAGGGGCATCAAGCTATGTCCTGATTCCCAGTTAGGGCCTGAAAGCGGTTGGTAGACTGTTGGTCAATCGAGCCGTTGATTTTCGGCAATTAGCAAGATCTAACTGACGCAGCACGCTGCCCGTTAAAAAGGTGGGACCTCGCATGGGTTACTTCAACGAAATCTTCCTCTCTGCGCCGGAAAGCATGAAGGCCGTTTTCAGTGTTTTGCTTTCCACTCTCGCGGTCGTGTCCGCTTCCTACTTGGAGGGCGATCTCTTCCTCCGCCGAGGTCCCAACTACGATCTCTTCACTCGCCAGAATCAGAACGGCTCCCAGCCGGTCCTGGGCAACTTAATCAAAGCACAGCTCGAGACAGCGTACGCGGCAACATGCAATGCCACCACTTCTGCGACGGGACAATCTCAGATCCTAGAGGATATTCAAAACACCACAGCGAATGCCGTCGCGATCGACGTCAGTCCCAATTCAACGCTCCACGCGCCGTTCCCGCTCATGTGTAACCTAGAAATCGTTCAGTCAGATCTTGGCAAAACTGATGGTCATCCACTCGGAGAATCTCAACAATGGGACCTGGTTTTCGCCGACGTGGAAGGCAGTCAACCAGGTTACTTTACAGCGGCAAATCATTGGGAAGCTTGCTTACTGATACGTTGGGTATATTGCAGGACCGGACGAATATATTATAGGCATCCCGCACGATGGCAGCCAACACAGCCACCTATTGAGTTCACCACCGCCATAATGCCGCTTGTGGCCAATCTCACTGGACCCATCCCCACGAACATCTCTGTCGAGGTGCTCGCCAACTACGGCGCCGTATTGAATTTCAAAACACATCACGTTCACACTCTGATAATTCCCTAGATGGCCGGTGCCCTGGCGGCGGAGGCAAAGGCTACTTCCCGGGCATTCACATCCATAATTAACAACATGAACGACTCACGTCGACGTTCCATCTTTTTGCAGCAAAGCAAGGGGACTCAGACCAACAGCTGATCGATAGCTTGAACGCCAATATAACGGCGCTGATGGGGCAAATTCAACAGTATGCACACCCAAACCATGGTTTTACCTCACGGCCGACCCACATAACTCACGACAGGTATGACACGTATATAGCTCTTTGGGCAGGAGGCGTGGATATTACGGCCTTTGCTTCGGTCTCGTTGATGGCGGTGCTCCCAGTAGCTGCGCCATTCTTCATAGTGAGTCCTTGCCGGTTCCTTCAAACGTCAACGCGCCAAGTTTCTGAAAGAACAATGCAGGTTGCGGGGTATGTAGCGCTCGAGGTAGAAGTGGTCGAGTGGGCAAAGTTATCTCAGGAGCACTCCAGTAAGCGCCGCCATAATATCAAGTCTACTTTCAAGGTGCACACAGACGAGCCGAGAATGGTTAGCGCACGCAGTGCCCTTCTGTCTGGAGTCTTTGTAACCACCAAAAGGGGACAGATAGAGTGTAAGGGATAGTAGTTCACATTCTTAATTCAAACTCCGAATGATCCGCCGGATCATTCCGCGGCTAGTAATCTCAATCACTGCGCCGCACTAGGCCGCAGAGCATCGTCTGCGCTCCTTGTTCATTATGAGCACATCCCCTTACCTTTCCATTAGGAGATATGAAAGGTAGAATAGTATTTAAGTAGATACTAAGATAGTTTCCGGACTGTACCTTAGCTTTCTGAACAATCTGCTTCGCAAGACTCTCAACCAGGAACTCTAGTGTGTCGTTATATTCATAAGCTACTAACCTAAGCTCTAGAAACCCGGTGGGGACGTCTCGGGGTCTCTGGAGGAGAAGAGCCAGTGGGGCTCGCAGCGGGAGGGTGGAAGCAGGAGGAGAAAACCCAATATGATTGCCGATGATACACATCCGAACCTAATATGCCAAACTACGCTAGCCGCTGCCAACCACGCCACACCGGCGACGTCACATATCGGGCTGGGCGATGAAAACGACGCGCTTACGGACAGGGAGAAGGAGGCTGATGAGCAGAAGACGAAAATGTGTTTGGGGTGTTTGCATCTCATTGTCTGTTCGGTGTTCCACGGCATCACCCGGCACGACGGCAACATGATCATCCGACTTGGAACTTTCGTAGTTGGATGAAAAGAAATAAAATACGGGAGCGATGGGAGGGAAAAGTTAATGGAGGTACCGAGCGAGGCTCCCTAAAACCCGACACAGCGACACGGCGGCAGACCTTCAGCAAATCCGACACAGTCCAAGAAATACGACACATTCACCTAGTTCTCATCAATTCCGACACATGCCAAGCTTTTCACCCCGAGTCATTCTCTTGTACGCTCTTCAAATGGAACTGATGGGATACTTGATCGCCGATGCGATCATCTCCGAGTTGGCCGAGCGTGGTTCGAAACTTAGCCCACGGTGCGTGCACCTTGCAAAGTGAGCTTGAGCCGTGGCCTCAGAGGCGGCTCTCGGATCTTGAACTTTCACTGGCGGTTGCTCTTCGAGGACCAATGGATTTATGGCACTTGAGACTCAGATATATATATATTAATCAGCCGTGCTACTGTAAGTTCTCTATGTAGCCCATACCTCAACCTCAACGGAGTACCCGAGTCCGAAGGCTGCACACTCGGTTTGGTGTCCCTCCCAATCGGCCGCGCGGCCGCTGTCGCGCAGTCGCGCCGCAGCGGATCCGATGCTGTGCTATCGAGGTATAATGCGCTCCGCTGATCCCGGAGAGCCCGGCCTGTGACACAGTGCCTCGATGGTGCAGAGGCCAGCGGTGCCGCAGACGCCGCACACCCAGAGGTACATACGTATCAGCCACGCGCTGCTGTATCTAAATTCAAATTCTACGCATCCATTTGAATGCTCTCGCACGTTGATGATGAATGCAGTAATCTGCGCGAGATGTTGGATACGGGGGAAGATGAAGGTCAAGAAGAGAGTCTCACCAAAAATATCTGAAGCGACCGACGCGGGGCTGCGAGAACTAGAAGATTCAGTCCATGGGCAGGACGTCAAGTGTAATGACCATACCGGAAGTTGTTCCTCCCCGAATGGATCGATTCCAGTTGAGGCTGTCGGACTCCTACGTGCACTGATGCCTCATCCCAAAACTGCTCCAGAGTCGTGTCGGGGAGGCGCGTCAGAAGCGATTCGGTTTCCGCCATTGCGTGGCGTCGCAGCGGCGAGAATGTTGTGGGGGGAAGGAAGCTGGATAGCGGATCAATAGTGACGGGATTCACTGCCAAGCCACTTTAGCCGAGTGGTGTGTCGGGTTACTAAAGTCGTGTCTGATTCCCTGAAGACCGTGTCACTTGCGGCAGAATGTGTCGGATTTGCTGATCGGTGTGCTGCTTTTCCGGGATGTGTCGGATTTACTGATCTTTGACAGGTTGTGTCGCTGTGTCGGGTTTTGTATATACTCGTACCGAGCTCAGGTCGTTTTCCAAACCCCTTCTGTACTTACACTTCGAGTTTGCACAAGGCGCGGAGAGAAGGGGAACTTGGAGGAGCCCGAACCCTGGCGTATGCTTGACTGAACCTCAAACTCATCAGCATGCCTTTTTTCAACCCCATCTGCAAAGCGCAGCGCGCCACAATGAGTAGTCGAGCCCAAACCGTTGGATGGATTGGAGTCCGCCAATAGAATTCTGAGTTTCCACAAGAGAGATACGAGGTCCATCTGTTGAAGCATCTTTCTAGGAGAAACTAATTCCGAGCGTAGTGCATATATCTAAGAAATAATTTACGAAAAAATACACACAGAAGGACTAAATAGTGCAGATCAGTGTTCAGTGTCCGCTTGGCGATAAAATACAGTATGGTACAACCAAAATTCAAGTCATCAGTGTCCGTTGCATCAGTGAATATCACGCTAGCATCCTCCCGCCGGGTCGTCCTTCCCTGCGCTGAAATTTCACCGCGCCAACAGCGGGTGCATTGCCAGTGGACCCCGCCGTCCCCCGCGCCTTGACAGCGTGCCCTCCACGCTCTTCTCGAGCCCCAACTTCACCTCCCCCACGCTCTTGAACAGCGCCGCCATGGCGCAGTCGAGACTCTGGTCCCTCCCCGCCATCTCGTTGTCCCGCGGAGCGATGTGATTCACATCCCCCTGACGTACGCTCATGGCGCCCCCGCCGACGACACTCGACAGGGCCGCCCCGAATCCAGGGCGCACGCCTACGGCTATCGTGCCCGCCGTTGCAACTTGCGCTGATACGCCTACGGCGCAGATGCGAGCGGGAGCTGAACAAAAAGAAAATCTGGTAGGAATGTGCGTGGCCGCTCGGAGGGCCGTAGAGATAATGTGTGGGCGAGGGTGCTTCAGCGAAAGTTTATAAAGCTCGTGTGCTGGAGGGGACGAGGTAAAAGGGGCGAGATTTTAAATGGATAGATCGAGATGACAGGGGCGCGGGAATGGATGCAGCGACGACAAAGGCTGCGCGATGGGGATGAGATGGACGACGAGGGACTCGGGGAGCGATAAGGAGTACTTAGGACAACGAGGGCGATGCAGAGACGAGAGCGAGAGCGAGAGCAAAGGCAAGTCTTTTTCAAATGCGAAGGGGAAAACTTCCTTAATTTTGCAAATAAAACTACATACATTTATACTGTGTAGAGTCCGATGTGAAGCGGAGATAAGTAAGCAAGTACAGGGAATTTGGCCGAGAAATATGTCGTTCGGGGAAATTGATCAAAGAGGGAGCCAAGATCGAGCATCCAGCTGAGTCAAAATGAAGCCTGTCGTGGGATGGGAGCGGTGAACGTGCGTAAAGATTTACTGGATATAGCACAGAGCCAGGATCCTGGAGGACGACGCCGTGAGAGTTACGGAGAGAGCTGCCAGCGTTGATGCGAGGGTGGTCAGAGGAAGAGAAAGCGCGACGTGTTTGTTTGGTTCGATTTTGACAGCTGTCAAGTATTGGTCAGATCAAGATAAGATTCCGCGGCTAGGGCCGAACGAAGCTCATCATCTCCCCCTGACTGAAATTGCGACTGTCCTCAGTCACCCGCTTGCGACGATCTGGGCCCTTTGGAACTGCTGTATGTGACAACTCGGGACGGCGCTTCTAGATCTCCCACTATCTGATAGTTTCCGACAACCGCTAATCTGCCGCTGGGTCTTCCTCTGCATCTGCATCATCATCTTCCGGGTCTCCGAGCGTGAATTCTTCCAACTCGCGCAAACGGTCGGTCGAGATGTCAATGAGATCCTCGATCGCTGGGATGGGAATGCTTTGGCGAGCGAAATACGGAATAACACGGAGGGCCGCAATTGGCCGATGCAAGACAGATCCGTCGAGCTCACAGAGGATGTATGCGGCGCCGCGGTTACGGGAGATAACAATGAGTGGTCCAAGATATCTGCTGCGCATTTTCCGGTTTAACGATTTTTCTATGGCTGTATTGCGCATCAAGACCAAATCTCCGCGCTGGAAATTGAAGTCGCGGATCGTGCTGGCGTGTTCGCGCTCGAAACGGATAGCTGCGCGGATCCGTGCTTCGAAGACGTCCGAATGAAGCTGTGCCAATTGATCGCGACGTTTCTGGAGGGCTATGGCACGGCGGGCGATTAATTCAGTCGAGGATAGGACGGACTCGGGAGGCGGTAGAAGATATGTTGCTTCGGAGATGTCGAGGGGAAGAGGTGGGTGGGTTCCGGTCGCAGCAAAGTACGGTGAGCATCCCATTCCTCGGCGGACAGTGACGCGATCAGCCCAGAAGACTGAACAAGTCCCAGTATGCCATTTAGATTCATCGCCATCAACAGCTTTATATAATGTTTGTCGCACATCGAAGTGAGGTCGCTCCGCAAGATTTGCACGTGAGTTATAGCCTGAGATGCGAACATGGTGTATGCTGTAACGCTGCTCGAGGTACGTGAGCGCTTTAACGAAGGGGGTGCCGTTATCTGTGACGATCTCGATGAGGGTGCCCCAGCGACACAAGATATCCTGAAAAATCCAATCCCCGATGGCCTTCGCAGTTTCTCGGCGCAGCATCCGGAACTCGGGGTAATGAATGAGCGAGCAGCGACCCTGGACGATATATTTGAAGCCCCCACTCGGCGGTAAGTGCATCGTGTCCATGTACATCTTGGCAAACAGCGGCGCGGGCGTGGCGACTGTGGGAGGAATTTTAATCTGCCGAATTTGCCTCTGCTGACACAAGAAGCAGGTACGGACTATCGCTAGCCATGTGAGGCCACCAAAATCGCTCCATGAGAAGTGCGCGTGTCGCGAAGAACCCCTTGTGACCAACATCGTCATGCGGGGACCGAAGAATGAAGAGTCGGTGGCTGGGAGTCACGACAAGCGTGTGACGATTCTGGGGGTGTTTGCGCCATAGTGCTCCATCAACCAGAAAGAACTCCATGCAGTACTGCACGAAAGATTGATATTCTGAGTCAGACAGGTCGCGTGGACGTTCCAGTTTCTCGTGCCATAAACGGACAAGGTCAACACGCATATCTGCGATTCTGGCCGCATCGGAACGAGGGACCAGGTCGTAAGAGAGGGAAGGAGGGGCCTCGGCATCTTCGGGAACAGCTTCGGCAGCAAGAGTCGTGATGGTGTACTGGGTGTGGCAATGCACGAATGGTGAGTCGTTGATTATGTGTATAAAGCCGTGAACCTGGTCAATCCAGTCATCAAAATCATCTTCAGGCTCAGGCTCATCTCCAGGCTGCGCGGGGCGTCGAGACAAACCGTCAGGTCGATGTGAAGTGCCGGGGACGTGGACAAGTGTGAAATGGAAGGTGAGAATGGCAAGAATCCAGCGGTTAATGCTCGCGCTGGGGGCTAGATCAGGGTTGACAAGCATTCCTTTGATGTATCGTGCGTCGACTTCTATGACAATGTTGCGCAGGCCAATTAAATAAATCTTCCACGCACGAAGGGCTCGGAACAAGCCGTAGAGCTCGAGTTTCGGCTGGGAGAAGCGCGACTCGCGGTCATTAAGCGTGATGGATCCAAAGCGTGCGTAGAACCGGCGAGATAAATTATCAGGGTCGCACTGGGAGAGCAAGAAACCAATGGCAAGATAAGAAGTGTCGACTGAGAGGATGACGGGGACGAAGGAAGTGTAGTCGAGAGGGCGTAGCGTGGGACAAGTGACGAGTCAAGTTGCGCAATCATCGCATGCGGAATTGGGGAAGGCTAGGCGGTACATAGTATCAGACTCCGCCACCCCTGCGCCATGATGCGGTCTCACCTGTGTGGAATTGCGCAGGGCGACGTCAACAGGCGCTCCGGCGACGATGGAGATGGTCATGAGAGCGCCGGCGAGCAGAAGCAAGCGAGTCATGGCTGGTTTGCGTGAGGAGACCGTGGTGGGTGATGAAGGTCAAGAGGGAGATGCAGACGGGCGACTGAGAAACTTCCGCGGCGCGCGGATCAGAGGGAGCCGTGCGGAATCAAAATGGGGCCTGTGTGAGACGCGCATAATTCAACCGAGACCTCAGACCGAAATGCCCGATGACGCGAAGTCCGCGGGAAATTAAGACCCAGAGAATCATGGCGTTGTTCTGGAACTAATGCTGGCCTCCTGGAGAAGCGGGAATCGCATCTGCTGCCTTCCTGTGCTCTATCATCCGTCCAACCGGAGCAAAACACCTCCTCTCCCGGGTGCATTACCTCACAGTGCGCGAGTTTGATATGGGAGATGTACAGGTTTCATATGAGGTAGTTCCACGAATATTTGCAAAAATGAATAAACCTAGGGGTACATTTGGAGCGCCAATGCCCTCGTTGATTCCATCATCTCATTTTCCGCAGACACTTTGCACATATGAAATGACCTTTGCCACAGGAACTTCATGGTCTTGGGGTAGTGCCGGAATGTCAGGCTCTGTCGTCGCAACATACGTGATCTTCGCGGCGGTGAGGTCAGGTAGTGGCTTGAGACGAAGCGTTGTTGCTCCTCAGGAGTAGACATGATTTCAAGAAGTCGCGTACGACAATATTCTGGAGAATAGTGAGCGAAGTGGAAAAGGACAAACAGAAGATGCGTACCAGCGGATCCGAGGCCGGGGCTGCACGAGAAAGCGTGAACATGGTGAGGATGGTAAATGCAGCGAGCCTCATAGTAGCAGATGATGGGATGGCTGGCAAGTCACGTCAGAACTGGAAAGGAATGGAAACAGAACGGACTTACTTGTGGTGGAGAGAGCAAGAAGGAAGTGCGGATAAAGACAGCAGGCAGGAGGCAATTTTATGGCCTGGCGGTCAGGGGTGATTCAGAGGGAGTAAGGCTCGATTCATCCGCGAGATCGAACAGGCTGTCTCAGCTGGGAAGACTACGACTATAGTGGGCCTGGGTGATACCGCTGCCTTTGAACCCCTAGACGGGAGGCGTGGGTTGAACAGGACCAATGCACCACACCCCAAGTTATCCAGCAGCGAGCCGGTACCTGAAAGGAATTGACCCTCTTAGCTATGACGGGTTCGCTGATCAGAGGGAGACACCGCCATCTGAGGGATGCACGCTCAATGCAGATGCGGACCGTTCGCCACCGAGCCGGTGCGAGGAGTTGTCCTTCACCGAGCATGACGGCTTCGCTGCATAATAATGGGGACTCGACCTCATCCGTCGGTTGAAGCTCCTGCAAAAGAGGTGAGTTAAGCGAGGTGCAAGGATGAGTGAGGAGCGAAACTTCCCAACGGTACGGAGTAGACCAAGGTAAAGGACAGAGGAACAACGCGTCAAAAGAAGCCGGTAACCAAGTCAAGGCTCGTCCCGAGTCGAATGGGGATCTCCTGCACGACAAAAAATGGGAGAAGCAAGTAAGCAGTGCAGACGCGGATCCTCCGTCATCGAGCCGGTACTACAGTAGTCGGGAGCGGAGCCTCGTTAGATTCAATAACTGCGTGGGCATGAATGAAACTTACGGCATCAGGTTGAAGTTCTCCTGAAAAGGAGGTTAGTTGAAGGGGTGCAAAGACTGCGTGAGCAAACGAATCTCACCCGACTGCAGAAACGAGAGCGCAATCAAAGGAGTCTCCAGGGACAATGCAGTGGCTTGACCCCGAGTCGAACGGGGATCTTCTGCAGAACGTCCTTGATATCTGCCTAAGCAGTGCAGAAACGAACCGTCCGCCATGGAGCCTATATCAAGAAGGAATTGTTCCTCATTTAGTGGGATTGTTTCGTTGCGCACTAGTGGGGTGTCCGGCTGCTTGAGCCTCACCGCAAATCAAACTAGTTCAGCAAAGCGCAAGAACGAGGGGGAAACCTCACTAGGTTTGACTTGTACAACATGCTTAGACCTCTCTGCTGCAAACGAAGTTGGTTGAGGGGGTAAAAATGAACGATTGGAAGGCGACTCTCACCTAGACAAAAAAACCTCGACATATACTGACCATGGCTCGACCCCGAGTCGAAGGGGGATCGTCCGTGGGCAACGCCATAGAGATTTACGCAGCGCGGATGCGGACCATTCGTCATCGAGCCGATACCAGGAGGCAGTTGTCCCTAGCTTGATTCTTTGCGGGGCGCATTGGTAAAATAAAAGGAGGCACCATCATCCGGTTGAACTTCCTGCAAAATAATTTAGTCAAGCAAGGTGTAAAAACCGAAAGGAAGCAAAGTTTACCTGGCAAGGCAAAAGAAAGAACGCGTGGCAAAACTGAGTTCTATCTAGTGCATGGCTCGACCCCGAGTCGAACGGGGATCTTCTGCAGCATTCACTTGAACTGGCACTTATGTGGTGCAGGCGCGGACCGTCCGCCATCGAGCCGGTATTCTGTGTGTGAGGTCCTCGAATATGCCAATGAATGTTCTCGCAAGCACCTGGGGATTTGGCGGCTGAAGAGTAAAATGGATCGCACGAGCGCAGAACTGATCACCACTCGTTGGGATCGAATCGATGCCTGGATATTGAGCGAACATACCAGGTATGATATATGATGGATAAGGCGAAGAGGGGGCGGGGGTGAAAAAAAGGTGACGTGGGCACAGCGCTGACCCCGAGTCGAACGGGAATCTTCTGCAAATCCAACAGTACCTGCTCTACGCAACGCAGATGCGGGCCGTCCGCCACCGAGCCATTCTGAGTCCTGAGGTGTGCTTAGTTAGATCGGGGGTGTTTGTTGATAATGCTGTTCGGCTTTTTTGATTGCTAAGATTCAGCTGAAGACGAGGTGGTCCGAGTATAAATGTTGAGCGAGGAATAGTATGGGCCTGCCAAGCGGGGAAAATCAGAACAACGATGCGGGAATATAGGAGTAACGATGCGAGAATGACACAAAAACAATGGTGAAAGTGGAATGGCTCGACCCTGAGTCGAACGGGGCTCTTCAACAACAGCAGGCCTGGGGCACTGGGTTATCTGGCGGACTTTTCGTCATCGAACCGGTAACGTCCCTCTCTGGGTGCAGCATTCGAAACGCTGGTTAGGTTCATCGTTTCCGATGTTATAAAGAAAAGGAGACTCGCCTCCGGCCAGCTGCTTGAAACTCTCCTGCAAGTTGAGCAAGGTGCAAGAAAAGAACCCGCGGCAAAGAAGGTTCCATCCAGCGCATGGCTCGACCCCGAGTCGAACGGGGATCTTCTGTGGTACCCTGTGCGAACTTCAAATGCAGTGCAGACGCGGGCCGTCCGCCATCGAGCCGACACTGGCTGGGAGTGGGGCCTCGCTAAGTCCAGTAATTGCGGTGTTGGAGAAAGAGACTCGCAGCCATCCTGCTTCTTGGATATCTTCCGCAAATTAAACTAGTTAAGCGAGGTGGAAGAAATGTGCAAGAATGAACCTCACCCGACGCGCAGAAAAGAAAACAATGCTATCGAGTTTGATGGCTCGACCCCGGGTCGAACAGGAATCTTCTGCAGGATATACCGCTCCAAAGACAACGCCATCGAGCCCGGGGTGGTATTGTGGTAGTAGGGTCGAGTCGGTCGACTGCCGGTTATGTCACTGATTTTCAAGTTGCAGCTGCCGTGGATACTGGAGAATGCGGCGAATCAAGCGCGCGGAGGATCCAGATCCAGTGTATACTTACCTTCGGTACTGTGACTGGTTCCAGGTGGACGTTTGAGCACAGGCTTAGTCCCGTGTTTTGCCGCATCCGGATCACCCCGAGTCACTCAGTCACTCGTCACAGTCACACACCATCGTTCATCTCGTTGCTCTTGAGCCTTCCCCACCACGCACGCCGACCCCGAGGAGGAGAAGCCTGCCCCCGCTTGGGAGCAGGCGCCCAAAGAGGAGGATGAGGAGGAGCCCGCCAAGGATGTGCGTGAGGAGTGACCTGGAGTGTTGAGGATGGTTGAGGAATTGTGCGTGCCCCGGGCCTCTCCTTCCACCGCCCCCTGCTTACTCTTCCCTGACGACGCAGGTGTAAGCATGATTCCCTGCGTGTGCCCGCTGACTCACCCCGCTCTTCTGCCTTGCCCACACAGTCCAGTACGCCCCGGCCCCGGCCCTCGGCATCGTCGTTGCTAAGCCAACTCAACGCAGCCTGATGTATTGCTCCGAGGTTTGCGCCGCGCCAGCTCTTCACCGAGATGCGCTACGTCACCCCCGAGCCAACCAGCCACACTTGGACGGCCGACCCGCACTCCCTTACACCCGCGCGGCTCTCGATGCCCCACTCGGTGGCGCTTGCCTCCACACGAAACGGGCGCGCGCGCGAACGGTGCGCCCTACAAGTCAGCCGCCCGCAGGAGACAATGACTCCGACGAGGTGCACAATCACTGCTCATTTCCTTCCTCGCATCACGCTAACATATCGCTGCCCAAACCACTAAGGTATGTATGCCGGAATCGAATAAAATTGAACCCCTCACCTAAACGCGCACGCGGAGCTGAGTGTACGATTAGCGAGATGACAAGGCGAGGAGATTGAGGATACCTGCGAGCACGAGTTTAGCGGGAATAGGAATTCAGCGCATAGATCTCGCTTGGTGCATTCGAGAGTTGGAGTCAAGTGGGCTGAGGAGAGGTGAGAGGTGAGCAGGGTCCGAGATTCTGAAATTTGAAGACTGAATGGGGTGGCTTAGCGTGCAACTGGACGAGGGATGGCATTTGACGCAGAGGACTTGGGAGTCCCGCACACCAAACGCAAGTCCTCAGCGGCCCCACTCTGAATAACCCCAGCAGTACGAAGCTCAACGTCGCGAAATGGACAGACAGAAACATGAATGAAGATATGTAGGATAATGCACTAGAACCAGTTGAGCGGCATGCTTATCACCCCAACTTGAAATCGGGTTCAAAGTGGACACTTCAAGAAGTAGCAAGTATTTGTGAGTACAACAAAATTTGAATGAAGAGTAAGCATACATACCACAGATAATATGTGGGCGGAAACTTCAAGCTTCAAGTCGAAGCCTACCTCGCCGACGATGCCTGTCCCAAGTGTGGAGTAAATGAACTGCGAGGAGGTGAGCGACAGATTGAAGATAGATAAAGAAGCATGCATGCCTAAATGCAGACACCACTGAAGGTGAATGACCCTCGAGTTGAGGGCCCGGTTGCGAGCATGAACGAATGAGTGTGATAGACGAGGACTTGCCTGGACTGGACGAGGTGGCAAGCCTGTAGACACCCTCTGTCGCTGTACACTCGGATGGGCACAGTCCGCTATACTGTACTATTTCAACCAAGTGTTCATAGTGTCACGGCCACGCATCACTTTCAGTGTTCGAATGATAGTTCCTCGGCAATCATGGGGAAATTGCCATATATGGCAATGCGGCAAATCCCGGACCAGAAAAGTTGAGCATACTTCGGCTCTAAATTCTCAATGTCAACGTCACCGGTGGCTCGTACAGTTCAGTGGGACGTGTCACGCGTGAACGCTCGGTCGAAATAGCGCAGAATAGCACAGTATACCCTTCATTGAATCGGTTCTTCCGTCGTTGTTCCGTCCCGTCTGACGGTTTTTATCCGAAGAAAAGAAAAAACTTGAGAATGCGATGGAATTCCACTACATCTGGTGATAGGTAATGCACACAAGCAGCTCAACTTGGATGCATTGTGGTGAAATCGGAATACCGCGGGCCGCGTCCGATCATACTGCACTTACATAAATGTGATGTTGTGATTGTGTCATTGCATCCATCGGATTGCATCCATCTTCCATGCTGATAGCCAGCATCTTCCCTGTCATATATTCGACCTAAATATCCTATCTCGTCCAACCTATTCTTCACCGCACTCCGAACAGATGTCCGTGCTCTTGGGATCCCCGAAATCTTGCCTGAATTCTATCTGCGAACACGTCCCCAAGTTGAATTTGACCCGCTTGGAAGATTTACCGAGCACCCTATCCTACAGGTGCGTGTTGATCGGCCGCCAGCAGCCAGCTCTTAAGGCCCCGCGAAGGCAGGTACCGGCCTTAGTATGTTGAACTGTGACATACATATCTATTGATGATACAGGATCCGACTACGAACTGGCACGTTAACCGCGACGGAGCGGGCTCTGGTTCATCCACAATGGTTATATCTAGCTCACTTGGCAAGGAATGAAGCCTACCTACTTCTATGCGCAGTGGCTTAAGCGGCCGGGCTTAGTTGGGCTAAGGGTGTTGAGGAGGTTAAAGCGGAAAAGAACGGATCAAGTCAGGTTGGCGATCAGCTTCAATTGTATGGTTACTGAGACCTTGACAGGCCTAGACACAGCCTATTTTGGCTTGGCTTCTTTTCTCTCACGTACGGACGTGGCGATCTCTACGGCGTTTTAATCCCGCTACAAATCATCGCAACTTGAAGTTCCCCGCTGCACTCGCCTACGGCTGCTATGCTCTGGAACATCAGTCTCTTGACAATTGGCGTCGGTAGACAGTTGGAAGATGTCTTTTCACCCCGCAGGCACGAACAACATTTTTGCTTTCCTTCCACAAACCTTTGTTCCTTGACGCCCGGCTTCTTGAGTGCACATGTATAAGAACGTCAAGCGACCCGGGCCTCGACATCACCTGGCCTTGGTTCACTTCGGGATGTTATCATCCTCACGGCTTCTTGCACTTTCTGCACTCGTCATAAGTCTCGTCGTAGGTTGTGAGTTGCCCGTCTCTATATCCCTGACCTCATTGACTATATCCATCATAGCGGCGAGCGCTATCGTCCCGCCAGGACAGCAAGGCGCTTTCAATCAGTCAATAACGCAGGCGTCCGATGGGCCGACGACCGACGCTAATCTCATCGCTCAGACGGTGAAGCAAGTGAATCAGAAATCAGGTGCCCCGGACGACGAGGCGCCAGATGCGGATATCCCCCCGACTGGCGTCACCGCAATCGATGGGGTCTTGACGAGCTCTACCGTTGCGGATGTCACCGGCTCCACTAGCGCCCACCGCCGTCGGCCCCGCCATTTCTTCGGCCGCTTTGACAGGCGCCAGTCGGGCTTTGAGGAGATCTTCGCAGGTCTGCCCGCCTCCCAGCACGACGCAGCCATTGAAGGCACTGCTTATCTCACGTACACACTCGTCCCAAACTCGACATACAATGTTGATGCTTGCTTGGCATGGGCAGCGACTATCGATGGCTGTGGTATGTTAACCTCGTGTCTGCTACTACTTGAAGTCGCTGACATCGACAACGTCAATCTAGTGTTTGTCAACCTGTACTACGAGTTCAACAACTATCTCCTCGACTTTGTCTTCAGCGAGGAATCTAACCTCAAGTGTGTCGCGTACGCAGACATCCACGACGCCTCTGAGAAGATCAACTTTGGTGGCCAGGCATCGTACCCGCAGGCAAGTGGCCATATTTTGTCCCGCGTGGACTAGTCTCACGACCCGTGCAGGTCGACAACGACACCGTACCCCTCACCTACATTACCCAAAGCAGCGGTTGGGGGCTCCAGAGCCTGATTGACCCCGCGGATCCAGATGGCTATTCACTTGTCTTCGGCCCTACTGGCGGTGCTAATAACGCTCCTGGCGTGAGTACTACTATTCCATCTTTTCTTCGATGCCGTTGCCTTCATAGCCCAATTTTTTTTTTTGTAACTTTCTGTCATTCGTCCGTATTTTTATCTTCCCGCACCTCGCCGTTTGCAAAATAACTTCCGGACGGCAATCTCGTTATCCTACGCCCTTCTTTTATTTTCTGATAGCAATGCTGATCAACAACCATCTAGTTTATGGGCTTCGCCTTCATCGACAAGTACGATGTGAACGCGTGCGCGCAGCTTTGCAATGGTCGTGGAATCGACCCTGTAGGTGGTGGATGCGCCTACTTCAACATCTGGCGTGCAGTCGTCGACGGCGTCCCTACCACATACACCTGCGCCATGGTATGTGTTTTTATGCTTCATGCTCCGCCTCTGTCGTCTCATCGACCGACAGTACTATCTTGTTTCTGACGAGTCCACGGCTGTTAACACGGGCCAGGGCGACCTCGTCGTTACCTACTCCCGCGGCTACAAACGTGTCTCGGTTCTGCCCGATGGTGGCTTTGAGGGCTACGCTGCTTGCGATGACTTCTGCTTCGGCACGTCGGATGCGACCTGGACTGGCACCTCTCCCAGCAGCGGTAGCCAGGACGCGACGATCTTCTTCTTCCCTCCCTACGCGTATGTTGGGCACGGCGTCGGCCTGCTCGGTGCCGTGTTCGGCGACGACGCTCTGTTGGGTACGCTCTCGCCCGCTGCCCCACTCGCGACCAAGGCCGGCGTTTCGTATTCCATCCAGTGTTTCGTGAACACGGCGTTCTCAGGCTCGGAGCTCGAGGCATCCGCGAATGTTGAAATTCAATGGAATGGCGCCACTGTAGGCAGCTTCGACGGGTTCAGCGATTGGCAGTTTGTGCAGGCGACGGCAACCGGCACGGGCAGCGACGTGCTCGCATTCGTCGGCAGCCCCGCGCCTGCCTGGGCCTTCATTGATAACTGCTTCGTCTATCAGGCTTGAGGGGTGGACGACGAATACCAATATAGACACTGAAGCACTCGTTTGGGCATTCTTTCGTTCAGTTGCACTCTCTTTGTGAGACTTTCCACGAGTACCACTCTTCCTCCGTTGTTTTCTTAAACATGGGTTAATTAGGGACAATGAATAACTACCATTTGTTCACTATGCCAATGTTATCTACACTTGTCTTTTTATACGGAAGCTGAGACGGGAAAGAGAGGCGTGGGCAAATGCAGACGGGATTTGGGGAACAGAAGAAACAAAAAACGAAAAAAAAACCAATGCAGTATCAAAGAAAATTCACCCGCTTGCGCTTGACAGATTATCGCTGAGGAACTGCTGACCGAGATCAGAATAAACGTGTCATTCCGCCGGATTTCCTCGAGTCTGGCAGCATTTACCGGGTTTGTGCCGCAACTGTGCGGAAACTCGGTACATTGATTTTTCTGTGCCGGCGTTACAGCGGCATGTCTCCGGTAGGATTGAGCTCTAGGGACGCGAAACAAACACATGGAAAGTCTTGAATAAATGATAGATAGTAAAATAATATATAAGATCAAGGATATATAGCACGAGAACAGCGGGGGGGGGGGAGATACAGGTGCGAGGGGGGGATAAAGCTAGCGTAGCATGGATACGAAGGGAATATAAATGTGATCGGAAGTCCGCATTAATACGACAGAGAGAGGTGAAGTCAAGGCGACGCGTGATAGGCCATATTTCCAGACTAAATATACACAGATCTTTGATTGTGAGACCCCTTGCCGTCAGTTCGCTGGTCGTAGCATTATTCATTCAACACAGGATTCCTCGTTTCGAACGTCCTCGCCACAGTTGGAAACTGCAGCGATTCCAAGTTCATCGTATTTAGTGTTGCCGCGACTCAGAAAGTCGAGTCGCGACTCGCAATGTCGACTTAGCAAGTCGCGACTTGGTGACTTGAGTCAACTCGGTTGACAAATTTTTCCAAAATGTTCCTAACGTCTCCAGACCTCATAAAAACTTGAAAAGTGAGAAATGTTTTTTTTACTTGTCACAGGATGTCACGACATTGTGACGTTACTGTCATGCTGTCACCGCTGTCACATTTTTTTTAAATGACCCCAATCGCTTCCTCTAGTGAAAATATACAACTTCGAGGGACCCGACTTCAAGTCGACTTGAGTCAAGTCAGTTTTTTCGACTCGGCTTGACTCGGCTCAAGTCGGCGCCCCCAAGTCGACTTGGAGTCTAAGGCTCCAACCGTTTAGTTTTCGTTTACGAAAGTCCGTAAACTAAACGGAAACGGTTCAAAAACAGTTTAAAACAGTTTAAAACAGTTTATAAACGGTATTTTGGGGGGGTATTTGACTTTGGCTCAACATATCTCACAGCATTTTGGCCACAGCCGAAGTCATGGATTGCCAATGTGATCACCAAATCACGGTTCTGGGTTGAGCAGAGGTCTGAATCGGGAGTGCCGCAGGCGCATCAATTGATCCGCCGCCATCACTCACGTGAGGAATTACTATATTGGGAGCACATCCCGCCCCCTCGAGCGCCGAAAGCTTAGTATGAGGTCAGAACCTCGTTCTAAATTACCATACACATACATATGGCCCTCCCATATGCCTAGGAACTCGGAGGAATCCTGTATGTAGTCCCTCGCAGAGGGTGAGGTAACACAACCGTTTAAACTGTTTGTTTACCATTTGTTTACTGTTTACAGGGTCCCGTAAACTAAACGGAAAGATAAACGGTTTTAACTGTTTAAAAACGTTTGAAAACGGAAATGGTTGGAGCCTTATCAATGGAGTCGATTTGACCCGAGTCGCGGCAACACTAATCATATTCGGCTCTTCTATCTCGATTCCAATATCCCATGCCTCGTCCACCGTTGACCGATCACTGCCAATCCACCCGTACGAGTGGCTGATCGTACACCGTCCCAGTACCGGTTGGATTCTGGATGGTCCGCGTCCACGACTGCTCGGGCATATTATTAAATTGAATGAGGAGAGCGCCGCGGGACAGAGAGAGAGCTCACGATGAAGATATAATTGATTCGGATGCACCACGGTCGAGTAGGCCGGGAGACTTCCCATCCCGGGGACACCGGTGAAGAATTGCTGTGTTGCGTTGCGTTGCTCAGTCACAAGAACCTAAGCACGTGATGAATAAAATCATACCTTGGGCGCAGTCCAGGGCCCCTCCGGGTTCGGCACCGTAAATCTGAGAAAGTTTGCATCAGGTAATCCGTCCCACGCTCGCTGCGGAATCTGTGTGGATGTCCAGGAATTGCTGATCTCAATGTTCGTGGCGGGAACCCGGAATGGGCCCTATGCTTTGGGAGATGACGTGGTAGAGGGAGTAATTCGGGGTGTTTATGGCCGACAGACCGCTGAGGTGCGTGCGTGTTATGAAAGTGTATCCATCGGCCGAGCCGTTGCCTCCGCGAAAGATGACGACCGGCCCCGTATCGGGCCAGCCCACCCAGCGCGTGCCGTCGCTGCAGACACCGAACGGAGGGCATTCATCGACCTCAAACGGGTAGTAGAGGAGGCCAAACCCTTTTGGGGACGACAGAACGAGCGTTTGTGGGTTATTGCGGCTGCTGGGAAAGGAAGACAAGGATGCTGTGTTGGCGACCGTCGGAAATACTAGCTGGCCGTTGGACATTGACTGTGTATCGCTGCAGACCCAGAGCTGGATGCAAGTGAGATAAACAAGCATGAATGCCTACAAATTCTTGGGAAGCATGGAGCGAATTTGCTTACCACGCTATTTGACCAGAGGCTTGGGTGGGACCCGTATTTTGTTTTCGAGGCCAAGGGGGTTTCGGCATTAAAATCTCGGATACAGGGGGGGTCCCGAGGGCGGCTGAAAAAAAACTTTTATCATGTATTATGAAGGAGGTTCAAAATTGTCAGAAATACACCCTGAAGCACTCCAGGAGGTAGAATGGCCGAGGGTCGAAAAAAACTTTTCGACCCTATATCCGTTTTTTGAATCCCGATTCCCCCTTGTGGTGAAGAATGACATACTCCTTGTGCCAAAAAACCCGCATCATCAACTCGCGGCTCGGCGTATATATCTGTCTTCTCGGAGACGATGTATTGGAGTCACTCTTTGGCCGTTCTCGAATGATTCGCGGGCATTTACCTAATTGCAGCATCGGCGAACTCCGCGACCGTTTCAGCTCTGCTATCAATCTTGATTGTGTCTACGCCGCGCACCCCGAGCTCGAACGGAAGCCACGTCGACTGAAACTTGTGCGCACTCGGGACCTGGATCATCTTCGGCCAGAACGGTGGGGCAGGGAAGTCAGCGCGGGTAGTTGTGACATTGAAATCTGCTACAAAGCTGGCGCTGAAGGAGCAGTTACTACACTATGGAAGTACGGCATTCGCTTCTCCTTCACCAGCCTATGGAAGCGTTCAAAGGCAGACCTACTGCGGCCACTGGGAGGCAAATACCCCGCGATCTCGCCCGGGGTTGAGCGCTCAATGGTTAATCTTTCGTCTAATCGCGCGGAAGAATCTGCCCATATTGACCCCGATACTGTCAATCCAAATAACCCGCTCTTATACATCGACTTCGACGAAATCATTGCTCGTGAGACTGCTGAGGGTCTGTCGGAACCAGAGGCGCACTCTTTGTTTGCGGAAATCGATTCCGATGGTCGTTTGACACACAAGAAGGCTGTCATCTGAACTCTGTTCGATATGACACACGACTCTTAGACCAGCCATGATCGGCTCGCGCGCATTCGAGGGTTTACTATCGGGGGTAAGACTTGGTCGCACGAGACCCCCGAAGATGCATTGGTGTGCAACGTAACCGATTTTCGGCTGGGTAACATTTTCACGACACTCCTCTGTTTTAATGGCACTAGCAGTTTACCCGTGCTACGCTACGGGAACAGAGAATTCGACAGATTTTGAGATTTTAATCATGCCGCTTGTCACCAACCTTCGGTTGGTTCCTCGCGGCCTCATAGGCAGGTACCCATCCTTAGCTCTCATATTTCGACCCTTCTGGTGGTCCTTTAGACAGCCACAGTGATTTTTTTCACGGGAACCAGCGCCTCGGATGTTAATGGTTGAGGTATATTCATGAGATCCCTTTCTATCAGATTTCCGCATCGAAACACATGCCTCAAATTGTGTCTATCAGCCCGCAGCCGGCAGCCGGCCATTAGGCATTCGGTTGCGCAACATAAGACAGCCATTTGATGGCTCGAATGGCAGTTGTGCAAGATATCTACTATTCAGGCAAGATGAGCTCAAGCGTAAAGTAGTTCAAGCCGAAAGTCAGCATCTCAACATTTTAAAAGTAGAAAGCCAACATCGCATCGCGGTGGAATTCATCTAATGGCATGATCCCGAGGCATCCATATTTATATAGGTGTCTTCTGTGCCTTCTTCCAGCTTGTATCTAACATCCCAACAATGTATAAAAAACAATCGAACACCGCGGTGGAGAATCCAGCAACACGGTGGAGCAGGCCAAATGACCTCATTGGGAGCCTCGACAGCCGAATAACTCCGCTTGATGCTATCAGAGCACTGCGTGCCTTCAAGCTCTCCATGGGAGTGCTTTTCAGCAAAAAAGCTCTATGGCTGAGTACTTTCAGGGCTCTTTACCTTTATTTTTTACACTGGAAAAAAATTATAACCCCCGAATTCGAGCTTATTTTCCTTGGCGAAGTATTCAACATTCTTGCAGGTTATAAATAGCAGTGCAACAGTCGAGTGGAGAATCGGTGGAGAATGACATCAGTCGGAGATTACCGTTGGAGCTGATAGCCGGTTTGTCTCGAGACAACGCGTTCCTTTCTTATATAGATACACCTTGGGCTTGCCGTCGCCAAGTGCACCCTCATCAAGAAATGTGTTCCGGGTACCAAGGCGGCCTCCATATCGGCCATCCCGTTAGGCGAGCTCACTGTCGAGGCATCCCCATACATGATCTTCGGCCAAGTAGTATCATTGGTTCCTGTGGACGCCGTGGCCTCCGAGTGGTTATGGGATGGCCAGTTTATCTCGTTCTCCCGCAAGCCAAGCGGAAAATCCGGCCCTGATAATTTCGCGCGCATAGCCAATCTCCAGTTCACGGTGTCTAGCCGGATAATTGATCCCATCCACAAATTTCCCCGTGAATCTCCGATTCAAGCCGAGTCGGTCGACAGTGAACGAGAAAAAACTTGGGTGTTCTCTAATCCACATATTCTAGACGCGTGGAGTCGTCTGTGGACCTCGGTCCTTGCCGACAAATCCCTTCACGATAAATTCGCAACCAGGTTCACAGGAGTAGCAAACGGAGCATTTCCTTATCAAGCTGCTCGCTCCGCTGGTAATTGGATTCCTTCTGACTATAACTGGCAAAACTTTAACCAGTGTTCAGATTATGCAGGTGTTATATACTCTCGACCTATCGCCGGTACCCCAATTGAAGTGACCAACTCTGACCGTCAAAAATGCCGCATATTTGACAACCCGTGAAAGATACAGATCGGCAGATGCATGTGGGCGTGCACATTCTCAAATCAATCCTTGGGATCCCCGACCCCGATATAATTCATCCTGTGAGTCCCAACCTTTGTGACCGTGGTTTAATGGTTACTGAACGGTTGATTTAATGAAGATTTCTTCTGATTTTCCATGTGGTTTCTGTGGCGACCCTTCCTCAAATGGTACATGCCGCATACAGAAGAAATCAAATAAAGCTGCCTCAACTTGTCTTTTTGCCTATGCTTTTCTCATATCTACGGCCTCCAAGTTCTCAGACAACCGGCCGTGCACAAATATTCCAATCCCGTGCACTTTGGGCTGTAACGAGACACACTGGAACTATAACTTCCCTCAACACCTGGAGACGCGACATCCATCATGGAGGGTATTGAATACCTCTTCCGTAATTTCAGCTTCATTTCTTTCTGACATCAAGGTATCCAATCTGGAGCAAATTGCGCTTGGCATTCCAAGCACGAAGACTGTCGTTTGGCCCGATCCGAAGGTTGTTACGGCAACATTACTCGCAGGACCCGCTCAGGCAATACCCCGGGGCCAGAAGCGCAACTCTGACTGGTTGCAGAAGTCACCGAGTCGGCGAGAGAAGGAAAATGATGATGCAAGGGAACATCGTACCCCGAAAACAACATGGCTCGCTTATTTTGGGCCGTTGAATGATGAGATCAATGTCTCGTAGACAGCTGTTTATGCCTTGGTCTTGTGTAATTTCAAACTCATACTATCCCGGTGCATCGAAATCGGAGTATATTTGACTTTGAGGTACACGACACTAGTAGTACTGGCAAGATTAGGCAGATTCCGGGTGTGTCGAGGCTGAAATGGGGGTAGCAAGGGTGAGGCTACCCCCCTGAGGTCAATTAGCAGCGAGCCCGGGGTGCGCTGTGGGCGATTCGGTGTGTTGTATGTCGAGTGCGGTGGCGGTAAGCTGAGAGTGGCGTGTCCCGATTTGGACATTGATGGCTTGTCACGTGTGTTGATTTGTGTGTGCGATCCAGAGATCGCCTACCTCTTGCCCGGCGCCGCTGCTGCTTCTGCACACACACAGCTCTTACTCTCCTCACGGTGCGTCCCGCTGTCAAGACATATTTTTGTTTGCCTCTAATAAATACAGTAGTTAACCGGGAAGCGAAAAGCTCAAGCAAACTCGCAATTCCCGGGGCGAGATTGAATAAAGTTGTTGGGGATCTCTTCCCAGATCGATAGAGATGTGTCAGGGCTACCTGGCAATATATGGTTTTATAGGGAAATGTTGTGTTTTGATTGAGAATGAGGCCATTCTTCTACAAACATCCGATTTTGCAGAATCACGTGGAAGCGAAACACTGCAAAATAACCTGTGGGCCGCCGATCATTGCAATCCAGCCCCAGGGGTGTTTATATTCGTGTTCTACGACCTTGAAAAACCCCAGTTCACACGTGTGCAGGAGGAATTGCGCGCCCAAAATACCGTGCCTCCGACAGATTATATCCAACAAATAGGCCAAAAAATAGCGAACACAAAGTGATCTGCCACAGGTTCCACAGAATCTTTTTGTGCAATTCCTTTCGCTATGAGCCATTTCTCATGGCTAGCTATCCTCTCATAAAAACTGGGGCCCGTCGGATGCCTGGGTGTTTCGCTTCTACGTAGTGTTTCGCTTCCCGGTTAACTACTGTACAAGGCAGATGAAATGTATCGGGACACTATTTTGGAAAAACACAGGTTGGTTGGTATGATGTTCCTTTTTCCGTAGCAAGCCCGTATCGGTGCAGGAAGCCGTTGAATAAGAAATTTCAGACCTGAATACATCTCTTGAGCATCCTTGAATATTTCCAGACCAATCCAATCACCCATCCCAGATCAGCAGTCCCATTGTTGAAATGTAAATTTGTTGGCCTATAGTAAATATAAAGCCAGATGAGATTTAATGGGACACAATTTTGGAAAAGACACGTAGACGCGACGGGTCACATGAACAAGGCCACGTGACCAGGCCGGTCATGTGGCAGAAGTCTCGTGTTAAAGAAATACTCCTAAGGCTGAGTAACACTGAATAAGGATGAGTAACACTGAATAAGACTTGATAAAGCTGATGAACAATGAATAATTGAGACTCTGAGAGCAAGCCAGAGACATCAGTCATCAATTTATCAGCATCCGTCAGCTGAAAGAATATTTGTAAAGGAACTTAGTTCCCATGAGTACAGTATATAAGAAGGACGGAAAGAGTACATACATACCTACCTCCCTACCTACGTACCACCTTGTACTTAGTAGAATATTAAGTTCAAACTTTACTTTCTATGAATACTTGAATTTGCAAGGTTCTTTAAGTTCCTTTTCAGCCCAGCCGCCCTCCGATCTTTTCGATCAACTCCAACCGTTTCGACAGCAGTAACAGAACTCATGCAGACTCTCAGCACGCAATTGCAGAAACTTGTTAGTCAAGCCCCGCCCATCTAAGCAGGCCGCAATTGATAATGAGCTTATCTGTCAGCTTTCGTACAGACACAGAACAGCAAGAACTATCTAGTTTTTCATTAAATCTAACTACACCCATTTGATCGAACTAGCGTGGGTTTACTCAAATAAAGTCATTTCCAGTAGCCTACATAGGAAACTTATTTTCCGTCCGACACCACGTCCACCGGTTCTGCGCACCGTCCCCCCACGCCCAGTGGCGTCGCGGGCACATGTCCCGAGGTGGCTACGCGCGCGCATGTCCGGAAGTGGCTTCGCACGCATATCCAACGCACTGCAGCGTACCATACATACTCTAGATACACAGTATGTAGTACTTATCTACACAGTGACCCCAAGTGAATACATCCACTTCACCTACGAGATAAATGGCCTCGCAGCGCGAGTACCAGGTGGTGTGCCGCGACGCGCTGAGTATCTGCGCATGATACAAGCTCTTCATCTGGCAATGCTGGTCAGCGAAATAGGTGAATCACGAGAAACATCATGTTCTGGTTCTCGGCGCCGATATGAATGCACCGCTACATCCATTCCTACGGAGCTTTAGAAAGCCGATAGAGAAAGGAATGAGGAATGAACACGACTATTGCAAATTACAGGAGCTTGCTTCGTTGCTGGTGCGGTGAGGCGCGACGAGTCTGCCAGTGGAACGGTGTCAGTTATAAGAGACCGCCGCAAAAAAAAACCCGAATGTGTGCGCTTCGCTTGGAGAATCGAGCCGAGTCGGATCGTGGAAGAGAAGAGTCCGTGTCCCAGTAGCAATGGCTCGACCCCGAGTCGAACGGGGTCATTCCGCATACACAGCACACAAATTGGATAGACCCCGGATATTTAAATTCAGGGTATATTTCTAATCTCAGTTGTTGAATCAGCGTACCTACTGTGTAAGTAAATACCACATCGGTGGTACATACCGTATATAGAAATCCCGATTGCACAAGGGCGCAGGGGCGGGAGAATGAAATAACTGAGAAAATGAATGTAAACTTTATTTTGGATGACTGAAAACATGCCCTCTCATCTTGCAAGCTTGATCGTCCACGCCACTAGATTTGGGGACGGTCATCGTGTTGCGCAGCGAGTCTCATCCGAGGAGGAAATGTTGTACACCGGTATGACGTTGAACATGATATATGCGGCCAAGACCGAATGGTTAGAAGATGCGCCTTGTGAGGTAACTTGTAGTCCTCTCTTGACAGACGCTTCATCGGATCTAACTCGTACCTCGTTCAATGAAGTCTGTTGGTTACCGCGCTTGATACCCGGTAGCCTGAGTTATTATGGAACCATCACAGATGCATGCGCAAACAAGCACTTTAGCGAGCCGCGTCGAGACGTGTTTTTCATCTTTCATCAAGTGCAGAATTAATTGAGTGGTTTAAAACATCCAATTGAGTCTCACATTTTACTTCCCCCCCCCCTCCCCAGAACATTGAATCTGACGTTTTGGGCGTGAGACGGGTGAAAACCGGCCCAAGATATTCATTTAGGGCATCTGCTCTGGTTATAGCTACAAGCGATGAACAAGAGGTGTTTTTATCCAGTTAAAATTCACGATGCGACTTTCATATTTGCCGTCAAGCTCCAGCAGCCTCCACGACGCGTCCAAGTCGCGTCGATGGACCGTGCACGTGAGTTCCCAAAAGGGATGCTTATATAATAACGAAGGCTACCGGTTATCAGGCGCGGTAACCTACAGACTACGTAACTTGGAGGTAACTCAGTTGTGAACAAAAAGCTATCTTAAACCACGGACAATGGATGAATGATGTATCGGGTGCCAAATCCCAATCGTTTGTCCGCGCTAAGACATAGCTCCAAGTTATAAACCGGGTTCCTGGCGTCCTTAACTGGGATTCGAATGCGGGGGTATTTGCCGGCGGGGGACCAGTCAAATTCCGACATGCAGTTGAAGAACATGACCGGGACATGCGGCTGCGTTCTTCGAACGAAGGCTACCGGTTATCAGGCGCGGTAACCTACAGACTAGGTAACATGGAGGTAACTCAGTTGTGAACGAAAAGCTATCTTAAACCACGGACAATGGATGAATGATGTATCGGGTGCCAAATCCCAATCGTTTGTCCGCGCTAAGACATAGCTCCAAGTTATAAACCGGGTTCCTGGCGTCCTTGACTGGGATTCGAATGCGGGGGTATTTGCCGGCAGGGAACCAGTCGAATTCCGACATGCAGTTGAAGAACGTGACAGGGACATGCGGCTGCGTTCTTAGAGGTTCGACGTCGAAGAGTTTGGTAAGATCTCACGTTAATATTCATCCTGTCTGTTCCATTCGGGTGTACTATCAATTACCCACATGTGCAAAAAAAGATCGATGTTACCGCTACAACCTCAAATCTCGCTGAATGGTCCTCGGCATTTGTAGATAACATCTTTACCATGTTTAGATGTCAAGTCTTGAAGGGCTTGATGTTTGAAGAAGATTTGAGGCCAGGGATAAGCCGCCGAGACACCACATCAAAAATACCTACATGTGCAAAAAAAACTACTCATCTTCTTTTGGGCTCAATTCTTTACTGTATCCTCCAAAATCTTCACCATGTCGTTCCTCGGCAATAGACACATTTTCCCACATTTTATTTCGAGGTAATCGGAGGAGAATTGAGGTAGACAATAATGTTTTCTTTTTTTTGCAGATGCAGGTATTTTTGCGTATGTGGGTAATCGATAGTAATTGAATGAAATACATGCGGCGACGTTCTCCGCCGTTCCACACGTGGCGCCAGCATTCTTCGTTTCGATCACCATGGCCGACGACCCATGCACAATCCCCTCCAATCAAGACGTCTCTGGCGTTGGCGTTCGCGCAGCCATCTACGCTCAAAATCGTACATGCTTCTTGCCTGTCATCGTGCATCTCCGGGATAGAAAGATTTCCAAAGACGAGCTGAAAGGCATCAAAGACCAATCAATCGGCATGCTCGCTGTCGCCTTCGCTATCCTCCTTACCACCATAACCCTGGCCAAAGGCGCTGGAGGCGTCCAAACGATCACTAGTTACCACGCCGCTGTCGTCCTGGATCTTAGCTGGATGAACAACACCAGCACGTGGATCTGGTTTATTCTCTATGTCCACTATCAAAGCAAGCGCGATGACCGGCCCCCCATTAAAGCAAACTGGAGCGAGTGGCGCGACGCTCTCCTTGAACCTCTCCAGGAGTTGCTGGGGCAGAATGCGGGAGCTAGAGACAACACGGAGACTAGTACCGGCATTTGGGGCATCACCCAGCGCATCTGGCGCATCGCCCAACGCATCTGGCGCTTTATCTCCGAGCAGCCTGTCCTTACTCTCGGTTCCATCCATCTCTCGCTCATGGCCGCCGTTGGAATATGGCTGTGGAGCGATCCATCCAAATTCGGCCATCCCCTCGATCCCAGCTGCGATCCCACGCTTACAGTTGTCGGGATACCTGCGCGCTTTTCATCCAAACCATTGCGCATCGCATCGTTGACGATGTATTCGCTAGTTCTCATTCCCGGCCTCAATCTCATTCCTCCCTTCGTCTTCTTCCTCACTCTGCATATCTCATATAACTGGTGCCGAAGATGGTACCAATCCCCATCATCGGATGTTGAGCAGCGGCTCCCCCGCCCCTTCCCAGGTGAGTGTCGGAACCAGGGTGACATCACTACAGCTTATGCCCGCCCACTATTCAGCGATTCAAGTAAATCGTCCGAACTCACCCTCCACCTCTAACCACGGTGCCCAGCCTCAACCCTCCGATTCCTCATCAAGCCTGCCATCATCAGATATTAAGCTGCAACCCCGCCGCTCCTCAGGTGAGCGTCGTAACTAGGATGGCATCACTACAGCTCACCTGTCCTCCATTCTAGTGGTCTCTGGAACAGTTACCCAACCCAGAACTGCACCAGATACTGAACAAGGCGGCCCTTCTCAACGCTCCTCCGCGGGTAAGTTTCATACCATTGTAATGTCACCACAGCTTACCTACCTTGCGTTTCAGCGGTCTCTAGTGGCGTCGCCCAACCCGAAACGTCTGATTCCTCTCCCAACACTGCCCCTCCTATGGTCAATCCAGCGGTCTCTGGGGCCGTCGCCCAACCCGGAACCCCTCACACTGCCTTTCTCATCGTTGGCCTGGTGTCTCTTGTCGCCATCAACATCCTCTTCATCGTCGACATTGAACTCACCCTTCGTCGTAACAAGGGAGGTCAAAATGGCGATGACCAATGGGGGTTCGGACAAGTTCTCGCCCTCCTGCTCCTCATTATTCCGCTGCGCGATGCCTGGGGCGCATTGCAAGATATTTGGGAAAAGCTGGAAGGCGTTCAGGAGCAATTCAACGAGATACTCCGACGCGAGTGTCTGGCGACATCAGTGCAAATTGTTGAGGAACTTGGACGTTTAGTCAAGAATGGGGCTGATCCCAGGGCGACAGTACATCTGGCCGGTACTACGTTTGGTAACTCTTCCCAGCTGGTTACATGCTACGGAAAGACAGAGTTGGTACAATTCCTTCGGACATTGGCAAATGGGGGAGATGGACCGGGTAAGATTACACCTGCTGATCGCAGAGATATGATCACAATTTCTGGATGTAGATTACGGAACAGTGCTACGATCTGCGTCAGCAAGAGGCCATGTCTTCGCCGTGAAGGCTCTACTTAGGTCTGGACCTCTATCTGGGACTCATGAGTTCATGCAACGTCTCAACGAATTGGGTCAGTGTTTGTTTTCATGCTAATAACCTGGATAATTAATAATATGTAATTAGGAGGAGACTATGGGACAGCACTTTGCGCCGCGTGCGCGAGTGGAAAGGTCAAAGTGGTCAATGCTTTGCTTCAGGCAGGAGCGAGGCGGAATGGTGACGGTGAGCGAATGAGTCCTCAAGAGCGGTGCAGATGCTCAGCTTGAATCAGGGAAACACTTTGGAGCCCCACTTCACGTGGCGGTACTGATGGAAGACAGGGACATGGTAAAGCTCCTAATTGGTGATAACCCGAATGCCGCCGATTGTACATGTGAGTGAGTGCGTTTTAAGATGATTAAGGCACTGAGGGGAAATCCAGGGGAGGGTGTTGGAACAGCGGTTGATGTCGCTGGGCTCTTACAAAATCGAGAGATGTTTGACCTGCTGTGGGAAAAGGGTTTAAGATCAGTTAGTACTACTGCGTCACTTGCACATGCTGAACACTGACTGATCCCTCCCTCTGTCATCGACGATCAGGTCGTAAGTATCGCCGCGTCGCTCGCGCACGCTGAACACTGACCAATCCCTCCCTCCGTCGTCACCGATCAGTATGTAAGTGCCGCCGCGTCGCTCACACATGCTGAACGCTGACCAATCCCTCCCTCCACCATCGACGATCAGAATGTAAGTGCCGCCGCGTCGCTCGCACATGCTGAACGCTGACCGATCCCTCCCTCCATCGTTGACGATCAGTATGTAAGTGCTGCCACGTCGCTTGCACATGCTGAATGCTGACCAATCCCTCCCTCCTTCGTTAATGATCAGCATGTAAGTGCCGCCGCATCGCTCGTGCATGTTGAACACTGACCGATCCCTCCCTCCCTCGTTGACGATCAGAATGTAAATGCCGCCGCATCGCGCGCACACTGAACACTGACTGATCCCTCCCTCCTTCGTCGACGATCAGAATGTAAGTGCCGCCGCGTCGCGCGCGCACGCTGAACGCTGACCGATCCCTCCCTCCGTCGTCGATGATCAGCGCGTAAGTGCCGCCGCGTTGCGCGCGCATGCTGAACGCTAACCGATCCCTCCCTCCGTCGTCGAGGATCAGTATGTAAGTGCTGCCGTGTCGCGCACATGCTGAACGCTGATTGATCCCTACCTCCGTCGTCGACGATCAGTATGTAAGTGCTGCCGCGTCGCTCGCGCACGCTGAACGCTGACCGATCCCTCCCTCCATTGTCCTCCGTTGTCGACGATCAGTGTGTAAGTGCCGCTGCGTCGCTCACGCATGCTGAACGCTGACCGATCCCTCCCTCCATCGTCGCCAATCAGGTTGTAAGTGTCGCCGTGTCGCTCGCGCACGCTGGATGCTGACCGATTCCTTCCTCTGTCGTCGATGATCAGTATGTAAGTGCCGCCGCATCGCTCGCGCATGCTGAACGCTGACCGATCCCTCCCTCCGTCGTCAACAATCAGAATGTAAGTGCCGCCGCGTCGCTTGCGCACGCTGAGCGCTGACTGATCCCTCCCTTCCTCGTTGATGATCAGGAGGTAAGTGCCGCTGTGTCGCTCGCGCACGCTGAACGTTGATCGATCCCCCCCTCTGTCGTCGACGATCAGTATGTAAGTGCTGCCGCGTCGCTCACACATGCTGAACGCTGACCGATTCCTCCCTCCGTCGTCAACAATCAGGGTGTAAGTGCCGCCGCGTCGCTCACGCACGCTGAATGCTGACCAATTCCTCCCTCTGTCGTCGACGATCAGAGTGTAGGTGCCGCCGTGTCGCTCATGCATGCTGAACGCTGACCGATCCCTCCCTCCGTTGTTGATGATCAGGGTGTAAGTGCCGCTGCGTCGCTCACACATGCTGAACGCTGACCAATCCCTCCCTCCGTCGTCGACAATCAGGTCGTAAGTGCCGCCGCGTCGCTCGCGCACGCTGAACGCTGATCGATCCCTCCCTCTGTCGTCAACGATCAGCTCGTAAGTGCCGCCGTGTCGCTTGCGCACACTGAACGCTGACCGATCCATCCCTTCATCGTCGACGATCAGAATGTAAGTGCCGCCGCGTCGCTCGCGCATGCTGAAAGTTGATCGATCCTTCCCTCCGTTGTCGACGATCAGAATGTAAGTGCCGCCATGTCGCTCGCGCATGCCGAACACTGATTGATCCCTCCCTCCGTCGTCGACGATCAGGTCGTAAGTGCCGCCACGTCGCTCGTGCACGCTGACCGCTGACCGATCCCTCCCTCCATTGTTGACGGTCAGGTTGTAAGTACCACCGCATCCCTCGCGCACGCTGAGCGCTGACCGATCCCTCCCTCCGTTGTTGACGGTCAGCGCGTAAGTGCCGCCGCATCGCTTGTCCACGCTGAACGCTGACCAATCCCTCCCTCCATCGTCGACGATCAGCATGTAAGTGCCGCCGCATCGCTTGCACACGCTGAACGCTGACCAATTCCTCCCTCCTTCGTCGACAATCAGAATGTAAGTGCTGCCGCATCGCTCGCGCACGCTGAACACTGACTGATCCCTCTCTCCGCCGTCGACGATCAGGCTGTAGGTGCCGCCGCGTCACTTGCGCACGCTGAACGCTGACCGATCCCTCCCTTCGTTGTCGACCATCAGCTCGTAAGTGCCGCCGCGGCGCTCGCGCACGCTGAATGCTGACCGATCCCTCCCTCCATTGTTGCCGATCAGGTTGTAAGTACCGCCGCGTCCCTCGCGCACGCTGAACACTGACCGATCCCTCCCTCCATTCTTGATGATCAGAATGTAAGTACTTCTGCTGCATGTGGATACTTGGTTCAACCCCACCATTTTAGAAGCAGCGTACCCTCCGTGGATATGTACAGAGAGATAGCGTTGGGGAATAGGCAAGACAGCGGCTGTCCGTCAAAGGGTGTTACTCCGGCATCCGACTGTAAGGAAGAATCTGTAGGCAACCCCATCGGCCCATCGATTTCCTTGAAAGTGACTGGATCTGAACAAAATTTGTCCCTTTTCTGTCGAAATCATCTTCCCCCGGACGTTTGGAACCGACGGGTCGGTTTCGAAGTTTGGGAGAGTTCTTCCCTGCATTTCAATCTCAGGCAAGGTCTGCATATCGCCAGCTAGGCTGGTGACCAGCCTGTTTATGAAGTGCAACAAGTGCAGTGAGCGCGTCACCATAGGCAAGCAGGTACTTCTCGTATGCTGTGCATGGGCTGAGTACGGACTTTGAATTTTCCTTTTCCCTCATTTCGAGCTCAAATCGAATTGTTTTGAAAAATTCCAAAGATGAATCTGCAATAAAATGAATTCGTCAGCAGTACTAGTACGCCGCTAGCATGAAATAAAACTGGCCCATCTTAAGTTTGGCTCGGTCCCACCCCCTGGTGCACTTAGGTCCATGTGGAACTTAAGTTTCGTGTTCCACGCCCATCCTCCACACACATGTACAGTTTTTCACCGGTCAGTGGGACACTAAAACTGGATCGCTGATGCCTACTCTCTGATATAATTTCCGAAATTACTATTCACCCAAATGTGCCAGATATCCTATATGTTGTCGCACGCAAATTTTCAGGCCGATTGAATAAGAATTGTGTGAGCAACAGCAAAAGTGGAGTGAGGGAGGCGCGAAGCGCCGAGCGAGCTGGTTGCCGAGTAGATGCTAGAGAGTGAGAGGAAGCGGGGCCACTACGTTGAAGGCGCGCAACGTTTCTGACTGTCGTGGATCAAATCCCCTGCCAAATCGGGAATTTATCTCTCGATTTAACGCTTCTTAGTGGATATGGGTCATTCTTGTCGGAGGAAAGTGTTCTAAAGTATACTACTACAATCTGAGCCAGGTTTGAATCCGATAGTATCACGGATTAGGCCGATATTGACTGTCCCACTGACTAATGGTGTCCCACTGACCGTTGGAAAACTGTACAGTCTTGCTAACGACTTGAGTTCCATGGAACCTAAGCTTACAATTATATAGGTGCCTATATGTTGTTCATATCCGTCTCAACTTGAGTAATAGAAAGGCTGGAAAGCTGGATGAATTACAGCCAACAAGAGTGCGGTGGTTGACTTTCCTGCATAGAGCCGAATTGACTTCAATAGACACTCACTCCCTAGCAATGGCGAGCCTCTTTTCCCAGAGCCCGTTGCAAGAATTTACTCCTCAACGGGAATAACGGCCTTGACTTGATTTTCTGTGTAGCGGCCCGGGGCCCCTAAGACCCCTCTTTTGGGTCCCCTGGGGCAGACCCTTGCTTCTTCAGCTCCCAGAGTTTCTGTGACCGCCTCGGCGCTGAGATTTGGGCCGGGGCTCCTGAGATGGCCGGCAGTTTTTGATGTGAAACAATGCTGTCCCGTCGGTTTTTCACAGATCCAAATACACCATTATTTTCCTGCTATTCTCGGGTACCTCCTCCGAAGTTATAGGCCCGAGGGCCGACAGCCCCGCCGTCGCGCCCCAGCCCAACCCGCTCTCAGCGCGACGCGTCTGTTTGGCGCTGTTTGCCTAGAACCTCGACGGTGATTGCTGCGCTGGCACTCTTGTCTTCTTCCTCCCACCGCCAACCCCGCCCCCTCCTCTCGTCCCCGCGCAGACCCCGTCCGCCTTCATCAACCCAGCCCCGCCGCAACGTAGACCTGGTTAGCGTAGCCGCTGCCGTCCCCTTCACCCCGTACGTATCTTCTTTCTTTCTCTCCTTTCCTCGTCTGTTTTCGTCGGGATTCATGGGACACGCCCGTCTCGCGCCCGTTCTCGTTGGTACCCCTTGGCGCGCCAGCACAGGGCTTATGATGCGTCTCGGCGCCTCGTCCGATGACCTCGCTCAAGGACCAGTGCCGCCCCCACGCCGTCGTGTTGTCGATGGCTGATATGCTCATCCGCCGGACGACGGCGTACCGATCCCCCCCCCAATCCTCTTCTCCCTCCTCCCCTCCGATTTGTGACCCTTGCTCACCCATCTCTTTCATAGGACCACGCACCCGGTACATTCGCGATCCTGATGCTCAAGACCGACTAGCGCACGACACCGGCCCTTTCTATCGTGGTACTTGAACAACTCCTCGATGGGATGCCGAGTGTGTACGGGTGGTCTACGGCGACGATGTAGAAACGCAATTGCGTGCGCACGACGCTGCTGAAGTCCTCGGTGAATTATCTCCTCCCCAGCATCTCACCCTTCACCACCACCGCGAGCCCACCGCGCACCGCGCCGCCGTATCGTCTCAAGCGATGGGGCTCCGACAGATCCGCGTCGCTATCCGGCGTACCTCCCCTGCGCGACCGCCTCGCTTACGCTTCGCGGCCGTCCACGCCCCTTCGTACCCGCGCCATCGTCGCCTCGTTCCCACGAGTTGCTCCTCTCTGCAGCTGGCTAGGGAAGAATGGCTAGAAGAGTGGGGCTCATCCGCGCGTCCCGCACCCTCCCCGCGCGCTGCTTGCGATTGCATCGCACCTCGCAGAGTCGTTACTGTACTCCTCCTGGCATCGTTTCGTCCTTACATCCTGTACTAGTACTGTATCGTTGACTTTATCAGTGTACAGATCATAACTATACAACGCACTTTCGTTTGAAGGTCCTGTCTTTAAATGTTCGCAATAATTGTCGGTACATCGACAACGCGCAAACAATTCGGCCTGCATAGGTCTTTGGCTTTGAGCCTCATCATCGCTTCGTTGTTAGGGTATTTGTGTGCAAGCGGGGTTTACTGACCACTTTGAAACTCGAGCAGCTTCTGGCTCAATTCTGTTCAAATTGTCACGGTCAAGAGCAAGTAACTTGACGTTCAACTGTAAACGAAGATGCTTCAAAATGTCGGCCGAGGAAATATCTGGCAACCTCTTCACTTAGCTCAACATCAAATCGGCAGACATTCCTAGCCCTTTTTTTGAACAGGTTCACTCGTATCGTCAGGATTTCTGCCTGACAATCCCCGGGATTTCCCAGGTAACCTGTTTCGATCCGTTCCGCATTTTACTTTATTGATGGATGTGGATCTTTCACTGCTCAAGACTCCAATTTTTTCAACTCCCTCACTCCTCCTCATGAATTGGCCTGAAAATCCCCGGATCGTTTGATGTGTCCGCCCAGCTCCTCCGCCTTTCATCCCCTGAAGGCCTGAACTTCCCGGGAATTCCCGGGGAAAACCTCTCTGTCAACGTATATTTCTGGGACCCCACTTCTGGCAACACGTTGGTCCGACTTTGCTGCAACAGCACGGTGTTATCCTCCCAACCGACAATTCATCTACCCCCTTACCTCCCTTTTTCAATCAGAACTCCGACAGGGCACGTTGGATGCATTGCCCTCGGGTTAGCCCCCAAGTTATCAACCCCCAATATACGAGAACTACCTCGCACGCATCGCCAGCTTGGTGCCCGAGGCGCAGGCGACGCGCTCGCGATTCCAGGACCTGGCTGACCTGTTCTCCGCCGTTGTCCTTCCCGTTAGCGCCGCGTGCTCCGCCATCGCCTTTGTGGTGTGGTTTTTGGTCAATCGATATGGAAGGCATCTGTCGTCTACCCGCTCAGCAGTCAGTGAGCTCACGTACGCGTTGGCAATTCTTATTGTAAGTTGTCCTTGTGCAATCGGTGTTGCAGTACGTGATAATGATTTATTCTGATTGCTTCTTCATCATCGTACTCATGCGGGCGTGTATATTTAGGTCCCGCTTATCGTTGCAGCTGCCCTCCGAGCCGGCCGCCGCGAAGGGATGCTCTTTCGCTCGTCCGAGGCGCTCCAAAGGGCGCACAACGTGGACGTCGTCGTATTGGATAAGACGGGCACACTCTCATCCGGGTTGTACTCCCTCGAGCGGAAAGAGCTTCTCGCGCCCGGCGTGGGAAAATCATGCACCCCCTCATCTCGACCAACGAGCACCCCATCTCCAAGGCGGTCCTCGCGCACGTCTCTGCTCACATTAACCGCCCGCCCGACAGCGGCGCCCAGTCCCATGGGATCATATCTTTCCCGGGGATGGGCGTCAAATCCACCTTGGCGGGATACCCTCTCCTCGGCGGCAACCAGAAGTTCACCGGCGCCGCCCAGCACCCCTTCATCCAGGAATTCACCGCCGGCGGGCTTACGCTCTCCACCGTCACCCTCGCCGGCGAGCTCGTCGCTGCCTTCGGGCTCGCGGATATGCCGCGTGCCGACGCGCCAGCACTCCTTGAGGCGCTCGCTCTGCGCGGCAAGCGCGTGTTTGTGCTCTCGGGCGACAACGCCGGCGCCGTCGCGCGCTTCGCGGCCACGCTGCCGATCGAACCCGGTGATGCGCAAGCCGCGTGCACCCCGGCGGGCAAGGCGGAGCTCGTCAAGGCCCTGCAGGCCCGCGGGCAGCGCGTGTGCTTCGTGGGAGACGGGACAAACGACGCACCGGCGCTGGCGCAGGCGGACGTAGCGCTGTGTATTACGACGGGCGCGGACGTTGCGGTCGCAGCTGCGGGCGCGCTGGTGGGCGAGAACATGAAGCTCGGGGTGTTAGCGGCGCTGGATGTTGCGAGGCATGCGCAGCAGCATATGGTGGTTGCGTTGGGGTGGTGTGTTTTGTATAATGCTGCCGCGCTGTTGTTTGCGGGTGGTATTTTTGTGCGGGTGCGCATCGAGCCTCGGTGGGCGGGGCCGGGGGAGCTGGTGAGCTTAGTCCTGGGACTCGTCGTGGGGTTTGCTCTGGATCTCCGTTGGAGATGGCGCCGTCACTAGATGGCGTCGTCAGTTACCGCAATACAGTATTAGCTCTTACTTTCGAAATTTAAATTCATAACGCCCCTTGCTACCTCTACCGAGTACCGTTTCTGCATAACAGACATCTTGCAGATATGTCAATGGCTCGATCTCGAGTTGAACGGGGATCTTCCGCGGAAGTAAAGTAGGAAGGTCAAATGCAATGCAAATGCGAGCCGTCCGCCATCGAGACGATATTAGCTAGAGTGGGACATTCTTAGGTGGCTCTGTTGAGTTGAACGGGGACATTCCGTATACACGCCACACAAATCGGACAGATTCACCGCAGAGGCGGGCCGTCCGCCATCGAGCCGGTACTAGTCGGAAGTGGAGCCTCGCTAGGTTCATTGACTGCGTGGGCATTAATGAACCTCATGGCATCGGGTTAAAGTTCTCCTGCAAAGGGACTCAGTGCTTGAACCTCTCCTGATAAAACTTAAATTCCCTAAGGAAGGTGATAAACGATAGTGAATGAACGACGAAGGAAAAGGAACGCGAGAAAAAACAACGAGATTGATCACCCAGCGGATCGACCCCCCAGTCGAACGGGATCTTCTGCAGTAAATGAGCTAGCTACAACGCCCTCATTAGATGCAGACGCGGACCCACCGCGAGCCGGTACTAGTCCGGAGCTGTACCTCCCTAGTGCGACGTTGATTGTATTGAACTAAGATAAATCAACCATGAATGCAGCATCGATGACTCCCACTCACCGAGGAGCGAGTAACTCGCCGACATGAGAGTGAGAGCGAACACCGTAATTGCCACGTGGAGAGGCTGTGTCCGATAGGAACGTTCCGTACGAGGCGGAAGACAAAAATCCTGACACAGGCAAAGAGCAATCAGGGGATTTACCAGAGGCAAATAGTATACCTTCCTGGTGTTCCAACCAAGAGAACTTCAGCTTCAATCATATGCATCCGTCAAGCCGTGTGGCTGAGGTCTGACTTTGGTCTGGACTCTGACATCGGTGGACCCCTCGAATTCAAGGCTTCCGGCCAACTTCCGGCTGAGAACGGGGTTTCACGACATTGCGAAAGGCAGGCGGAAAAGTTGGCAAGGAACCCGGCCAGGAATAAACGTAAGGTTGAAATAGGCATAAAATTGTAAAAGGCGCGGGGGAAATGGAAGGGAAAGTCGGTCGTGATCTTTACGACCTTGCGCGCCCGCGGCAATTTTAAGCATTAAATTGAGAGCAATACGACTCGGGGATCTACGCAGAGTTGGCGCGGTTCAGAAAATGCACATGCAGATATGAAGGAGGCTGACCAGACGAGCAATTCATAATATATTACGACGATATCTTCTCAAGTGGTCACCTTTGTGTCGTCCAGGACGTCCCCAACCCACCCCGGACCATCGGCCTTCCTCCGCGTCAAGCGCTCCACGCGACTATCCAACCACTCACACCGCACCCCCTCGAGCCACGGCGCACGCCGCTGCACCTCGTCCGCAAACGCCATGCGCACAAATGTCCCGCAATGCCCCGTGTCAGTGTCGTGCACGTACACGCGCCGCATCCCGGGCTCGAACGGCGCCAGGAACTCCGCGAGCGCGCGCGCGTCCTGCGCGCAGGGGCCATAGAGGACAAGCGATGCGACGCAGTGGATGAGGCGCGCTTTCGGGCTCGGCGGGGTGACCCACACGGCGGGCACGCGCAGGGCGATGCGCACGGTGTGCTCGTCGCCGGCGGTGCGTGAGAGCTGCGCGAGCACGCTCGTAAAGTCGCGCTGCACATCCGCGGTGAGCGTGCCCGCGGGCGCAAAGAGGGAGAGATCCAGGAGGCAAGGGAAGGTGCTCGGCGCGCGATGCAGGTGGAGAAAGTGCGCAGGGGTGGTAGTGAGCGTGGTGAGGTGCGGGATAGACGCAAGAGAGAACACAGAGTCGGGCTCGGGGGTGGCGTCGGAGGGGGCGGGCGCTGGCATGTACTCGAGGGCGGCGATGGTGGGGTGGCGCACGAGGAAGGCATCGAGGTCCGCGCGCGCGATGGGGTGCAGAGCAGCGTCGCCGTAGCCCGCGGCTCCGCCCATCGTGAGGTCCGCGAGCGCGGGGAGCGTCAGTAGCGGGAGGAGGCGCGCCCAGGCGCTGGCACCCAGCGGCGCCGTGAGGGCGAGACGCGTTACGAGCCAGCCATTGAGTACGACGAGCGACCAGTCCGCAGGTGAGGTCGCGTAGGTAGCGTGGATACGATGCAGGCGCGCGACGGTGTGCGTGGCGCGGGCCGTGATCCCGTCGACCTCGCCCGCGGTGCGGAGGGTGAGGTCCGTCATGGGCGGCGGGCGGTTCTTCAGGGACGCAACAGCCTTTCGCACCTTGGCGCGCCTGCCGCCGTGCACGTAGGGTATGTCGCGCACCACACTCCACAAATTGCCCGTCTCTGCACCGGAGACGAGGACACGGTCCCCCGCGATGATGAGTGTGTGCCCGGGGCGCGTGATGCTGTTCAGTAGTCGGGCAACGAGGCGCTGCATGGCGCGCCGCGGGAGCGCGCGCTCGCGGGGCGGACCGAACCCCGTAAACGGGTCGTCGTAGAACGTCAGTTGCACATCCTCAAGCTGCTGGCGCTCCCCAATCAGACGGGTGAGACACGCGAGGGTATGGACGCGCTTGTCACCCGCCACGGTGCATTGGAGCGTTCGCATCGGGAGGGTTATCGCGGTCTGCAGGATGCCGAAAACGTCGCGGCGGTAGTCGGGGAGAATAAACTCGCCTGCGGTGATGGCAGCGGGGGCGAGCCCGATGAGCGCCAGACGCATGGGGACAGCGATGGCGTTGAGCATGCGGTTAACACGCGTCAGGGCGGCGAGCTCGGGACCATCGAGCTGGTGCAAGATTTCGAACCAGAGCTCGGTAGGGAGCTCCGGGTGCGCCCAGTGGCGCGTCCGCGCGCCCCAGCATGAGAGCACGCGCAAGGACGGGAGGAGGGACCCCAGACATAGCGGCATGCCGGAAGATACACCTGGTTTGTCAGTTAAATATGATTAGCTCTTACGCGTAGGCTGTAGCAGCTGTCAGCTCGATCGGGATTAATTGAAAAAGAACTTTCACAGCTTTAACAGCTTGGCGGCCACGTGTTTGCCTTTGTGAGGCGGCAGGTAGACTCGCGAGGTTTCCTGAACTCAGACTTCATGAAAGCTAACTTCGCCAGTTTCGCCGCCGCGGTTGATTCGGCCCTCAATTGTATCCCACCTGAAAGATGTTGTGAATCCAATCCACACCACGCACAGAGCTGTAAAATGACACACGGAACTCGCACCTTGTGCGACCGGACAGAACTATCATTCGCACGTTCACTGTTCACCAAATGGCAAACGGCAATCGAAATGCAATAAATCAAATCAGGAACGACATTTGAAGGCGGTGCCAGGCGGTGCAGGTGAGTGCGGGAGTGCGGACCGAGAGGTATTATTCCAGAATGCGTGTTCAAGAGCGCTGAGCTCTACATTATTAGGATGGATGAGGTAATACCTGAGGGTAGTTCGACATCGATATGCAGGATGCTCGAAAAGTACTCACCGGGGCTCCTCATGATCAGGGAGTGGGTTGGGAGGGTGTGGACCTGCCATTGACCTGCTGTGCCGGGGAAAGAAATGTGATCAGAGAACTGTGGAACTGCACGTTCATGCATTCGAGTAAAGAAGCCAACCCAAGAATCTGGATGAAGACGAACGGGGTCTGGCGTGGCCCCTTGGTCGATGCTTATGAAACCTGGACGAGTGTCTTGAAGAAACTGCACGGAGGAGAGGGAGGTTTGAAGCCTCAAAGCAAGCGAAGAAGAATCGTCAGAAAAACTTGATGAACACCACTGAAGAATTGAAAAGAGACTTGGAAGAAACGTAATTGTTCACATCGGACCATTCGCGGCACGTGCTTGGCACGTGCTGCTCGGTCAGCAACTTTACCGTCCTCCAACAAGCCTCCCAGCGTTCTTCTCCATCTGAGGGAGAATGTGTCCAGTGGAGTCGTCATTCAGCCGCCATTTCAACACCAACTATGTCCCCACAGAATTAGAAATTCAACAGATCCGCACCAAAGTCGTACATACCCCATGCAAAAGAGCTCGCGCGCCTCGAAACCCTCATCCGCGATCTTACCTCACAATGCGACAAAATCAAGGACTATATTGATTCACACACAGCGCTAATATTACCTGCTCGCCGCCTCCCCTTCGATCTCATCCAAGAAATATTCCTTGCATGCCTTCCGACTCATCGCAACGCCGTTATGAGCACCACAGAGGCGCCTTTGCTACTGTCTCGGATCTGCAGCGAATGGCGCTTGATTGCGTTGGAGATGCCACCGCGGAGCAGCGAATATCTGGTCTCACGGAATGATTGGCGCGATCAGCACAGTGCGCGCTAACGCTATCAGCCGTAGCATACGACCCGACCAGTCCTCCGAGTGCATCTGCATATAGGATCATGGATTTATTGTTGCGTTCATCTGCGCGGTGGAGGAAAATCGTGTTCAACGTTCCCTCTCGCTTGGTCGCGAAAGTGAAGGACATCGACGCCCCGAGATTGGAGGCCATCGAAGTCAGAGGGAGTGCAGATCTCGATCTAGACCCAACCACTTCTCTGTTTCGTTCCACCAAAATTCGATCCGTCTTGCTGTTCAAACGGGATCTGGGGCCTTTCATGCTAAATCTACCCCTTGCGTACGACCACCTTACCCACCTCTCCCTCATCAGCAACAACGGCGGCCCGGTAGAAAGCACAAATGTTACGCTCTCCATCCTGAGGAGGTGTTCGGGGCTCCTCTTCGTCCCATTACAGTTGGCTGGGGAGAACGATCACGCTGCGATATTGGGCGGGCCAGTATCTTTGCCATCGCTCCAGGTCATGGTGATTCATCCACCCTTCCTTGCAGCGGTGGCGGATCTATTAAATGACATGGATCATCTGCTAATGCCGAAGTTAGGCCATCTGCGCATCCCCCAGACTAGCATCCCGCAATCCCTGGCGGCCGGCCAATTCCTGGCCCCGCTCGTACTAGCTTCACCGAAACTCGAGAGTATAGAAGTCAATCTAGGCTCGTTTACCCGAGACGCGCTCTATGACGTCCTCCGCGGCTTCCCTCGACTCATCACCCTCCGTCTGACAGACGTAGACCCCCAGTGGTGGGACCACCCGAACCCGAACGTCACATACGTCAATTCAGATGATCTCCTCGACTTTCTGACGTCCGGAGTTGCTGATGTAGGCCCCGTGCTCCGCGACATCCAGATCGCCAATGGCGATACAACCAAAGAGAGGGTCTTGGTATTCACTGCTACGCGTATAATGAACCACCCCTTGCACCGTCTTCATGTCCACTTTCGACACGGTCTTCCGCGACGAGACTCCATCACCGAACTGTTGAAATAATCCCAGCAAGGCTATGGGGTGGCAAGCACAAGAGAGAGAACCAGCAAACAAAGAGGTAGAATATGTTTGTCCTACATGTACATGGTGGTCGTACATAGGCAAACGGATGGCGTCCACAGATACAAAGTGATAGAATATCATGGAAGGCTTACGTAAATTGGTCCGTGCCATCCGACGATGATCACGAGCTCCGTGCTGCTCGCAACCAATTCCGGTCCAGCCCGGAATATTTCCAACACGAACTTCAAGTTCTGCTTTGTCGCAGCATGGATCTCTCGATGGAATACAGCTCCACCCCGGGTGGTATCGTGCCCGCAACTCCGTGGTCCAGGCTACAGCACGATGAATTGTAGTAATCACGTTCGTACGTCCCGTCTTCGTCATTGGGATTTTCGTTCTGAGGACCGACTTGACCAGATATTCCTCAATCGATTGTGAGTGGGATCCGAATGAATTATCCGTAGTTAAGAATACCCATAAGAGGATCACGAAATGAATTCAGATGGCCAATGTTGGTCAATCGCACTTGCTTTGAACGAGGAGAGGAGTATGGGGTCACAAAGTGTTATCAATTCAGCATTCTGACTGCGAAAGAATACCCGCAAGGCAGTCGTTTGAGATGGATGTATAATGCGGTGGTATGGGATCTTTGAGAAGCCTGTGAGGTCTGCTTCCCGTCCGCGCGCTCTCCTTCTCCCGTCAACATAAGCTCTACATCGACGTCTTCCGCGAATTCCCACCCACATCTCCGTCCACGGTAGCGCACGACGGCGAGCTTGACAACTGTAACAGTAGGCAGACGTAAAATATACCAAAAGGAACGCACCATGGCATCCTCATCGGAGCCGCAGGGTTTCGCCAGGGCAGCAATATCGGTATCTACGACTCCGAGACACTTGTCTCGCGCAAACGGACGGAAAGAGTCATGGAAGATTCGCATAGAGATAGCGGACGATGGTGGATCCGGCGAGTTGGAAGCAGGAATGTGAGATCGCCCGGAATGGTCGGATGTTGAGTTCACATTTTCAAGAGGTGCTCCCACTTGGACCAGCAGTCGACTTTCAATCCTGAAAGAGTAGAGGTGGGAATACAGCTGTGTCTTTGAACACCTTCACTGGTGCACACAGACGAGCCAAGAATGGGCAGCGCCCGAGGCGACCGGCGCAGCGTACGCATCAATCGGTTACAGCCAGATCTGTGAGCGTATCCAGATAGAGCGCTACGACTCCAAGGGAGCAGGCGAGGTGTGTGGATTTATAAACACCGGTGGCAAAGAATGGAAAGCCAGAAGGAAAAATCATTTATGATCAAATAATCGGGAATGGCTTTGCAGAGTCATTGAGCCGGAGAAAGGTCAGCGGTAAATGTTTAAAAAGTAAAGGGAAACGCCTTCCTCGTCGTTAGCCGGGTCTGTGAGGACGTCCTCCGAGCCCCAGACCCAGTCCTATTCCCAGCCTTCGAGAGTCACGTCTCTGAGTCTTTGTAACCACCAAAACGAGCAGTTCGCCTCGGGAAAGATAGAGAGAGGCAAGACCTTCCGATTACGCTCGGTTTGGGCGATGGAAACGACATGGTTGCGGGCAAGAAGAAGGAGGCTGACGAAGACAAGACGAAGACGCATTTTGGTGTGCTTGCATCTCTTTGTCTGTTCCGCGTTCACCGGCATCACCCGGCACGACGGCAACATGGCATGACGTCATCACCCCGACTTCTTTCGTGGTGAATGAGGCGAAATAAAATGCGGGATCGATGGGAGGGTAAACTTAATGGCAGTCCAATGTTCAGGTCGTTTTCCAAACCGCTTACGTACTTACCAGATATTTGCAAGGCGTGGGGAGAAAGGGGACGCACAACCTAGAGGAGCCTGAACCCTGGCGTATGCTTGGCTGAACCTCACTTTAATCAACATACATTTCATCAACTCCATCCGTACAGCGCAGTGCCCTAAAATCGGTGACTGAGCCGAGACCGCTGGATGGGAGTCCGAGTCCGCCAATAGAATTCCGAGCTTCAACAAGCGAGGTACGAGGTCCATCTGGTGAAACGTCTGTCTAGGCAGAACTAGTTCCGAGCGTAGGGGATCTAAGAAATAATTTACGACAAAATACACGCAGAAGGCCTGAAGAATGCGAATGATTGTTTTCACTCTTCGCTTAGAAAATCCAACAATAAAATACAGTATAGTACAAACAGAATTCAGATCATCAGTGCATATCCAGCCCGAATCATTCCCGCCGAGTCGTCCTCCTCGCGCTAAATTTTCATCGCACCACCAACGGATGCATCGCCGGTGGACCCCGCCGTCCTCCGCGCCTCGACAGCGTGCCGTCCACGTTCTTCTGGAGCCCCACCCTGACCTCCCCCATGCTCTTGAAAAGCGCCGCCATGATGCGATCGAGACTCTGATCCCCCAGCGTCACCTTGTCGTCCCGCGAGGCGATGTGATTCACATCCCCCTGACGCACGCTCATGGCACCCCCGCCGACGACGCTCAAGTGGGCGGCACCGAACCCAGGGCGCATGCCCACGGGTATCGTGCCCGCCGTTGTGAGCTGCGTAATCGTCGCCTCGAGAATCGGGGAGGGCTAGGCGGTACATAGATATCAGAATCAGCCGTCCCTGCGCCATGATGCGGTCTCACCTGTGCGGAATCGCGCAGCGCGACGTCAACAGGCGCTCCACCGACGATGGAGATGGTCATGAGAGCGGCGGCGAGGAGGAACAAGCTATTCATTGGTATTTGTGTAGAGAGATTGGGGTGGGTGATGAGGGTCAAGAGGGAGATGCAGAGTGATGCAGACGGGCGGCTGATAAACTTCCGCGACGCGCGGATGAGAGGGAGCCGCGCGGAATCAAAGTGGAGTCCGGGTGAGTCGCGCACAATTCGACTGAGACCCAGCCCGATGACGCGAAGTGCGCGGGAGACTAAGACCCCGGGAATCATGGCGGAGTTCTGAGGTTCATTAACTAATACGGGCCGCCCGAAGTGGCGGGAATTGCATCTGTGGCCTCCGTGTGCTCTATCATCCGCTCAACCGGAGCAAAGCACTTCCTCTCCCGGGTGCATTATCCCACTGTACGCGAATTTAACGTGGGAGATGTACAGGTTTTCATACGAGCTAGTTCCACGAATATTTACAAGAATGAATAAAGATAGGGGTACATTTCGAGCGCCGAAGCCCTCGTTAATTCCATCGTCTATTTCCCGCAGACACTTTGCACATATGTAATAACCTTTGCCACAGTAACTCCATGGGCTTGGAGTAATGCCGCAATGTCGGGCTCTGTAGTCGCGACATAGGTGATCCTTGCGGCGGTGAGGTCAGGACAGTGGCTGGAGACGAAGCGTTGTTGCTCCTCGGGCGTAGATCCCTCGAATGATTTCAGGAGGTCTCGGGCGGCAATATTCTGGAGGGTAGTGAGCGAAGTGGAGAGGACTGACAGAAGATGCGCACCAGCGGATCCGAGGCCGGGCCTGCACGAGCAAGTGCGAACATGATGAGGACGGTAAATGCAGCCAGTCTCATAGTAGCAGATGATGGGATGGCTGGCGGACCGCATTAGAATTGGAAAGAAATGGACGGGGAAAGGACATACTGGGTAGAGGCGTAGTGAAGAGAGCCAAGAACGAAGTGCGGATAAAGACCGGAGGCAGAAGGCGATTTTATAGCCTGGTGGTCAGGGGTGGTGATTCAAAGCTCAGTGAGACTCGATTCATCCGCGCGATCAAGCAGCCTGTCTCAGCATCTGAGACTGCGGCTATTGTGCATGCTTGGGGATACGGCCGTTAGCTCGACCCCGAGTCGAACGGGGGCCTCCTGCAGTACATGTGGGGTATCCAACAAGAAAGTTCGGGACCTCCTTAGATTCATCAACTACACTGCGAGCAGTGAAGAACGAGACTCACCGCCATCTGGTTGAACCTATCCTGTAGATAAAGTTAGTTGGTTGAGGGAAGGGGACGGGATAACAGAGAACGAACCTCGGCTGCCTGCGGAAAAGAACGTGCGACTAAAATATGCACTGGGTTTATAGTGGGTCGACCCCGAGTCGCACGTGGATCTTCTGCCTTGGAATTGGACAAGCAGACTGGCAATGCAGACGCGGACCGTCCGCCATGAAGCCCATATTTCCTGTGCGAGGTGCTTCGTATGCCATTAACTCGCGAGGACCGGAGTCAAGTTGGGGAATTGGAGGACAGATAATTGGCGCGAATCTGCGAGTAGATTTGCCGGGAGATGTACGGTAAGACGAAATGAAAGAAAGAAAAACTTCTCCTCGCAGATCTATGGCTCGACCCCGAGTCGAACGGGGAACTTCTGCGTAACCGCATAATATTACAGCACACTCAATGCAGATGCGGACCGTTCGCCACCGAGCCGGTAGCAGCGAGGATTTGTCCCTCATCGAGTATGATGGCCTCACTGCATAATAGTGGGGACTCGCCGTCATCCGGTTGAAGCTCCTGCACAAGAGGTGAGTTAAGCGAGGTGCAAGGTTAAGTGAGGAACGAAACTTCCCAACGGTACGGAGTAGACCAAGGTGAGGAACAACGCGACAAAATAACGAGTCTAGGCCAGTGGCTTGACCCCGAGTCGAAAGGGGATCTTCTGCGGTATATTCATTGTAGTGAAGGTCCACGTATGAAATTCAGCCGCGGACAATCCGCCATCGAGCCGATACTAGCTGGAGGTGCGGTGCGCGACGGAAAGGGAGGCAACGCCGTCCGTTTGAAGCTTTCCTATAAATTAGTCAGTGACCAAGGTGCAAGTAACGAGTGAACGAACGGACCTCGGCTGCCTCCGAAAAAGGAAAAGTGCGGAAGAAGCTTGCAATGGCTCGACCCCGGGTCGAAGGGGATCGTCTGCGCTTCATCAAGTGGCACGATAGTAAGCAGTGCAGATGCGGAACCGCCATCAAGCCGATACTAGTCGCGAGTGGGACCTCATTGAGTGTGACGGCTTCACTGCATATTAGTGAAACAAAACAAAAGCGAGGCACGGGACTCGCTTGCCTGCAGTGCAAATTAAACTACTTAAGCGCGATTCGAAGAACGAATGAGGAAACCAAGGAGGGGATGAATGAGACAAGTACGACCAAAGAAAATGCGGGAACGCAACAGTGGCTCGACCCCGAGTCGAACGGGGATCATCTGCGCAACCTCCCAAGGATGTGCGAATCCAGTGCAGATGCGGGCCGTCCACCATCGAGCCGGTATGAGGAGGTACTCGTCCCTCTATGGGTGCGGTACTCGAGACACTGGTTAGGTTCATCGTTATAAGGAGAAGGAGACTCGCCTCCATCCAGCTGCTTGAAACCAGGTGTAAGAAAAGGAACGCGCGGCAGAATGAATTTTCGCCCAGTGCATGGCTCGACCCCGAGTCCAGCGAGGAAATTCTGTGGTACGTAATTCAACGTCAAATGCAGTGCAGACGCGGACCGCCCGCCATCGAGCCGCTCTAAACAGCGAAGAGTGCCCCGTGAAGTTCGGTAATTGCGTTGGGGATTAGTGCGAGAGAGGGAGACGCTGATGGCCGGTGCATCGAACCTCTCCTGAATTGGATTAAAACAATACGCTATGCACTGCAGACGCGGACCGCCACCATCGAGCCCATATTCCCTGGGTGAGGTGCTTCACTTAAACTTGTCGCAAGGACCAGGTTCAAGTCGGGGAATTGTAGGATGGATAATTAGCGCGAATCTGCGAATAGACTTGCCGGGAGATGTGCGGTAAGACGAAAGAGAAAAAAAAAGACTTCTCCCAATACCTATGGCTCGACCCCGAGTCGAACGGGGAACTTCCGCGTGACTGTAAAATATTGCCGGATATTACACTCAATACAGATGCGGACCGTTCGCCACCGAGCCGGTAGGAGCGAGGATTTGTCCCTCATCGACTATGACGGTTTCGCTGCATAATAGTGGGGACTCGCCGTCATCCGGTTGAAGCTCCTGCAAAAGAGGTGAGGTAAGCGAGGTGCAAGGATGAGTGAGGAACGAGACGTCCCAACGGTACAGAGTAGACCAAGGTAAAGAACAGAGGAACAGCGCGTCCAAAAAGAATCGGGAACGAAGTTAAGGCTCGTCCCTGAGTCGAACGGGGATTTCCTACCTAACAACGAAGCAAGTAGAATTTGCAGACGCGGACCGTCCCGGAGACTCACAGCCATCCTGCTGCGTGCATATCTCCTGCAAATTAAACTAGTTGAGCGAGGTGGAAGAAATGTGCAAGAATGAACCTCACCCGACGACGGAAAAGGAAGGCGCAGGAAAAAGACGATGCCCTATTGGGACGGCTCGACCCCGGGTCGAACGGGGGTCTTCTGCAGGATATACCTGCTCCAACTTGACAACGCCATCGAGCCGGTATTATGTTGGGATCGCCCCATTTATGTCAATGATTTTGCAGCTGCCGTGGAGACTGAAGAATGAGGCGAGTCGATCGCAGAGGATCCAGATTCCAGAATCCAGTGTGTCGCGGCCGGGTGACCAGTGTAGAGCCAAATGGCAAGCAGAACCTGAAAAAGAAGCGGCGTAGGCTTGGGAATCATAGCTTCGGTACTGCGACTGGTTCCAGGTCGACGTTCAAGAGCAGGCTTAGCCTGTCGCATCCCCCGGATCATCCCGAGTCACCCCGTCACTCATTGCAGTCACACACCACCTGACGAAAACACCCATCCATGTCGGGAATCGGGGCTCATGAAAGATGTCAGGGGAGGCTTAAGTACTTAAGCCACCCCACGTGACTGATGGCTGTGATGCGACTGATCGCAGAGGTGATCCGGTTGGGAATTCGGTCCGTAACCGCGTCGTTATGGCATGAGGCGCGTAAGTCGTGACTCCGCACACTTGTATCTACTTTAACAACTTCCTTTCCGAGTGAATCAAATGTCCGTTCTCGGGATACACAAGCCTGAGTCCATGAATGAATTTCAGTGGTCTCCGTGAGGTATGAGTGTGCCATCCGTGTTTTTTTTTTTCATGTCCTAACCCTGACAAACGCAGGGACGACGGGGCACACGCCACAGAATAGGGGTTATGTCCGATGGCAGTACTGTGGCCCTGAATTTCTTTTTCTTAAGCTTTTCCCTCTTCCGCGCTACATCCTGCCTATCGTGCCATCTGTTTCCCTCACCTCAGAACCCTCGCTTTAAGTTTCCCTACCCGCCGAATCTCTCTCGCGTCACTTCAATGCCTCCCAAAGTACCTCGAGAAAAAAAGGGCCCAAAGAAGACTAAGAAGCCTAAAGACTCAGAGTCCTCTAATGGATGGGGCGGTTCTCGGGCGCGTGCCGGAAGACCTTCTAAAGCGGCCAAATTACAGGTTCTTGGCCATCCACCTACCTCTCCACAGCGGGCCCTAGCCAGGACTTCTACTTCAAATCGGGCCAGCAGCTCTCGCCTGCCAATTGCACCATTCTTCCTGCCTCGCAACACTCATGCGGCTGTTCCTCTCGGGAACCAACCACTGTCTTCCGCTTCAGCAAGGACATCGACTTGGGCAGCTCTCGGACCTCCCCGTGTACAGGCAGCAGCTGTATCTATTGATTCCACAGTTCCTGGTATGTCATCTCACTTATAATGGGATGCATTCTGATTAAAACAGTCACCCGCGCGCAATCAATTTCGGAAAGGGATCTTGCACGGCTCAATAACGACCTTGCGTACATCGAGGACAACGATGAGCATGCGGATATTGCCGCAGGAGATCGCTTAATCGACGAGAGCCTTATTGAAGATTCCCCAGATAACGACGAGGAAGATTTAGACTCGGAAGAGGCCGCCTTTTCCGATGCGGCATCAGAAATTTCGAAGCAATTGCGGGATGTGAAGAAGAAAATTGCAGACGAAATTAAAGCCCATGGACAGCCTCTCTGTTATCAACGAGGCGATTTTTACGAGAGGCCGCAGCATCCCGTCTTTGCACTTGGTCGCGGTCTTGATCCGATTGCTGTATATCACCGCGAGGTTTTTGTGTGGTTGCCAAACTTCCTTCCTGGGCATCCCGAACGCTTCAAGTGTACTTGTGGTCAGCCACTATCTCGCAAAGGTCTGTCACATCTCTCGTTTTGACACCGTTCTTCTTATTCGCTTTAAAAGGCTTTAATGACAATCCTATTGCACGGCGTGTTCGTGCGATGCCCACAGACTTCTTTCTTCTGACTAATCGGTTCGTCTGCGATGACCGACGGAAAGATTCGCCGGGCTGCGGAACCAACCACCAGGGCACCGATCCCCACATCATTGCACAGCTTCCGCGCTTTGTTCAGGTCGCCTTTCCAGGTACCCTTTCCTCCTCTGCTATTTACTAAGTCGCTCAGGTTTATTGTAGCATATATATCTGCACGCGGTGCCGTTTCGAAACTCATGATGGCACAGATGTCAAACACGTTTGCTGCACGCTTTGGTCCTGCCCCATTCTCAGAACTTGTTTCTGAAATCCAGCACCGGTTTCACGCTGACGGCGAGCTGATGTATCTCTCTGCTGCCGAATTTCACGGACGGACCAAAGTTCAATCATTTTCTGCATTTGATGATCCGCGAGGATATGCTGGGTCTCTTCCGTCGGTCCCATATCTGAAAGGACTCTTCACAGATAATGTTTCTGCATATCGAATCTTCATCGAGCGATTTATTGCATCGTTATCATTGACCGTGGCCGCCGGAGACCATACATTCCAGGTTAGTTTTGGCCGATAAATATTGTGAAGACCTCTCTGACCCTCATTTTATTGTAGCTCCTCAAGTATATGGGGGATTTGAAGGGAGAACAGCTCTTCATCGCCGCGTATACACTTTTGAATGAGTTTGAAGAAGTTCGAGCACATTCACTCACTCAAACAAAGTCATTGGCATTTGTCAAGGAATTATTCGAGCGTATTCAAGAAGGCTTGAAAAAAGCTGGTCACCCACCCACTGAAATATTTTATACGGATTCACCGCAACGTGAGCTGGCCATTTTCTCTTCCACGCACCTAAACTTATGGTGTTCAGTGGAACGGTCTTTTCACGAGTCTCTCAATAGCTCTTTGATCAAGGATGTTGAACCGATTACCCAGTGGACTGACCTTCCTCTTCTCGAGATCACCCCTGGAATCTCAACCACCATTGTCGCTGATTCCATGGATATCGAGGACGAAGCAAATGATATTCTTGCTGATATTCTTGCTCCAACCTCCTCGCTTTCTTTGATCGCCCTTGCAATCAAGACCTGTCAACGGGACGAAGGCCCGCCTCGCCTAGACATCATCCAGCTTCGAACACAAGATAAGATTGTTGTCTTCGAGGTTTTTTTTTTCAATCTCTATCGGAAATCATTAGTGATAATTTAATATCTAGGTTTCGGCTCTGACGTCGCGAAGTGATATTCTTCCGTCCTTGCGAGCAATTCTCACCAGCCCGGCAATCATCAAAATCGGGCATTCTATTCGCGAGAGCCTCCAAACAATTTCGGATGCATTCTCACTCCCTGAGATTGCGACTCTCGCAAAGGCAAAGAATGCACCGATCCTCGACTTGGGGAAATATGCGAAACTCAAAGGAGTAATCGATGATCCGTCAGTATCGCTTTCTGCACTCTCGGGTCTGGTTCTGCAAAAATCCTTCTCACTTCCATACCATCTTTCATATCCTTGGGCACTCGCACCCCCAGAGCGGAACACTCTGTTGTTTCGAGAGATCGACTGCGAGTGGCAGGTTTATCTTGCCCTCAGCCGTCTCGATTCTCTCGGCTTGCCGTTACAGCCCACGCAAGCTGTAACTCATGGGCAGTGCGTAACACTCATCCAAGCGTGCAAGCCCGTGGCGGAAGGCACAATCGTTGGGCACCATCCGGGCTACCTCAATGCAACTATGGATAATGATGGACTCACGAAGCGCATCAACGTGAGTGCGTCCCGTTCTTTGGTTGAGATTACGAAGGTTGGCCCTATCAATCTCTTTGTCCCGATTTTCTTACAGTGTTCCGTAGGTTCTTGTTCCAGGTTCGATCCACAAGTTGCACAATCAAACAATTGAATGGATCTTTGCGCATGACCAAAAAGCGGTTGTTAGCACCTCTCAGCTTCTTTCCCGTGGCCAGAATCCTCCAGTTCCATCTCGCATCATCTCCCGTGCATTCTCTGTCCCCGCTCCGCCCGACGTCTCCCAAAATATCCCCGAGTTCTCCCCGTCAATACCACTGGCCACCATCGAGTTCGAGAATTTGACGGAGAAGGACGCAGATGTGTTTGCAGCCGAGGATTCAGACGAGGACGAAGATGGGGCTTTTAGTTTTGACTTTGATGATGACGACGCCGAGTTTGCAACCAGTCAGGTACTTGTTTAACAGTCCTGTTTACCGCCGGATTCATTGACAGCTTAAACAGGACAACGACGAGATACCTGGAATTGACAGCAGCTTTTTCAACAACACCTTATTTGATGACACCATCGACGAGGTGCGCACTGTTGTTCTTGAATTGAATCCAAGTTCATCCATACCCTATGTAGGACACTTCCGCGGCTACACTGATGGAAGGCATCGAACGCACCTTCACGCTAATACAACAATCGGAGAAGCTCCCTAGCCGCGTCCTCGATGACGCATTTCATTATATGGACCGACTCCTCCGCCTCTTGTCGAAAAAACATTCAGCATTCAAAGCCTTTGCTCACGACTTCAGCGAGGCAATATTTGTTCGAGACCAGTCGGACGTGTGCGCTGTTCGAGCCGTGGTTGAAAAAAATGGCGGCGACTGGGAATATTACAAGCGCGCAAAATCCTCGGCCCTTAATCGCCGTATCCGCCGCTATATTCCGCAACGTGCTGTTCTATTGGGTCGACTCGATAAATTGTTCAAGGCTTACCAAGACATCCAGTGTTCTACCAAAAAAAGTGACGGCCCCTTCTTCTCAGATGACGCAAAGGAGATGGTACAGCATCTCCTTCAAACCGCGCGAGAGGGTTACCTCTCAGATCCTCCTGGCGTCCCGCTTTACTATTTAATGGGAAAGGACCGCGATGGACTGAGCATCTACCGTACCGTTCGAGGGACGAACTCGCTCGAGGGTGGATTTCACATGGTTGTTCGTCGCATCTTTGGCTCACTGAGAGCTTCTCCTGAATTGGCGGAGTGCATTCTGATTAATTGGATCCTACGCCGGAACGTGAGGGTATCTGCTTATTTTTTCTTCTCTTATATTTTTGGTTCTGATCCTGTTTATATTACCAGGTCGGGTTTCATAATCGTACAGGCAAAAAATATCGCGGACACTATGCACTCTGGATCAGAGACGAGATTGTCGAACTTGCCATTGCAGTCGGCTGTGAGACTTCGTTCCCTCGCCCCCGCGTACTTCCCACTCGGATAGCCACCTCTGAAACTATCGGCATCCTCCCTATAGCCAAATCGCTTGCCGAAAACCTCAAAATCACTACACTTCCTCGCCCGCATATCACCGGTCTACCGCACCATCACGATACGCCGGTCCATGCTCTAACACGGCTCTCTACCAAGTCCGTAAACCGGTACCGTTACCTCCAACTCCGTCAACGAACTCTTGCGGCAGTGGTTCCAGTGCATACTCACCAAGAATATCTCACGTTCAAGGCGCATATTAATCACCCGAAATTCAGGAAGGGAAACAAAGTTTATCCGCCCCACGAGCACTGGAAGAACATCGACTTCCTCAAGTTTACGCAGTTCTGGAACGAACTTGTGGACGGCCAGTCACGCTCTGTAGCCGACTCCAATCTCCGACTTTACTACAAACTACCTCAACAACTTGAGGCGCACCACAAAAAAACGATTCTCTGGAAATCAGAGCGTTCTACACTCACGACTGGCGCCAATTTTACCGCACGGAAACCCCTTCTCGACGTCCTGAATTCGGATGACAATTATACTCACGCACTTCCTGCAATTCCGCTACCTGAGGCTGTTCCTGATGGAGAACTGGATCTCTCTATTCCAGGTTTGACTAGTCTTATCGTATTCTGCAGAACCCGCACTGACTTCATTATTCCAGGGGACGATGTTCCAATATCTTTCAATCTTATGGCTGAGGCAGAGGATATTGGTGACGTAGTCGACTCTCAGCTCCTTGGAATAGGTTCTGGTGAGCAGGTAACCACATTGCAGGTGGGGGAGTCGACGGAAACTGGGGACTCGGAGTCGCTGGTCCAAATAACACCACAGCCTGCGCCCCCGCAGCCTTCGCAGTCGACGGCACCTGTAATAATCCGGCCAGTCGCTGTGCAGCAGGCACTGTTACCTGGCGCTTCCACGCTCACACCCGGTCCTGTGACTCGAAAGGTTAAAGCGACGAGACGCTGTGCTTTGTGCGTCGAGGCCGTTTGTCCGAGGCGCCACAACTGCAAGGGCTCGGGGGGCAAGAAATGGTGCATGTGTGGGCACCCTCCTTTGACGAATAAACGGGCACGCGACCGGAGGGAGGGACGTACTTTACAACGGGAGAATGAGGCGGGGGGACACGGCAGTTAATCATTTGAAAGTGATTTATTTAATAAAATGTTGTACATGCCGTTGGACTTGCAGATCAGTAATTGAAGAGCCAACTCCAAGGAATTGAACGTTGAGCTTTAGCGCGATGTAGACCTCCAGGAGAAGCACCCAAGATGTGAGCTCCATGGCATAGCTGCACATGTAGTGGACGATGCAAACTTGCGTCGCACGGTACGTGTACAGCTTTCGAAACGGAGTTCTCACATTGAAGAAGCTAATCGGTTGGTCTAGAGCGATTGAGAACGTTTTGGGCCCCAAAAAAATAGCAGAAGTTGGTTTATTTCAGGCACAGAGCAGCGAGCTACGCACTAGATTCACCGCCAAGTGTTTCGCCGGGAGTAGAGTCAAACTCACAAATTTGACCTTGAAGGAGGACGTCCAACGCTCCCTTGAAGCGATATGGGATAGGTTCCGGGTGGAAGAAGGTGCTGCAGCACGTGCTCTGTACACAGAAGGTGTCGGAGGCCTCGACACGCGTTGCGCGTCGTCACTGCCAAAAGAGGTTGGTGGGGGTCCTGTCAGCGGTGTTGGCGGGAACGCGTCAGCGGCGTGATGGCCGGTATTCGTCGGGAAGGATGGGTTAGGGAGGGAAACGAGTCTGGGCCGGAGGACGCGAGCAGAGCGAAGCGGTAGTGAGACAGCGCTTGTTTGTAGATGCCGAGAAAGGTGCCGAAAGGATCTTGAATTTGATTGGCTGGGACTTAAGCCATCCGGGCCGCTGGGACTTAAGACTTGAATCAACGGAACAATCCACGCATAGCCGATATTCAAGATAATTCAAGTTTTGCAAGTTGTCTAGAACAGTCTACGGGCCGTTTAGAAGCTCCATTTTGCAGGTATGTAATGTCTTTGATTCTCTGACGCTCTCCCTCTTTTCTCTTTCCTCTCTCTCTTTTCTCAACTTGAATAACTTGAATTCGCCGCTTTCTCCCCAGACATAGTACATGAGCCAATCGGGGCTCATGAAAGATGTCAGGGGAGGCTTAAGTACTTAAGCCACCCCACGTGACTGATGGCTGTGATGCGACTGATCGCAGAGGTGATCCGGTTGGGAATTCGGTCCGTAACCGCGTCGTTATGGCATGAGGCGCGTAAGTCGTGACTCCGCACACTTGTATCTACTTTAACAACTTCCTTTCCGAGTGAATCAAATGTCCGTTCTCGGGATACACAAGCCTGAGTCCATGAATGAATTTCAGTGGTCTCCGTGAGGTATGAGTGTGCCATCCGTGTTTTTTTTTTTCATGTCCTAACCCTGACAAACGCAGGGACGACGGGGCACACGCCACAGAATAGGGGTTATGTCCGATGGCAGTACTGTGGCCCTGAATTTCTTTTTCTTAAGCTTTTCCCTCTTCCGCGCTACATCCTGCCTATCGTGCCATCTGTTTCCCTCACCTCAGAACCCTCGCTTTAAGTTTCCCTACCCGCCGAATCTCTCTCGCGTCACTTCAATGCCTCCCAAAGTACCTCGAGAAAAAAAGGGCCCAAAGAAGACTAAGAAGCCTAAAGACTCAGAGTCCTCTAATGGATGGGGCGGTTCTCGGGCGCGTGCCGGAAGACCTTCTAAAGCGGCCAAATTACAGGTTCTTGGCCATCCACCTACCTCTCCACAGCGGGCCCTAGCCAGGACTTCTACTTCAAATCGGGCCAGCAGCTCTCGCCTGCCAATTGCACCATTCTTCCTGCCTCGCAACACTCATGCGGCTGTTCCTCTCGGGAACCAACCACTGTCTTCCGCTTCAGCAAGGACATCGACTTGGGCAGCTCTCGGACCTCCCCGTGTACAGGCAGCAGCTGTATCTATTGATTCCACAGTTCCTGGTATGTCATCTCACTTATAATGGGATGCATTCTGATTAAAACAGTCACCCGCGCGCAATCAATTTCGGAAAGGGATCTTGCACGGCTCAATAACGACCTTGCGTACATCGAGGACAACGATGAGCATGCGGATATTGCCGCAGGAGATCGCTTAATCGACGAGAGCCTTATTGAAGATTCCCCAGATAACGACGAGGAAGATTTAGACTCGGAAGAGGCCGCCTTTTCCGATGCGGCATCAGAAATTTCGAAGCAATTGCGGGATGTGAAGAAGAAAATTGCAGACGAAATTAAAGCCCATGGACAGCCTCTCTGTTATCAACGAGGCGATTTTTACGAGAGGCCGCAGCATCCCGTCTTTGCACTTGGTCGCGGTCTTGATCCGATTGCTGTATATCACCGCGAGGTTTTTGTGTGGTTGCCAAACTTCCTTCCTGGGCATCCCGAACGCTTCAAGTGTACTTGTGGTCAGCCACTATCTCGCAAAGGTCTGTCACATCTCTCGTTTTGACACCGTTCTTCTTATTCGCTTTAAAAGGCTTTAATGACAATCCTATTGCACGGCGTGTTCGTGCGATGCCCACAGACTTCTTTCTTCTGACTAATCGGTTCGTCTGCGATGACCGACGGAAAGATTCGCCGGGCTGCGGAACCAACCACCAGGGCACCGATCCCCACATCATTGCACAGCTTCCGCGCTTTGTTCAGGTCGCCTTTCCAGGTACCCTTTCCTCCTCTGCTATTTACTAAGTCGCTCAGGTTTATTGTAGCATATATATCTGCACGCGGTGCCGTTTCGAAACTCATGATGGCACAGATGTCAAACACGTTTGCTGCACGCTTTGGTCCTGCCCCATTCTCAGAACTTGTTTCTGAAATCCAGCACCGGTTTCACGCTGACGGCGAGCTGATGTATCTCTCTGCTGCCGAATTTCACGGACGGACCAAAGTTCAATCATTTTCTGCATTTGATGATCCGCGAGGATATGCTGGGTCTCTTCCGTCGGTCCCATATCTGAAAGGACTCTTCACAGATAATGTTTCTGCATATCGAATCTTCATCGAGCGATTTATTGCATCGTTATCATTGACCGTGGCCGCCGGAGACCATACATTCCAGGTTAGTTTTGGCCGATAAATATTGTGAAGACCTCTCTGACCCTCATTTTATTGTAGCTCCTCAAGTATATGGGGGATTTGAAGGGAGAACAGCTCTTCATCGCCGCGTATACACTTTTGAATGAGTTTGAAGAAGTTCGAGCACATTCACTCACTCAAACAAAGTCATTGGCATTTGTCAAGGAATTATTCGAGCGTATTCAAGAAGGCTTGAAAAAAGCTGGTCACCCACCCACTGAAATATTTTATACGGATTCACCGCAACGTGAGCTGGCCATTTTCTCTTCCACGCACCTAAACTTATGGTGTTCAGTGGAACGGTCTTTTCACGAGTCTCTCAATAGCTCTTTGATCAAGGATGTTGAACCGATTACCCAGTGGACTGACCTTCCTCTTCTCGAGATCACCCCTGGAATCTCAACCACCATTGTCGCTGATTCCATGGATATCGAGGACGAAGCAAATGATATTCTTGCTGATATTCTTGCTCCAACCTCCTCGCTTTCTTTGATCGCCCTTGCAATCAAGACCTGTCAACGGGACGAAGGCCCGCCTCGCCTAGACATCATCCAGCTTCGAACACAAGATAAGATTGTTGTCTTCGAGGTTTTTTTTTTCAATCTCTATCGGAAATCATTAGTGATAATTTAATATCTAGGTTTCGGCTCTGACGTCGCGAAGTGATATTCTTCCGTCCTTGCGAGCAATTCTCACCAGCCCGGCAATCATCAAAATCGGGCATTCTATTCGCGAGAGCCTCCAAACAATTTCGGATGCATTCTCACTCCCTGAGATTGCGACTCTCGCAAAGGCAAAGAATGCACCGATCCTCGACTTGGGGAAATATGCGAAACTCAAAGGAGTAATCGATGATCCGTCAGTATCGCTTTCTGCACTCTCGGGTCTGGTTCTGCAAAAATCCTTCTCACTTCCATACCATCTTTCATATCCTTGGGCACTCGCACCCCCAGAGCGGAACACTCTGTTGTTTCGAGAGATCGACTGCGAGTGGCAGGTTTATCTTGCCCTCAGCCGTCTCGATTCTCTCGGCTTGCCGTTACAGCCCACGCAAGCTGTAACTCATGGGCAGTGCGTAACACTCATCCAAGCGTGCAAGCCCGTGGCGGAAGGCACAATCGTTGGGCACCATCCGGGCTACCTCAATGCAACTATGGATAATGATGGACTCACGAAGCGCATCAACGTGAGTGCGTCCCGTTCTTTGGTTGAGATTACGAAGGTTGGCCCTATCAATCTCTTTGTCCCGATTTTCTTACAGTGTTCCGTAGGTTCTTGTTCCAGGTTCGATCCACAAGTTGCACAATCAAACAATTGAATGGATCTTTGCGCATGACCAAAAAGCGGTTGTTAGCACCTCTCAGCTTCTTTCCCGTGGCCAGAATCCTCCAGTTCCATCTCGCATCATCTCCCGTGCATTCTCTGTCCCCGCTCCGCCCGACGTCTCCCAAAATATCCCCGAGTTCTCCCCGTCAATACCACTGGCCACCATCGAGTTCGAGAATTTGACGGAGAAAGACGCAGATGTGTTTGCAGCCGAGGATTCAGACGAGGACGAAGATGGGGCTTTTAGTTTTGACTTTGATGATGACGACGCCGAGTTTGCAACCAGTCAGGTACTTGTTTAACAGTCCTGTTTACCGCCGGATTCATTGACAGCTTAAACAGGACAACGACGAGATACCTGGAATTGACAGCAGCTTTTTCAACAACACCTTATTTGATGACACCATCGACGAGGTGCGCACTGTTGTTCTTGAATTGAATCCAAGTTCATCCATACCCTATGTAGGACACTTCCGCGGCTACACTGATGGAAGGCATCGAACGCACCTTCACGCTAATACAACAATCGGAGAAGCTCCCTAGCCGCGTCCTCGATGACGCATTTCATTATATGGACCGACTCCTCCGCCTCTTGTCGAAAAAACATTCAGCATTCAAAGCCTTTGCTCACGACTTCAGCGAGGCAATATTTGTTCGAGACCAGTCGGACGTGTGCGCTGTTCGAGCCGTGGTTGAAAAAAATGGCGGCGACTGGGAATATTACAAGCGCGCAAAATCCTCGGCCCTTAATCGCCGTATCCGCCGCTATATTCCGCAACGTGCTGTTCTATTGGGTCGACTCGATAAATTGTTCAAGGCTTACCAAGACATCCAGTGTTCTACCAAAAAAAGTGACGGCCCCTTCTTCTCAGATGACGCAAAGGAGATGGTACAGCATCTCCTTCAAACCGCGCGAGAGGGTTACCTCTCAGATCCTCCTGGCGTCCCGCTTTACTATTTAATGGGAAAGGACCGCGATGGACTGAGCATCTACCGTACCGTTCGAGGGACGAACTCGCTCGAGGGTGGATTTCACATGGTTGTTCGTCGCATCTTTGGCTCACTGAGAGCTTCTCCTGAATTGGCGGAGTGCATTCTGATTAATTGGATCCTACGCCGGAACGTGAGGGTATCTGCTTATTTTTTCTTCTCTTATATTTTTGGTTCTGATCCTGTTTATATTACCAGGTCGGGTTTCATAATCGTACAGGCAAAAAATATCGCGGACACTATGCACTCTGGATCAGAGACGAGATTGTCGAACTTGCCATTGCAGTCGGCTGTGAGACTTCGTTCCCTCGCCCCCGCGTACTTCCCACTCGGATAGCCACCTCTGAAACTATCGGCATCCTCCCTATAGCCAAATCGCTTGCCGAAAACCTCAAAATCACTACACTTCCTCGCCCGCATATCACCGGTCTACCGCACCATCACGATACGCCGGTCCATGCTCTAACACGGCTCTCTACCAAGTCCGTAAACCGGTACCGTTACCTCCAACTCCGTCAACGAACTCTTGCGGCAGTGGTTCCAGTGCATACTCACCAAGAATATCTCACGTTCAAGGCGCATATTAATCACCCGAAATTCAGGAAGGGAAACAAAGTTTATCCGCCCCACGAGCACTGGAAGAACATCGACTTCCTCAAGTTTACGCAGTTCTGGAACGAACTTGTGGACGGCCAGTCACGCTCTGTAGCCGACTCCAATCTCCGACTTTACTACAAACTACCTCAACAACTTGAGGCGCACCACAAAAAAACGATTCTCTGGAAATCAGAGCGTTCTACACTCACGACTGGCGCCAATTTTACCGCACGGAAACCCCTTCTCGACGTCCTGAATTCGGATGACAATTATACTCACGCACTTCCTGCAATTCCGCTACCTGAGGCTGTTCCTGATGGAGAACTGGATCTCTCTATTCCAGGTTTGACTAGTCTTATCGTATTCTGCAGAACCCGCACTGACTTCATTATTCCAGGGGACGATGTTCCAATATCTTTCAATCTTATGGCTGAGGCAGAGGATATTGGTGACGTAGTCGACTCTCAGCTCCTTGGAATAGGTTCTGGTGAGCAGGTAACCACATTGCAGGTGGGGGAGTCGACGGAAACTGGGGACTCGGAGTCGCTGGTCCAAATAACACCACAGCCTGCGCCCCCGCAGCCTTCGCAGTCGACGGCACCTGTAATAATCCGGCCAGTCGCTGTGCAGCAGGCACTGTTACCTGGCGCTTCCACGCTCACACCCGGTCCTGTGACTCGAAAGGTTAAAGCGACGAGACGCTGTGCTTTGTGCGTCGAGGCCGTTTGTCCGAGGCGCCACAACTGCAAGGGCTCGGGGGGCAAGAAATGGTGCATGTGTGGGCACCCTCCTTTGACGAATAAACGGGCACGCGACCGGAGGGAGGGACGTACTTTACAACGGGAGAATGAGGCGGGGGGACACGGCAGTTAATCATTTGAAAGTGATTTATTTAATAAAATGTTGTACATGCCGTTGGACTTGCAGATCAGTAATTGAAGAGCCAACTCCAAGGAATTGAACGTTGAGCTTTAGCGCGATGTAGACCTCCAGGAGAAGCACCCAAGATGTGAGCTCCATGGCATAGCTGCACATGTAGTGGACGATGCAAACTTGCGTCGCACGGTACGTGTACAGCTTTCGAAACGGAGTTCTCACATTGAAGAAGCTAATCGGTTGGTCTAGAGCGATTGAGAACGTTTTGGGCCCCAAAAAAATAGCAGAAGTTGGTTTATTTCAGGCACAGAGCAGCGAGCTACGCACTAGATTCACCGCCAAGTGTTTCGCCGGGAGTAGAGTCAAACTCACAAATTTGACCTTGAAGGAGGACGTCCAACGCTCCCTTGAAGCGATATGGGATAGGTTCCGGGTGGAAGAAGGTGCTGCAGCACGTGCTCTGTACACAGAAGGTGTCGGAGGCCTCGACACGCGTTGCGCGTCGTCACTGCCAAAAGAGGTTGGTGGGGGTCCTGTCAGCGGTGTTGGCGGGAACGCGTCAGCGGCGTGATGGCCGGTATTCGTCGGGAAGGATGGGTTAGGGAGGGAAACGAGTCTGGGCCGGAGGACGCGAGCAGAGCGAAGCGGTAGTGAGACAGCGCTTGTTTGTAGATGCCGAGAAAGGTGCCGAAAGGATCTTGAATTTGATTGGCTGGGACTTAAGCCATCCGGGCCGCTGGGACTTAAGACTTGAATCAACGGAACAATCCACGCATAGCCGATATTCAAGATAATTCAAGTTTTGCAAGTTGTCTAGAACAGTCTACGGGCCGTTTAGAAGCTCCATTTTGCAGGTATGTAATGTCTTTGATTCTCTGACGCTCTCCCTCTTTTCTCTTTCCTCTCTCTCTTTTCTCAACTTGAATAACTTGAATTCGCCGCTTTCTCCCCAGACATAGTACATGAGCCGGAATCGGCTCGTCCATCTCGTCGCTCTTCCCCACGCACGCCGACGCCGAGGAGGAGAAGCCTGCCCCCGCCGAGATCGCTGGCGCCGAGGAGCCCAAGGAGGCGCCCGCGGGGGAGGAGGAGAAGCCTTGAGGGAGAGTGCTGATCTGGTTTGGGGCAGGCGCACCCCGCGCTCTGTGCAGAGTGTGAGGCGTGGCGCGAGTGCGCGCCGATGAAGCACTATTTGAGAAGTGTCAAGAGAAGGTGCAGGCCGGCGAGGAACTATGTGTGCCCTCTCCTTCCACCCGCTCCCTTGCTTGCTCTTCCCTAACGACGCAGGTGTAAGCCCTACCCATGATCATCTGCGTGCCCGCTGGCCCGTCCAACCTCGGCATCTCTTGCCCACAGTCCAGTAAGCCGCGGTCCCTGCGCATTGTCATCGTCGTTGTTAAGCCAACCCAACGCAGCCTGATGTACTGCTCCGAGCGCCGCGCCGCAACTCTTCACCAAGCTGTGCTAGGTCATCCCCGACCCAGCAAGCCCCCACTTCGACGGCCGCGACTAGCATACCGCTACACCCGCGTGGCTCTCGATGCCCCCCTCGGCGGCGCTTTCCTCCACACGAAACGGCGCGCCCGGGAACGGTGCGCCCTACGAGTCCGGAGCCCGCAGGGGACAAAGACTGCGACGAGGTGCGTAATCACTGCTCGTCTCCTTGCTCATATCGCTGATCAGCGTCCCGCGAGTAAGGTGTGTGCACACCGCATTGATTGGAACCTGCCCTCACCCACAGAGAGTTCCTCTTCGGTCGCCCGCGGGACAGCCGGCATCGTCCTCGGTGAGCGTCCATTTTCTTGAAGTCCGTGCACCCGCGCTGACACATTGCGAGGTTTTTCACCGACCTGTTCGGCGGCGGTGCGATCATTTATTTGGCAGCCCTGCAGAGGTCTTTTCGGTAGCGCGCGTTAATGAGTTCAATTTCCGCGGAGATGAACCCCGGGTGAGTTCACTTTCGGCGGGCCGTGGATTGTTCGAGTTGCACCGCGCAACTGGCTGCAATGAATGTGTACATGCACTGCACCGCTTACCGCGTTAGGAGCGAATGCAGCTTCATCAGTCGATTAGAAACCGTTGTATTAGTTTACTTGCAATTCCACTTCAACGCGCCAACTTCATTAGAAACCCATCTAGTGCAATTACAAGCCTATCGAAGTATAGGACCGCCGGGTCTCCTCCGAATGGAGAGACCCCCAAAAAAGTGCCCTTGCGCTTCCGCCGCAACCTCTTCTATATGTCCACCGCCCTGAAAGCGGACCCGACCGCTCAAAGATTGCTATCACAACCCTATGTATAGTATAAGTGCCCCCTGCGCAAATATCTCAGTCTCTGATGTATAAATCTTGAGATTCGCGACCGATGGCACTGGGCCATCGTGAATTCTGAGGTCGCACGGGGGATGATTTTCTTTTGAATTCTCTAAAGGCGGCACCACTCGTGTTGAATTTTATCCGGGACGCAAATTCCTCGATTATGAAATGAAAGGAGCGCCAAACGGGAAACGCAGACATGTCAGTGGCTCGACCCCGAGTTGAACGGGGACCTTCCGCTGTAGTAAAGCAGGAAGGTCGAATGCAATGCAGATGCGGACCGTCCGTCATCGAGACGATATTAGCTAGAGTGGGATATTTTTAGGTGGCTCGTTTGGGACGCAAGAGGAAGAGACGCACTGCCTCCCGGTGCCAGTGAATTGGATTCATCTGCACGCGATTCGTTTCAGTGGGAACTGAAGGAGAAGGATCTAGTGAGAAACGAACCTCGCTTACTGAGGCAAAGGAAATGCACGGCCTCCGCGGTAATAAGGCACAATTATTGAATGCAATGCAGATGCGGGCCGTCCGCCATCGAGCCGGTACTAGTCAGAGGTGGACTGGGCCTCCACATGTTTGGGTGTGCGAAGGAAAGGGAGGCCCCGCCATCCGGTCGAAGCTCCTGCAAATTAAGTTAGTTAATCACACTAAAAGGAAGAAGTGGGGAACCCAACGCCACCTCACCGAAGAAAAAAAAACGCGCGACCAAAAATCTTCCTCAAACCCGAGTGGCTCGACCCCGAGTCGAACGGGGATCTTCCGCGGGCAATGCCATAGAAGTTGACGCAGTGCAGATGCGGCCCGTCCGCCATCGAACCGATATCAAGTGGGGTGTACCCCCCTCGATCCGCCGTCTCGGTGGTTGTAATCGTCTGCCGCTGTTCCCTCAACAGACTCGATTGTACACATGCCGAGGAACTTGAAGGAATAGGATGAGCCTGCCTGTCAAAGCAGAACGATCTGAATAAAAATGTAAGAGAAACGACAGCTCCCAACCATTCATGGCCCGACCCTGAGTTGATCTTCTGCCTTGAACAGGTGCGGAAAATTCATGCAATAGGGGAGCTCAAAGCAAAAGTGCGCCGGACACTTTCGCGCTTTTCACGCCGGACACTTTTTGTCCGCTTATGCCCGTGAGTTGCATCGGTTTGCGGTTTGCTACATTCAATACCGCTGGTTCTACCGCGTCCGGGGGAAAATCAGTATCTCTGTCCTTATGCCCTTTTCAGCCGAAGACTTGGGTGCGCGTTGAGGAACAAACAACTGTCCATTCTTAATCAGAGGCGCGGTCCGCCCTTCCTGAGTGTCGGGTCCCAGATCTCACCTTGGCTCAAGTAACCCCGACATCGGCGGACAACGGAACCTGTGGGTGAGTCACATACACTCGACGCCCATCCGAAAATACACGAACACGCAGTTTCACCTTGTGTCATCTATATTGATTGCACTTCTTGGTAGGTTGAGGTTTGTTGGCGCTATTCAATCAAGTCAACAAGATTGGAACAAGACACTATAGATGAGATGTTCAACACACGACATTCATTCTCTCCAAAGGTGTCAGGGCACCGGCATTTGGAATATTGCACACCTTGAATGGTTGTTGGTGTACTCGGGGCCGTCCGATAAACATCCCGCACGCTCAGGTCCTCAACCCGTCTCTGTCGTCGCCGGCGTTCACACTGAGACTCACGCCATTTATTCATTCTTTCCAAAGGTGTCAAGGTACCGGAACTAGACTTCATTTGGAATATTGCATACCTTGAATGGTTGTTGGCATACTCGGGGCCGTCCGATAAACATCCCGCACACTCAGGCCCACAGCCCGGCTTGTCATCCCCGGCGTCTACACTGAGCCCGCATAAGCAAACTGGCCCTAGTCAAGACACCGGAACTGCACGTTGTTTCAAATGTTGAATCTGTCTTGGCCGACGTTCACACTAAGCGTGCCGAGGTGAATGATATATAAACTTGTGGTAGCTTGTAGTATGGCTATTGGATCATACGACTCCTCCAACAACCCCACAGCAATAACCATGGTTCAGCTCTCCGCCGTCTTCGTTACTCTCTGCGCCGCTGCCTGCGCTCTCGCCGGTTCCGGTGGGCGTCTCTCGCAGATTGCATGTTCCTTGCCATTAATATTCCTTCATTCAGTGCCTGCAAAACGCCAGACCACCGTCCCTCAGTGCGCCGTGGACACCGTTCAGTACCTCTTCTGGGTGAACACCGTCGAAGGCGTATTCCAATCGTCCCGCGACACCATTCCCGGCGCCGAAGCCTTGGCAGTTGTCGGGATCCTCGACGACATTAACCTCAGCCTCATCAACGCCGTCGCCAATGGTAATTCCGTCGCCCAGACCGGATTCACCAGCAACATCGGCCCTGTGTTCGACGAGGCGAACAAGTTGCTTACTGAAGCCGACAAGTGAGCCCAATACTTGGTGCAACAGTCATGATGTTCCAACTGATGCTCTATCCATAGCTCTTCCGCGCTCACCGCGCTTGCCAATGCGCAGGATGCAGCGAAGAGCATCGCCGCTGACTGCAATTGAGTAGAATTCTAGCTTGGCTTTTAGGACGTAGTAGCCCTATTTCCTGGAGTCCGAGGTTCATAGAGATAATATGCAATATATTGGAGTGCTCTTGAGAGTTGCCGGATGTCCCCACGAACTACTCTGATGCTGGAGCCTCACAGCCGAAGTATAACGCTTGGTTTGTTCGAACCGAGTGTCCGAGTGTCCGAGTCTGCGTTGCTCGCTTCTTTCACGACGCGGCGTCGCCGTTATTTATATATTTGCATATCCCACCTATGCCGTGCAACCCCCGCCCCATCAGCCTCGGCCACTATAAGTAATAAAAAACTGACCAACGATCTCCGTCTCTCAATTCCACGCCTGTCACAGACCATACCCATGTTCCTACTATACCAGTATGTCAAGGAGCGCCGAAAGGAGAAGAAAGCCGAGCGCACGAACCATGAGAGCGCTGCCAAGGACGCCGCCACTCCGATTGAACCGTTTATGATGCCCGCTGTATGTTCCTTCTCCATTCACTCCCGCTCTTTCCCAGGACGCTTTTAAACCATATGCGTGCCCCGTCTCCGTTGGTAGTCGTCCCAAACACCGCCTGCCACACAGAAATCAACTCCTGCGCGTACGACACCCAACACCGGCGTACACGGTCATACTCAATGCGGATGAAATACATGGCGGAAGTGAGACAACTTGCGTGTACCGGTCAATCAATGCTTTTCATTTTGGCGATGAGTGGGATGCTTAACCCACTTCAAGGGATTAACCATGTTACGAGAGAATGCAAAGGTTTTGTAATGCATTTTCTGGATAGTGTATACTGTAACTGCGCCCATTCATCAGATACGGAGTTTAAATCACTCGCCCGGCTATGGCCATGAAGATGGGATGTAAACTGAATCTGAAAACAACGGACGCTCAATTTTTGTATAACGTTCGACGAAAACTGGACATATGATCCACTTCTCCCGATTGTCGCTTGGTCAAGAAATCCTCTCCTCATTGACAGGAGGGGCGTTCACAGTAGCCTTTTTTCACTCTCCCTTTTTCTGTTCCTTTTTTCTAAACCAACGCTTCCAGTGAAAACGGTACATGAAAATAATATTAGGGTTGGATCAGACCTCACACTGAGTGTTGGCTGAGTGCGCAAAGTGTTGCCAGAGGATTCGATTGCCTATGCGCTGAATAGCATTCCCTCCGACCTTTGAAAGTTAACACGATTCATTTTGGATTTACGCTCTCAGCCTAGGCCCCGTGAAGCTCCCGTCAAGGCTTGTCTGAAAAATAGGATTTTTGAGGGCGAAAATTTCCTATTTCCTTGTCCAAGAATAGGATTTTGGAGGCCAAAATCGCAAACCATTGTCCGCAGATAGGATTTTTGACGGGCGAGGTGCGTGATTTTGAGATGTATCGGTGTGATTCGGCCAACCATCATAGGTGGCTGAATCAGATGCAGGAAGGAAGGCAGCTGCTGGCTGCTTTCCAGCTGCGATGGACGCGAAGCTGTAGAGCGGCTAAAAATTGTCCAGGAGTACGTGGTTCTTATTTTATTTTGCCGACACATACTATCGCTGACTGCCTACCTGGCCGGACGGGGTACCTGGCCACTTGCAAAATACAACTGTTACTACCAGGGGATGCTAAGTGGTTGGACTTGGGGAGGGACTATGACCTCCAGCGCGGGTCTGTACCAAATCACAGCGCTGGCTCCTCAAGGCATTTTAGTTAGTTACGCTTTTTTAAGTATTGAGAAACACATAATACGGCCCAAAACTCAATTTAATACATCTGCACTCTGAGGCTGCTAATGAGTTAAGTGGGCATTTTAGTTAGCTACACTTTTCTAAGTATAGTAACACATATGGCATTAGATTTTGTTAACTCCTAAATCAGATGTATTAAACTGAGTTTTGGGCCGTATTATGTGTTTCTCAATACTTAAAAAAGTGTAGCTAACTAAAATGCCTATTTAATTGAGGAGCCAGCGCTGTGAATTCAGGGGCAAATTGATGAGTTAATCGACAGCTGTGGCTCGGTTGATCGCGGGCCGAAGGGTGAGAACATCATTTCTGTAACTCCGAGTGGCATTTCTCCATCAATTATTTACCAATCGACGACTTCCAGAGCTCGTTCTTCTGCCCTAATGTCGGGCTTTCCCCCAGTCATGAAACGACTTCTAAAACCTCAGCCCTGCTGTCATGCAGTCCCCTAAATGATCGCAAAGCGGCTTGGACGACCACGACGCGAAAGGCTGTCTATCAAGCGACCCTTTGATGCTGCAGATCTAGGCCTTGAGATAGATCATGATGATGTATCAAGCTTGAATTTTACATGTAGCCAGTAATTCTATCTATTAAATGCCTCTCTCATCGGCGTCCAATGCCCGCCATCACCCTGTTTTCGTTGGGAACAATGTCTAAATGCCGGGCTCCCGACAGCGCGACTCTGGAGTGAAATAGCCGGTCCAGGCATATCCGTTTACTTCGTATGAAGCCCCACAAAACTTGTTTTGGCCACGGCCGCCCTCAAACGCTCGCGCGATCCTCGTTTGATCCGCGGCGTGGGTCTCGGCGCTTTCACACCTTGTTAGAAGCGCCAACATCGTCCATTTCTATGGCTCCGAAATAATGGTTGGATATCCAGAATAAGAGATTTAGGTCCCTTGAACATATTCTGCGCCACAGGGTTATTGATTGTGCCAGCAACGATGAATTTTCGTCGGTGGCCAGGTACCCCGTCAATTGCCCTTTGGGAGTTCCGACGGAAAAGAATTCACCAAGCACTCCAACTCTCACCAAAATTGTCCCAAGTGGGCTTCACTTGCTCATAGGGTGTATGCCGTGCATATCCAACTCTCGGGCCCATGGGAAGTCCCTACGCGAAGCACCTAATCGGCCAAAAACCTTGAGGTGGCCAGCTTCCCGGCGGTTGATAGTAGACTCGTCACCAGTCTGCTTACGAGGTTGCAAAAATGTGGCGAACACGTCGCCGTAGGCAGACTGGTACAATTCGGGATTTGCAATTGAGCTAGGCCTGAGTTTGAATTGTTTGAGGGGTGCCGACTTGCCAATCACCGGTGATCGGACCGAGCAGCAACTTCCTCAAGTAACTCGGGTTCAAGTTGCAGCTCCCCACGGTGCCAAAACAAAAATTTGAGGAGACAGAAGTGAAGATAGTCACATTCCATTTTGAACCCTACCTTTGACTGAGAAAGAATAATGAACTTTGAGTGCACTGCAGGCAAGATCAGAAATTTCAAACTCAGGCCCAGCTCAATTGGGCCGCCCGAATTGTACCAGTCTGCCTACGGCAAAGAGCTTGCCTCATTTTTTTGCCACTCGTAGGCAGACTGGTAACGAGTCTAGTCGACCCAGGCCTCCTGGTAACCTACCGTCTGAAACTTGGTTGTTTGAGGCTCGTCCCCATTTGGACGAGAAACACGGGGGGACCGCCCTCAGGATTATACAAAGTAGAAATATGTAGAGTCGATAATTTAAATCAGTAACCCGCATGATGTATGGCGAAACACGGACTTCGACTCCGTCGTGTACGGAATGTTTCGGGATCGCAGTGGTCACAGAAAGGAATTTGAGCGGGGGACCGATGCAAAGGTGGAAGACGGCAGAGCAAGCGAGTGAAGATTGTGGGCTCGAGGTGGTAGCGAGTTGGAAACCAAACGGAACGGACCGGATTCATAAGCGAGGTACAACCTGATAACGATAATGGGCCTGTCTAACTACGGATATGATGGCTACCAGCGAGGTACGCTCCGGTAACGATACAGGGTCTGTCTAGTCTCGTTTCCAGACGTTATAGGGCGCCCGCTCGCTGCGCTCCCGGGCAGTGAATCAGAGAGAGACCGCAAGGGGAAGACCGGATCCTCGGAAATTGTTCCGAGGCAGCTTTTGATGAAAATTTGATGGCGATTCACTGCCCTATAACGATGTGCGGTGGGGTTTTTTTGATTGATGTGCCCCAAATTTCAGACTCCGCCCAGCGCCATCCCCGTAAAGATCTGGAGCCGAGATTAGGTCTGTCTAGAGACTAAGGATCGCGAGTATAGCAAGGGAAGAATTCTGAGTGGAACTTTGATCCAAGGGTGGAGGACGGCAGAGCGAACGAGTACGGATTGCAAGGGCCTGTGGAGAGCTGTGGGAAGTTCCGGTGAGAACGGACTTTTTCGGTGGTGATCGCATCAAATTCAATTGGCGTTTCACATCTCTTACGAAGCGGATGCTGGACGGCGTCTTAGGGCCGCCTGTGATGTTACGCAAATATCCAGCGTACAAAAAGCTGTTGCAACGCCCATCCACTGGCAGACATCCCTTTCTTACCATGTTCAAAATCGCCGCCCTCGCCATGGGCTTCTCCTTGTCAGCCGCCGCTGTCGAGATTCAGAGCTTCAATCCTGCTTGTACTAGGACTCTCTTTCTGCTTGGACTCGAAGCTTACTGGGTTTTCTAGTCTCAAACGCTGGTATTCAGGGCTGCATCGCTGTTGCTGACAATGTGGACGGTGAACCTCTCATTATCCACGACTGCAACACCGAGCCGAATCTCGCGAACCAGGACTGGAAGGTGTCATTCTTTACCAGACAACCTGCCGGCCCCCAGCAAATCCAGGTGTTCGGAGACAAGGTGCGTGTGTGTATCTTGACTGCTCTGTTCAATTTCCTGACCGTTTCCTCAGTGTATCGACGTTACGGGCGGTGTCAACGCAGACGGCACAAAACTCCAGATCTGGACGTGTTCCGAGGGGAACACCAACCAACTGTGGACCTCTCTCAATGACTTCACCTTCCAGTGGAGCGGTACCAACAAATGCATCGATCTCTCCGACGGTAAAATCACCGACGGCAACGTGCTCCAGATTTGGACTTGCGGTACTGGCAGCACCGGCAACCAGAACCAGAAGTGGACCGGCGAACCCAATCCGGATACCTCTGAGTGAATCCGAGTCCTCCGTCCATTAACCCAGCCAGCCTCATTCACTCCATAGTGTTGATCGTATAATTGGTGGTTCCAGTAAGCAACGCGTCGCACCGTTCCATTTTCCTCTGGCCTGAACATTCTACACAGTTGCTGCGAACGAAACAGAGCACTGTATCACCGGGGCCTCCAACGCCGACGGCGCCGCGGTCGTTCTCTCCGATTGCGACGACATCAGCAGCACCAGTATTCCTGGCGGCAACGTCACATGGACGGTACCCGTTACACCGCTCATCGGCCAGATTAAGACTTTCGACAATAAATGTCTCGATGTGCCCAACGGGTCGACCGCCAACGGCGTCAAGCTCCAACTTTGGACCTGCACCCCCGGTAACACTAACCAGCTCTTCACGGTCCACACCGGGGTCGGACAAATCGAGTGGAGCGGGAAGGGCAAGTGTTTCGATCTCACTGACGGAAAATCGGCGAGCGGCACTCCGGTGCGTTTCTCTCATCTTCTGCCTGCTGCCGCCGGGCTGACTTGAGTCGTTCCTTTTCTTGGTCGATAGATTCAGCTTTGGGATTGCGCCGACAACAACAACCCCAACCAAGACTGGTTCCGCTCGCACGTCGGATTCTAATTCACCTCGACCACACATTGCAAATCCTTGCATCATGATCCGAACATTCATACCCAGGACATTATTAGCTACATCTTTTTGAATTAATGTTTTATCGTCGTGCTCACGCACCATCTCTCTTGTTTGAACGAGTCGCTTCATTCCCAACAAGGGGCTCTGCCTTCCGCCACTTATCGCAACTCTTTCATGACGGATTGTGTGGCATGGCCCAATCCGGGACTTCTTTCATTTTCACATTTTTAAGATCTTAGCGCGTTACGAATACGTACCTTGCTTCGAAATTCGATTCGAAGCCGTTCAAATTGTATTGTGTGGCCTTGATGATTTGAACGCCGCTCTTTCTACGTGGACTATTTTGAGCGACGGCGCTGATAACTTCTCTGCACTTGACCAGCAAGCAACGTGCTTCTCGCACCCACGACCCATCCTCCCTGCTTTGCGACTCCTCTCATGGCAGCTCCCACTCCTCAAACATCGGAACGGTATACACAGTCCTGCAATGCTTCGATTTTGGTGCGTATTGGTGAAAGAAAGGGACTCACCTGCGTTAATAATAATAGTGAAGTAAAAAAGGCGTGATGCTCACCCTTCGGCGCATGGGAAAATTCAGTCAGAAGCGATGTGCCAAGAAAGGGCACTTCACCGCGAACGAAAGGACGTACTCCCAAATCAGTGGCTCGACCCCGAGTCGAACGGGGATCTTCTGCCTTGGATAGGGTGCCGGAAACAGACAGGCGGTGCAGATGCGGACCGTTCGCCATCGACCTGATACTAGCTGGCAGTGAGACCTCGTTAGTTCATCTTGTGGGCTCAAGCGTGTTAGTGAAACAAAAAGAAAGCGAGGTACGGGGACTCGCCGTGCAACGGACATATCCCCCTGTAAAATCAGTGCATGGAGTTCCTTGAGCCAGCCCCAAGGAGAACGAACCTCGGAATGCGCGAGAAAAAAACATCGACTTGTTATTACTCCATGGCTCGACCCCAAGTCGAACGGAGATCCTCTGCAGGATGTACCTGCTTTACGCAATGCAGGTGCGGGCCGTCTGCCACCGAGCCCTTTCAAGTAGGGAGGTGTCCCTAGTTAGCTCCGCGGTCTTTTTTGATCGCTAAGAGTGAGCTGAAGACGAAGCTGTCCCGAGTATAAATGCAGAGGAAGCAGTGGAGGAGCCTGCCGAAGCAGAAGGATCAGAATAAAATGTAAGAGAAAACGACAGCTCCCCACTGGCTCGACCCCGAGTCGTGCAGCAGATAGTACAAGACGGGTGATATGTAGTACTGAAGCAGACCATCCGCCATCGAGCCGATATCGTTTGAGCGCTGTACTTCCTTGGGTTCGTCGCCTTCGTCGCGGTTGGGCTCTTTTGAATGCTAAGATTAAAAACAGGTGGTTTGGCCGCTGGAAGACGAAGGTGTTCTGGCATTAAATACACGAACCAATTGATTGTATGACCTGCCAGACGGAGGAACCAGAATAAGAAAAGGTCGATGGAGATGATAATATGGCTCGACCCAGTCGAATGGGCCTCCTGCTGCGAATGTGATCTCCAGAAATTTGTGCAGGCGCGGACCGTCCGCCATCGAGCCGATACCACCAAGGGGTTGTGCCTCGGTGAGTGTGGCCCCGTCGCTGCGAATCAGTGGGGCGTCCGGCTGCTAGAGCCACCGTTAAGCAAGGCGTAAAGCACGAAACGGGAACCTCACCAGGACAAAACGGATTTTTCATGTACAACATAGTTCGACTTGTCTCCCGTAAATTAATTTAGTTCGAGGCGGAGGAAATGGGAGCGAGGAAACGAACCTCCGGGTATGAAAAGAAAGGTACGGCAAAAGAAGTGGCAGAACCTAATAGTGGCTCGACCCCGAGTCGAACGGGGATCGTCTGCGCAACGTCCCAGAAATTTGCTAATCCAGTGCAGATGCGGGCCGTCCGCCATCGAGCCGATAACGTCCCTATTTGGGTGCAGCATTCGAGACGCTGGTTAGGTTCATCGTTTCCGGTGTTATGAAGAGAAGGAGACTCACCTCTATCCAGCTGCTTGAAGCTCTCCTGCAAACTAAGTGAGTTAAGCAAGGGGCAAGAAAAAGAACGCGCGGTAAACGAAAGTCCGCTCAGACCATGGCTCGACCCCGAGTCGAACGAGGAAATTCTGCGGTACTCGCTTGCACGACAATACAGTGCAGACGCGGACCGTCCGCCATCGAGCCGGCACTAGCGGGGAGTGAGACCTCGCCAAGTTCAGTAATTGCGGTGTTGAGAAAGAGACTCACAGCCATCCTGTTGCCTGGATATCTCCTGCAAATTAAACTAGGTGGAAGAAATGTGCAAGAATGAACCGCACCCGACGCGCGGGCAAAAAGACCATGTCAGCGGTTTGGACAGTGGCTCGACCCCGGGTCGAGCAGGGACCTTCTGCAAGATATACCTGCTTCAAAGTCAGCATGCATTGCAGGCGGACCATCTGCTATCGAGCCGTTATTGTACTGGTGGGGTCGAGCCATTTATGCCAATGATTTTTGCAGCTGCCGTGGAGACTGGAGAATGCGGCGAGTCGAGCGCAGAGGATGCGCAGCGGTGACCGGCGTAGCGCTAAAGTGGCAAGCAGAACCTGAACAGAAGCAGCGGAGGCTTGGGAAATCATAGCTTCGGTACTACGACTGGTCCCAGGTGGACGTCCGCAGAGTCCGGGTCACACTCGTCATCGTCACGGTCACCATCACAACACCACCTCATCCACCAAAATGTCGGGAATCTTCAATCGGCTCGTTCATCTCGTCGCTCTTCCCCACCACGCGCGCCCACGCCGCCGATGAGAAGCCCGCCTCCGCGCCCGAGACGCCCGCCGAGGACGCCCGCGCCGTGGAGCAGGCGCCCAAAGAGGAGGAGGAGGAGCCCGAGGATGTGCGCGAGGAGTGTATTGAGGAACTGTGCGTGCCCTACACCCGACGCAGGCGTAAGCACTGACTCCTGCATTTACGTGTGCCCGCTGACCCGCCCCGCTATCGCTATCGCGCCATTCCTATTTGGCCCACAGTCCCGTAAGTCGCCGCTCCCGCCCCGCGCCTTCCCAATGTCGCCGCTGTGCCAACTCAACGCAACCTCATGCACTGCTCCGAAGCCTGCGCCGCGCTTCATCTCTTCACCGAACTGCCCGACGTCACCCCGAGCCAGCAAGCCCCCGCTTGGTCCGCCACGGCCCGCACACCGATGACCCCTCTCGGCGGCGCTTTCCTCCTCGCGAAACCGGCGCGTGCGGGAACGGTGCGCCCTAGAAGTCAGGAGCCCGCAGACTCCGACGAGGTGCGCAACCACTGCTCCTCTCCTTCCTCACATCACGCTAACACGCCGCACATGGGAACACGAGCCTCGAGGACCACAACCTCGATGCTACCAGCCCGCCCAGCGCGCGCTCGTCCTGCATGATTCAGCGCCGGCGTCTCCACGTCGCGCCCCTCTTAATCTCCCCACGGTACGTCCCGCGTCCGCCAGTTTTGTTTTGCGCGCCGTTCTCCGCTCCCGTGCGCGCCGTGAGCTGCAGTGGCTTCGCGCGCGCATATCCCGACGTCGCTTCGCGCGCATGTCTCGACGCACTGACGCGCATCATACGTACTCTAAACACGCAGCTCTGTAGCATTTTTCTACACCATGACCCCCAAGTGAATATATCCACTTCACCCACGAGATAAATGGCCGCGTGGCGCGAGTATTGGTTGGTGTACCGCGATTCGTCGAGGATCTGTAGATGCGAATGATGCAAGCCCCGGCGAGCGCTCGAGGGCTGCGTACCGTCTGGATGTAAATAAATCTTACCATTAAATTACATCCGAGTGCGAATCCGAGGGGAATGAGATACCTCCAAAGTGTTATTCGGGTACAGTGACGTATCCTTCAAGTGGGAGGCCGAGAAAGATCGAATGGAGGCACGGAGCGACCTGTACTCACCCCACAATGCTTGCTGGGATCCACAGGGGTGGATCCTGCGCATTTAAGTTGGATGCATCCGGCACAGCAATTAAATTAAGCATATCTGGGCACGGGCGAGTAAGAGCATAGACCTGAATATTAATGCAGGAAAAGAATCCGCGACGGGACACAAAATCTGAGAGGAATGCGTGATGGCTCGACCCCGAGTCGAACGGGGATCGTCCGCGGGCAACGCCACAAAACTTTACGCGGGGCAGATGGTCGAGCCGGGACTAGTCCGGAGCTGTGCCTCCTTCCCTCAGTCATAGTATTCAGTACGCGAAGGAAAGGGCGAGTCCAGCTAAAAAAAGACACCTCTCTGAGGTGACCGAGATACAACCGGATCTAAACACCCACGTCGATGAGTCCGAACCACTCGAGGAGGAGGGAACTTACCATTAGAGCATGATGAGCCGCCCATAGAGTCGAACGAAGCATACCTTGACCAGAGTCCAAGTTACAGTTGCCGAGCTTCGATCCAACGCGAGGCATGTATGCGGCCTTAGGTTCAAGTCAGCAATCGATTCATGAAATACATTTGGGTGGCCTTACTTAGTAGTACTTTGAGTGTGTGGGTTGGATGGTATTACGGAGCGGAGCATGGTTTCGAGCTCCACAGGGGAGAAAGGAGAAGTCAGCAATGTAAGTATACGAATAAATAGCGGGCATACCTGGTTTCATTCAGCGATAGTTCGGGGTTTCGGAGATTATAGGGTAGGTGCGTGTGACGGCCTATTGAGACGCCGAACGCAAGTCAGTTAACCGTTCCGATAGTCAAGACTGAATTCAACATACCTTCGCCTGTAAACCTCAACGTTGAAGTCAACAAGAGCGCAAGAATAAATAAATCGAACTTACTTGATTCGTGCGATAATAGTTTCGGCATCGAGCGCTATTGGCCATTGAGCGCGAGGGCTGTGGCCTGAATCGACGCAGTGAAGTCAGGGCTAGTTGACATAGATGTACTGACACAGTTTCGTGAGTTCACTCTGGCACTCAAAGTCATTACGAACTTGAGCTGGGTTAAAGAGTATTGGTGCGCACCTTGTTGATACAGCGATAGTCCCGGCGTTTGAAAACTGAGCCAGTGGGGCCGTAAGGATCCAGGTCCAATCAAAAAGAATTAGGTCGCAGATCCAGGGGCCGAGAGTCATGAGCAAGTCAGATTGGTCCTGAGGACGAAATATCATCCAGTGAGTAAATCGACATTCCGGGACAGGGACACGAGAACTGACCTTACCACAACTCGAAGCGTACTTAAAGGTCGGTGTTGACTGTATGGAGTTTCGACGCCAGCGGAAAGGCGATAGGGTTTCTCTTGAAAACATAATACTGATTGCCGTAAATGGTCAGTGAATCGAAAAAGAACACGCAGGGTGGGAACACCTCCCGGGAGCGCGGCGCGCGTAGCTATAGGAAATTAAAATACCTGTAACACAGCTGGTCTGCGAGCGCTGAGCAAGTCGGATCGGCCCTGATGAAGAAATATCATATAATCAGTCAATCGGAAAGTCGAGATAGTGACACAACAACATACCTTCCCGCGGCCCGAGTGACACCCCAAGTCTATATTGACTTCATGGAGCCGCTGGGAGAGCCGCAAGGCAATAGCTCGTTTCTTGGAGATGAGATACCGCTTTCTGAAAATGGTCAGTAGATCAAACAAGAACACACAGGGCGGGACTGCTCACTCTGAGAGCGGCGCGGATAGCCTTAAAAAATAAGAATACCCATTAACCAGCCGCTTCGATAGCCACGGGCGAGCCGTACTAGTCCTGATGCAGAAATATGATATAGTCAGTCAATCGGAAATTCGAGGTAGTGACAGTGACACAACAACATACGTTACCGCGCCTCAAATTGTACTCCAAGGCGTACAATGACTGCATAAAGCCGCTGCGAGAGCGGAAGGGGGATAGGGTGTCTCTTGGAGACGAAATACTGTTTTCTGAAAATGGTCAGTAAATGGAAAACGGACACTCAGGGCGGGACTGCTTACTCGGAGAATGGAGCGGATAGCTCTACAAAATCAGAATACCTTTGAACCAGCAGCTCCGACAGCTATAAGCGAGTCGGATCTGGCTTGAGGAAGCAATATAAGAACGTAAGCCAAGCGAAACCTCGGGCCAGGGGTACTAAAACTGAGCTGTACCGCGGCCCAGATGATACTAAAAGGTTGCCATAGACTGGTTACAACTTCTCCGAGAGCGAAAAAGACCATAGACATTGTCTTGAGCACGAAATCATGGTCTAGGTCAAAGGGTCAGTTAATCGAAAGGTACCCCAAGTACGGCCGGATTGACCGGTACGGCTGCGGTGGGAGCGGGAAAACGTCCAGTAGTTTCGTACGCATCGTGTCCGAGGAAACCCGAGACTGGCTGAGAGATTGGACTCGACCCGAGGACGAAATAGTGCTGGAGGGCAAAAATAGCTAGTTTGGGAATGAAGGCGGATAGTCGCGGAATACTGACCTCTGTTGCGGATACGGAGGGCTGGAAGGTTGAATCTGCAGTGCCGGCAGCGGTCAGTACAAGAGTTGGGACGAAAGAGCGGAGTGGGGACTCACCAAGCCAAGTTGGCATTTTGGCTGATTTGCTGAAATTGGTGGGCTGTGTGCGTTCGAGCGTCTTGGGCACCGCGGGAATATTGATATGCGTCAGCGCTGATACAAACAAGCAAGAAATGGACATACCTTCGAGTACTCTTGACCGGGGGAGTATTTGGATTTGACGGCTTGCAGGGAAGGTTAGACTGAAAATGCAACGTTAGTAGGAAGTCTTGGATCAAGATGGACGGTCACTTACATTAATTGGACCATCTAATAGCTGTCTATGACGTCGAAAGTCCCTCAGAGCCGAACTTCCACGAGCAGCGAGGCTAAGGTCAAAGTGAAGGTCAACGATGAGTCATGACGCAAAGGTCTTGAAAACTTACTTGAATTCCATGCAGGGGCTGCCTGAGTGAAGCCGGGCATACTAAGGAGCACATTAGTGGATGAGTTGAGCTGAAAATACAGCGCCGGAGACTCAGCATGAAGAGTCGGCGCAGGTCGGCGCTTGGTGACGCATACCCGAAATGCCCGAGATGCCCAAAATAGCCCGCGCGAGGTCTCGAGCGGCCATTCCGGGAGATTCCTGGAGAACGGAGCTGTACTTTGTCAGTATTAGCATCATAATATAAGCTAGAACGCGCCATTGAAGTATGAAATGCATTACAAGTCTTGAGCTTGAATCAAAGGCAACTGGTAATAGCGCGATGAGTATTTGAACCCAGGCAGATATCAGATTGAATTGACGTACATTCAACGAATCGAATGCCTTTTAAAAGGAAAAATATCATCGAATCACTTACCCTGTACTCGATCCGAATCGTCGGTGGGAGTATTTAGAAGTCAAACGACTGGCCATGAGCACGAGTAAATGGACAAGAATACATGTGAGTGAGAATACCTTTGAAAGCCGTGTTGGTCACGGGTTGGGTCCGACCGAAAGAAAAACATCTTGAAATTTTACTCCAAGGCGTTGCTGGGTGGAATAGGTATAATTAGAATCGGATCGTAAGGAGTTTACAAGCATACTTTGGCAGCCACCCCCTTTCGCATCTGCGCGCCGAGCGTCAGCCCTGCCTCACTATAATCACAAACTATCACACCAAACCGACTCTCAAAATAGCGCTGCCCTAACGCCATCTGCCGCACGAGCCCCTCCCGCTCGGCATGCCCGTGTCGTGCTAGAACCACGTGCCGCTGACGGGGTGGTATTTTTTGAGAGACAGTTATCGAGCCCAGGGAAACATTCATCCCAGCCGCGTTGCCCTCCTCCGCGCCCGCCCCTCCGAGCTCGCCCAAGGTGCACACCCACCGGCCGCCCGCCGCCCGCCCACCACTTGTTATTCTCCACCCCCTGCAGAACCGAGAAAAAAGCCTCGTCCTCGGGAGAAGGAAGGGAAGTGATGGGAAGGTGATGCAGCAAAGATATAGAGAAGAACGCACGCCGCGCAGGTTGTGATGGGACTGGACGACGCGCGGTGGGCCAGGCATGCATAGAGTAGGATGATATTGATGTTCGTGAACGGATGGACTGCGTGAATAGAGAACTTGGCAATGGACACTAAATCCGGGACCGAAATGGGTTACGAAGGATGAAAGGGATTCAAATGGATCTTACATCTCACGGCGCGCACGAGCCTCGCAGCAATCATCTCACATTGCCAAATCCACATTGCCTAACCCATGTGGCCGTGGGAGTGGGGAGGGTGGTGGAGCAGATGAGTCGTAGATGCAAAGAAGGACATGGCGGTAGCGGACAAGAGGCGGCGCATCAATGCCGTCACTTTTGAATGTCCGAATCACGGTCACGTGCAACACTTTCCCTCACCCTCAAAAACCGTAAAACCCTGAATGGAGGGCTTCTAAAAACATGGGAAAAAGTATGGAGTGCAATTTAAATCTCGTCATATCCCACATAGTAACAAAACCTCCTCATCCGTCCCCGCCGTGGCTGCCAGTTCGGCTTCGTCGTCATTTTTGTTTCGGGTTCATCATCAGTCACCCCATGGCAAATGCATGCAAGAAAAGGGTCCAGAATTCCTGAGGCTCGTCCATAGTGAAAGGCTGGACACATGTGAATGACGAATAATTTCTGCGCAGCGCTGTAACTCGACGCGATAGAAGCACTCGAATTTCCACCCCGAGCGCGTCATATCACGACCGAACCCACCATAAGTCTTTTAGATCTGTTTGTAACAGTTTACGTGAGGTTAAGTGTCCAGACAAGCGACGAAATCGCGAGATGTATGTTAGGTAGGTCAGTCACCTAGCGGATATCCAAAAACATACCAGATGCGGCGGAGAAGAAAGCCCAGGGCCAGATTTTCTGTCATCTGGGACTATAGTGTATGGGAAGGGTCGTCAGATAAATCGGCATGGGGGTTTCTGCCATTTTCGATGTTGAATCAAATAACTGGTCCCGATCATATGTTGGAAATGCCGCTACGGACCCGGCGAAAATTTGGTTGACACGGGATATTGTAAGATGTGAATTGACGATGGCTGCACCCAATGCGTTGAAAATTTTGCAGACTGGGATCTGGTTAACAATTACAGCTGGGCTGACAACTAAAACTGAACATGATGGACATACATAAAGCCGCCGGGTTCACTAGAGTTCAGAGCTCCACTTCGAGCGCCTCCACTTTCCGGATGCGCAGATTTGTGGGAAAATACTATGATACGCGCATATCTATTAGCGTCCGTGGTCACCTCCACATCCCAAATGCGAAGATCTGCGGAAGACTCGTGACATCGCCCTCCTCCACATTCCGAATGCGAGAGCGCAGATCGTAGCCTGACCCTCTCCGAGCCTCCAACTCAATTCCTGGATCGATTCTCCCGTGGAGTATAGATCCCTGTAATGCGGCGGTCATAGCAGATGTTCTCCATATGGCCATCCTCTCGGAAATGACGCGAGGTACTTAATGCCTCGGCTTTGTTTTGATGCGGACAACCCATAGTACTCTCGACCTATCTCAGATTTCCACTGCGCCCGCGCCATAGTGTCAGTACCCACCATGACTGAGCTGCAGTACAAGGACACGCTCACCCCCAAGCCCTCTGCGCGCGAACTCGACGCAGACGGTATGTCGGTCTACCCTTTTTGGCCGTCTCTCCTTACGCTTTGCTGTAGATGACCGTGACCAGCCGCCTGTGTATGCATTGCCGAAGCCGCCGCCACCTGCATCACGTATGAGAGGAGATGCGCGCGCGAGTTCAAGCCCGAACTACCGCTTGTCCCCGCAGCGCGGGGATACGCACCCTGACCCCCTCTCCGCCGCGACGTACCAGTTCCAGCCCGCTCAAAGTCCACCCTGCCAGATACTAAGTTAATCGGTTGGGTGGCCAGGCCGCTGACAGAGGAAGCTTACCTTTGATTCCTCCTCAATACTTAATATCTCGTGTAAGACCTTAACTTGCGCATTAAACAAAGAAACAGCCGAGCAAGACGTGTTTTGAGGTCAGCAGAGTCTGACACAGAAGCCTTTTCCGTTCTCCTGATTTCCATCAGCGAAGGTAGACAGCGTAATACGGAACACTTACGAGAATACGGACGAAGTCGATCTCCCCAAACAGCCACCCCACGTGCCGCATTTAAGCCCCGCGACCGATGAAGAACCGCTGGGTTGTTGTCGTCCGCTATGTTCTTGAACGAAAACGGAGAGCCGCGTGAGAGCGATCTATCTCGTGTTGGGATGAAATCCCGAAAATATTTTGCTCGAGCCAGGGACGGAGGGGCAGTAACTTGGGGTTTACATGTTTAAGCAGACTATAAATTGCACCTGTTTATAATGGGAACCAAGACTCCTGATTACTTGAAACACATAATGGTTCAAGCACACCGTACAAGAGCAATGTAGCAGGAGAATTAGCGACCGTCCAGATCTCATCACGGCACATGTAGTGGAGGGCATGTTCAACAATTAACAAAATTCACAGCCGCCTTCCACTCTGTCGCACACCTAAGAATCGCCGTGGATGAAATCCTAACGGTCAATGGTGTCGTGGAAGGTGCTCCTCATACTGTAAAACTGGCTCCAAATCAGCGTGAATATAACTAGACAGGTGAAAGACACACCTTCCGGGCCTCTTCCCCGACAGCCTTGTCGATGCATTGCATACTGACCCACATACCGTAAACGTAACCGGGGACCATATCTGCAGCGATTTCAGGCAGCTCTGCATCTGGACCGATGGGGAGACCAACCTGCGTATCAACGAGAGTCAACGGTCGAGAACAAATAAATAAGCAAGAACACGGGCACATGAAAACCCCCCGGGACTGCTGGACAGTTGTCCGTAGCAAACCAGAACTAACATACAGTACCGGCCCAGTGAACGGATGAGACCACAGTTATACACAAATGAACGGATCTCACCATTTCAGTCTGTTCCGTGCCATTAGCCTGTTTGCGCTACAGCTATCAGAGCCAACATATGGCATTTTTGCAGTGCGCAAACAGATGGCTGATGGCTGAGTCCACCAATTAAATAAATGCATCCTCTGAGTCAGGGAGACATCTATGCCAGTCAATAACAATGTCTACCTTAACAAAGGCTGTAGCAACATGCTCAGCCCATTTAAATTTCCCGAAATACCAAAACTGGTCCCTAAATTTAGTGTTGTGACAGAGGAAAACCCCGAATGAGCCCCCCAGTTATGTATGTTCCTTGTGCGCCCCACACGACATAAGCATGTCCAAATTAATCTCAGTTATCACAGCCATCCGAGCCATGAGTCATCAATCTGCGCGCTGCAAAAATGCCAACTGATGGCTTGGATGGCTGCAGCGCAAACTCTCTATTTATCTTTCGCAATATTCCGAGCTGCTTGGCGTAAAAGGCCCTGGCTGAGCATTTTCTGCAGGAGTCGGGAGCGGCCCGCGCGATTCGCGAGTCACGGGCGTGGCGCAGCGCGAGGCGCGTGCACGGTGCAGCGTCCATTGAGTCTTACGGACACGTCGACACGCCAGGAGTCGTTTCGGTGGGGGAGGGTTTCGGGAGCCACTAAATGATTCGGCCTTGCGCACGCGGGCGGCGGTTATGTAGTTGGCGTTGTAGGTAATAACTTGAATTGAATGCATTCAGTTCTTCGCAGGCTGGAATTCATGACAGTTGATAAGAACGACTGGATGGGGAGTTGGGAGCGCGACGGCACCCATGTGCACTTACTGTTGCTCTTGTCCCGCGAAGCGGCAGGCTCGGGCTGGGGAATGAATAAATATATCGTCAACTGAGCTGCAGATTCAAGGTCTTTCAGGAAAATTCAAGTGCGTACAGTACTTTCGAGTCTCGAACAGAAAGGATTCCCGCGAATATCGTAGGGGTGGCAGGTAGGACAAAGGAGATTGAAGCTGAATCGCTGAAGACTTATCGTGATGGATCTCTAGCAGGTTGAACAGATTGAAACGCGGGGGCATTAGAGGCTCCCAAGCGCACTTTCAAAGGAGTAGGTACACAGTAATTAAAGTGACATACACGGGGAGAGCTGGGAGGGACTCGGACTGCAATTCCGAAGTAAAAGCGACGTTGAAAGCGAGCCCTGAGAAAGATGGCAAGCAATAGGATTAAGGAAGGACGGAAGGAGATATAATGAAAGGGCATTAGGAATCCGAGGCAGTTGAATATAACGTCGAAAGCTCGAAGTTCAATTCCTCAGCATTTTGAAGCGACGGAATGCGGGTGTGAATAGAATAAATGAACATGAAACTTGCCTCGTTTTGGATGCACCGAGTGTTTATTTTGCGAGATTAATGGTCAAGATCCCTAGAGCGTCGAATGAGGATTGAGACATCGTCAAATGGAGACCAAGTTGAAAATCTTATGATACGTGCACCACTCCGACTCAAAGTCGATCCAGACCCCCTTGTACGAAGTGCACAAGTAAGAGAGCATCGGGATACGGCGAGCCTGCACACAAAAAAAAAAGTTAAATGAGATAGAGATGGAATGCGAGTTCAAACCTCACGGATATGCATCGAGCCCGAGTCAATGCGTGGGCGAGATTAATACAGACGAGTTTTTGATCTATTCCAAGTTGTGTTCAATGTGGCTGACTGTCGGGGAGAAAACGAGCATGAAATCCTACCTAGATCAGAGTTCGAGGTGTTGTTGAGAGTTACTGAACGGTTGTTGGCTGAACTAGGGATGGTTACTAGTTAGCGCCATGTCTTGAATATATTCAGAGCATACCTTGATTGATTCCATGAGACATGACCTCAGGGCAAGTAACGGCGAGCTGAACATTGATTCGATGGCTCTAGGCCGTGCTCTCCTTCGACAGTGAGAGCCATGGGGAGAGAGGGAGAGGTGGGTTGAGGGAGGGCGGAGCTCTTAAACAAAAGCAGATAGGGGAGGATCATAGTAGAGGCGGACTAGGGGCAGAATAAATTATGATCGAATGAAGAATTGGATAATGCGCAAAAAGCCGAAGCTTTGTTTGGTTTCTTGCCGCACGGGCCGATGTTTTATTTCAAATTCTGCCGGAAAAGCCGAAGCAAAGTACCGGATTGGGTTGGAGGTTGGACAGAGAGGAGAGGATTTTGCCCTAAAAAGGCAGCGAAGTCAAACTGGGCCAAATGTTTACAAGCAGCCAAATATTTGTTCGTTCCAACTCCCGCAGTGGTGATCGGAGAAAATGCTGCAGCAAATGGCCACAAAAACCCACTACTAAAGATAGCGGGAATGTTCAGGTCGTTTTCCAAACCGCTTACGTACTTACCAGATATTTGCAAGGCGTGGGGAGAAAGGGGACGCACAACCTAGAGGAGCCTGAACCCTGGCGTATGCTTGGCTGAACCTCACTTTAATCAACATACATTTCATCAACTCCATCCGTACAGCGCAGTGTCCTAAAATCAGTGACTGAGCCGAGACCGTTGGATGGGAGTCCGAGTCCGCCAATAGAATTCCGAGCTTCAAGGTCCATCTGGTGAAGCGTCTATCTAGGCAGAACTAGTTCCGAGCGTAGGGGATCTGAGAAATAATTTACGACAAAATACACGCAGAAGGCCTGAAGAATGCGAATGATTGTTTCACTCTTCGCTTAGAAACCCCAACAATAAAATACAGTATAGTACAAACAGAATTCAGATCATCAGTGCATATCCAGCCCGAATCATTCCCGCCGAGTCGTCCTCCTCGCGCTAAATTTTCATCGCACCAGCGGATGCATCGCCGGCGGACCCCGCCGTCCTCCGCGCCTCAACAGCGTGCCGTCCAGGTTCTTCTGGAGCCCCACCCTGACCTCCCCCATGCTCTTGAAAAGCGCCGCCATGATGCGATCGAGACTCTGATCCCCCAGCGTCACCTCGTCGTCCCGCGAGGCGATGTGATTCACATCCCCCTGACGCACGCTCATGGCACCCCCGTCGACGACGCTCAACTGGGCCGCACCGAGCCCAGGGCGCATGCCCACGGGTATCGTGCCCGCCGTTGTGAGCTGCGCAATCGTCGCCTCGAGAGTCGGGGAGGGCTAGGCGGTACATAGATATCAGAATCAGCCGTCCCTGCACCATGATGCGGTCTCACCTGTGCGGAATCGCGCAGCGCGACGTCAACAGGCGCTCCACCGACGATGGAGATGGTCGTGAGAGCGGCGGCGAGGAGGAACAAGCCATTCATGGGTATTTGTGTAGAGAGATTGGGGTGGGTGATGAGGGTCAAGAGGGAGATGCAGACGGGCGGCTGATAAACTTCCGCGACGCGCGGATGAGAGGGAGCCGCGCGGAATCAAGTGGAGTCTGGGTGAGTCGCGCACAATTCGACTGAGACTCAGCCCGATGACGCGAAGTGCGCGGGAGACTAAGACCCCGGGAATCATGGCGTTGTTCTGAGGTTCATTAACTAATACGGGCCGCCCGAAGTGGCGGGGATCGCATCTGTGGCCTCCGTGTGCTCTATCATCCGCCCAACCGGAGCAAAGCACTTCCTCTCCCGGGTGCATTACCCCACTGTACGCGAATTTAACATGAGAGATGTACAGGTTTTCATACGAGGTAGTTCCACGAATATTTACAAGAATGAATACAGATAGGGGTACATTTCGAGCGCCGATGTCCTCGTTAATTCCATCGCCTTATTTCCCGCAGACACTTTGCACAAATGCAATAACCTTTGCCACAGTAACCCCATGGTCTTGGAGTAATGCCGAAATGTCGGGCTCTGTAGTCGCGACATAAGTGATCTTTGCGGCGGTGAGGTCAGGACAGTGGCTGGAGACGAAGCGTTGTTGCTCCCCGGGAGTAGACCCCTCGAATGATTTCAGAAGGTCGCGGGCGGCAATATTCTAGAGAATAGTGAGCGAAGTGGAAAAGGCTAAAAGGAGATGCGTACCAGTGGATCCGAGGCCGGGGCTGCAAGAGCAAGTGCGAACATGGTGAGGACGGTAAATGCAGCGAGTCTCATAGTAGCAGATGATGGGATGACTAGCAGGCCGCCTCAGAATTGGAAAGAAATGGACGGACAAAGGACATACTGGGTAGAGACGTGGTGGAAAGAGCCAAGAACGAAGTGCGGATAAAGACAGGAGGCAGGAGGCGATTTTATAGCCTGGCGGTCAGGGGGTGATTCAAAGGTCAATGAGACCCGATTCATCCGTGCGATCAAGCAGCCTGTCTCACATCTGAGACTGCGGCTTAGTACCATGCTTGGAGATACGGCCGTGGCGCGACCAAAAAGCGCGATGCCAACATAGTGGCTCGACCCCGATTCGAACGGGGGCCTCCTGCAGTAGATGTGGAGTATCCAACAAGAAAATTCGGTGCAAACGCGGACCTCCGCCATCGAGCCGGTACTTGTCGGGAGTGGGACCTCCTTAGATTCGTCAACTACACTGCGAGTAGTGGAGAACGAGACTCACCGCCATCGTCGAAGCTCTCCTGTAGATCAAGTTAGTTGGTTGAAGGATAGCAGAGAACGAATCTCGGCTGCCTGCGGAAAAGAACGTGCAAGTAAAATATGCACTGGGTTTGTAGTGGGTCGACCCCGAGTCGCGCGTGGATCTTCTGCCTTGGAATTGGAAAGGCAGACCGGAAATGCAGACGCGGGCCGTCCGCCATCGAGCCGCTTTAAGCGATGAAGAGTGCCTCATGAGTTCAGTAATTGCGTCGGGGATTAGTGCGAGAAAGGGAGACGCCGATGGCCGGTCCATTGAACCTTTCCTGCATCGGATTAAAGCAATACGCTAAGCACTGCAGACGCGGACCGTCCGCCATCGAGCCCATATTCCCTGTGTGAGGTGCTTCAATAGTATGGCATTAAACTTGTTGCAAGAACCGGGTTCAAGTCAGGGAATTGAAGGATGGATAATTAGCGCGAATCTGCGAGGAGATTTGCCGGGAGATGTGAGTTAAGACGGAATGAAAGAAGACAAGAACTTCTCCTCGCAGATCTATGGCTCGACCCCGAGTCGAACGGGGAACTTCTGCGTGACCGTAGAATATTGCCGGACAACACACTCAATGCAGATGCGGACCGTTAGCCACCGAGCCGGTAGCCGCAAGGATTTGTCCCTCATCGAGTGTGACGGCTTCGCTGCATAATAATGGGGACTCGCCGTCATGCGGTTGAAGCTTCTGCACAAGAGGTGAGTTAAGCGAGGTGCAAGGATGAGTGAGGAACGAGAATTCTCAACGGTGCGGAGTAGACCAAGGTAAAGGACAGAGGGACAACGCGTTAAAAGAAATCGGGAACGAAGTAAAGGCTCGTCCCCGAGTCGAACGGGGATCTCCTGCATAACAACTAATGGGAGAAGCATGTAGGCAGTGCAGAAACGGACCCAACGCCATGGAGCCGATACGAGTCGGGAGTGGGACCTCGTGAGAGCTATCGTGTCCGCAGTGTTAGAGAAAGAGTCGCAGCCATTCGGTTGAAGCTCTCCTGCAAATGAAGTTAATTAAACCGAGACACGAACCTCGGCTCACTCCGAAAAAAGAAGGGCGCGAATGCTCACATTCCCAAGTGGCTCGACCCCGAGTCGAACGGGATCTTCTGCGCAACCTCTCAAGGATATTCGAATCCAGTGCAGATGCCACTGCAGGCAAAGACTGACGCATGTGGAACCCAAGTGCGTTAGACGCATGTGTTCCACATGTAGTCGGCACACGGAACAAAAGTGTCAATCACCTTTATGGCACCTTTGTTTCTGGGGGCGATTCAAAGCCAAAAACAAAGCTGCCAAAGAGGTGATTGACACCTTTGGCGTTTGCTAATCCCAGTCGCCGACCACATGCGTTTAACGCACCTGGTTTTCAGGTGCATCGGTCTTTGCCCCCAGTGTGCGGGCCGTCCGCCATCCAACCGGTATGAGGAGGTAGTCGTCCCTCTATGGGTGCGGTACTCGAGACGCTGGTTAGGTTCATCGTTATGAGGAGAAGGAGACTCGCCTCCATCCAGCTGCTTGAAACCATGTGTAAGAAAAGGAACGCGCGGCAGAAGGAATTTTCGCCCAGTGCATGGCTCGACCCCGAGTCCAGCGAGGAAATTCTGCGGTACCTAATTCAACATCGAATGCAGTGCAGACGCGGACCGCCCGCCATCGAGTCGCTCTAAACGGTGAACAGTGTCTCGTGAGGTCCAGTAATTGCGTTGGGGATTGGTGCGAGAGAGGGAGGCGCCGATGGCCGGGGCATTGAACCTCTCCTGAATTGGATGAGAGCAGTACGCTATGCACTGCAGACGCGGACCGTCCGCCATCGAGCCCATATTCCCTGTGTGAGGTGCTTCGATTAAACTTGTCGCAAGGACCGGGTTCAAGTCGGGGAATTGGAGAATGGATAATTAGCGTGAATCTGCGAGTAGATTTGCCGGGAGATGTGCGGCAGGACGAAATGAAAGAGGGAAAAAAACTGTCCGCGCAGACCTATGGCTCGAACCCGAGTCGAAAGAGGATCCTCTGCGGTCTACATCTTCTATATATGAAGTGCAGACGCGGCCGTCCGCCGTCGAGCCGGTGCCAGCTGGAGTTCAATAATTGCGGTGTTAAATGGAGAAAGAGACTCACAGCCATCCTGCTGCGTGGATATCTCCTGCAAATTAAACTAGTTGAGCGAGGTGGAAGAAATGTGCAAGAATGAACCTCACCCGACGACGGAAAAGGAAGGCGCAGGAAAAAGACGATGCCCTATTGGGACGGCTCGACCCCGGGTCGAACGGGGGTCTTCTGCAGGATATATCTGCTCCAACTTGACAACGCCATCGAGCCGGTATTGTAGTGGTGGGATGGACCCATTTATGTCAATGATTTTGCAGCCGCCGTGGAGACTGAAGAATGCGGCGAGTCGAGCGCAGAGGATCCAGATTCCAGAATCCAGTGTCGCGGCCGGCTGACCGGTGTAGAGCCGAATTGACAAGCAGAGCCTGAAAAACACGCGGCGTAGGCTTGGGAATCATAGCTTTGGTACTGCGACTGGTTCCAGGTCGACGTTCAAGAGCAGGCTTAGCCTGTCGCATCCCCCGGATCATCCCGGGTCACCCCGTCACTCATTGCAGTCACACACCACCTGACGAAAACACCCATCCATGTCGGGAATCGGCTCGTTCATCTCGTCGCTCTTCCCCACCACGCACGCCGACGCCGAGGAGGAGAAGCCTGCCCCCGCCGAGATCGCTGGCGCCGAGGAGCCCAAGGAGGCGCCCGCGGGGGAGGAGGAGGAGCCTTGAGGGAGATGGATGTAGTGTTTTGCTGGCCCTGGCTTCAAGCCAGAAGCCAGCCAAGCCAAGCCATGGCTTCGTCAAGCCAGGCCAAGCCTTCCCACTGGCTTACCCTGGCCCTGGCTTCTGGCTTGAGATTTTCCAAGCCAAGCCAGGCCAGTCAAGCCATGGCCTGACCTGGCACCCCCTAAACTGTTGATTGAGGAAATATTCTACATGTATTCACTGGGTAAGTGTGCAATCTGAATGCATCAGTTTGTTACTGACCAGTTTATGGGCAAATGTCGCGTTATTTCAACATGCCGTCCCAATTAGGCCGGCTCCAGTTCAACCAATGTCAGATCAAAGGTGATATAACACTCTTATGGCCGGTAAATCCGACTATTTCTGGTCCTAAATTGTTCAAGTAATAGACAGATGCACAATACAACTCATCTGGGCCTCAGAACCTCAAGAACTGCTGCGCGAAAATTTTCCGTTCAAGCCCTGGCTTAAGCCACTGGCTCTGGCCTGGCCTGGCTTGCTGCTGGCTTTGGCCCTGGCTTGGAAAATGCTGAGCCAGAGCCAGACAAAGCCAAGCCAAAGCCATGGCTTCCGGGCCAAGCCAAGCCAGCAAAACACTAGATGGATGGTCTAGGAAAGACCACGGGGATTGGGCAGAGAGCACAGCCCCTCTCTTTGTCATCCTCACGGTTTTTTCTTCCTCCTCCCTCCTCGTTTCCGTCCCTTATATCGTCCTGTCCCCTCGTGTCCGTTTCCTTGTGTCCCGCTTCGTATATCCGCGCTCGTCCATCCGTAGCACATTTTTTCCGACCTCCGACCTCAGCCTCGACCGAATCTCGACTCTCTTCGACTTCCCGCTTCTTCCTCCCCATTTAGGCAGCACCGATGGCACAGACAACTGAAGAGATTGCCGCTGCCGAGCTAAAGCAGACCCTCGCCGACATGGCGAAAAGTTTGGCGGCGTTGTCTGCCGAGGTCGCCAAAAGACCGGCCACCAATGCTCTCGAGCATCTGGTTGGCCTTCCCGCAAACCCTCTGGCATTTCCCCCGGGCGCAAATGGTACGTATCCTATTCTCGTTACCTCCATTTTGCACCCGCACCTGCTTCCCGACGTCATCGCTCAAATCGGCAAGTTCGAGTTCCCACCTGCCCATTTGGGACATCTTCTCAGGACGTTCACGCTCGCGCCGCAGGGACCGCTTCTCCTCGTTCTAGGGCCGAACGGGGAGGCGCAGTTCACGCCCGCCGCACCCGTGCCGGGGGCTACAGCGCTCCTCCGGGAGATTCCGGACATCCTCACGTTCATAGAAGCGTGGATGATTTTTATGTCCGTTCTACAAAATCTGTGGCTTGCGCTCCCAATCGCGCAAGCCCTCTCGGCACACCTCAATAATATTATTGTCGTCGCTAGGGTCTATCCCTGGGCCACGGTGCTGGACTATCACGTCGCGTTTGTGCAGCTCCGCGCCCTCGACCCCTATTTTAATCCTATGAACTGGATCAGAAATGATCCCCACCTCCATACCCTGCATCTCCTCACGCCCAGCATTGTACCCCCGACCCCTGCTCCGCCATCTGCTCCTGCTGGTCCTTCGTCGACGGATCGCGCCCGGATGGCGGGCCAAACCTGTTACATGTATAACGGCCCTATGGGCTGTGGTGGCCCTCCCGCCTGCTACCGCCGTCACATTTGCCGTGTGTGCAGCGGGCCGCACCCATCCCCGTTGTGTCGTGCGGCTGAGTCAGCCGCGCCAACGGCCGCGTGAAGTGGAGGTGGGGGTGGGCCTCAGCTGCGACTGTCCGGGCCGGGACTTTATTCGCATCTGCCCATCCCCATTTCGGCATCCATTTGTGATGCCACCCTTCTTCGGCCCACTGCCCGTTTCCCAGCATCCCCGAATGTAGCTCGGTTTTTCGCGCATCGGAATAGCCCCTCCGATGTCGCGCTTCAAACACCGGGCCAGCGAGGGGGAGAGGTCAGACCCTCCCCTCGCTCTGCGAGGAGGAAAGTCTTTCTACTCCCCTCTAGCATTCTGGATGTTGGTCCTAACTTGCTTTTGCCCACTATATTAAAGCTTTTAAATTCCGGCGATAACCCTCCGCCGCCTCGCCCCAGCACCTTCCTTCACTTTCCCCTCACAACCTCGCACTCCCGGCCTATGCCCCTCATAAAATTAAAACAGGATGCGTGGCGTTCCGCCCTCTCATCGTACCCTGACCGCCTTTTCGCGGACTCTCTTGTCGCTGCTATTAAATATGGTGTGCACCTTGGTCTTAGCAATATACATGTACTCCGGCGATCTACTTTTACACCTCCCCCTCTCCCATCTGCCCTGGAATTCCCTGACGCAATTGATACGGATATCGAGTTTGAAGTCTCTCTCGGACGGATTATTGATGTATCTAATACACCTGCTGCTTCTTCTGCCTTCCTGTCCCCCCTCGGATCTGTTCCCAAAAAATACACCACGAAGCGTCGTCGTATCCATCACTTGTCCTGGCCGCGCGGCCACTCCATCAACGATGCCATCCCTACCGAATTTGGCGCCCTTGTCTATGACAGCATTGACAAGGCTATTGATCGCATTCGTGCTGTTGGCCCGGGCGCTTTTTTGTACAAGGCGGATCTTGAAGCCGTGTTCCGTCACATTCCTATTCACCCGGACGATTGGCAGTTTATGGGTTCTGAGTGGGGTGGCCGCACCATGCTCGACATTTTCCTTCCCTTTGGACTCCGCACCGCACCCCGTATCTATAACTTCTTTGCCGGGGCTCACCACTGGATCCTTGCCAACCGCCACGCATCCCTGCGTGACCTTCAGCATTATCTTGATGATTGGATTAACGTCACATCAGCGGTCGATGGTCGTGCTCATGCGGAGGCTGCCCGGGCGGAGTTTAGGCAGACTACACTGGAGCTGGGCTTCTCACTCTCCGAGAAGAAGGAAGAAGGCCCGTGTCATTGCCTCGAGTACTTGGGGATAGAACTCGACACGACGGCGATGCAGGCCCGGCTTCCCCGCGATAAGCTCGAGCGGCTTGTGGGTCTTCTTAGGAGCTGTATTACCCAAGGGTACACCTCCTATCATGAGCTCGAGCAGATCTGTGGCCATTTTGTTTTTGCCCAGTCTGTGATTCGGGTCGCCCGTTTCTTTACGCGGCGTGTCCGTGACTTCATGCGGAAGCTGTTCCACCTCCCCCACACCCTACGTCGTCGCATACCAGCCGAGGCGCGCAAGGATTTGCTCTGGTGGTTGTGTTTTTTGCCTTCCTTCAATGGCATATTTTCCATTTGCCCGCCGCCGCCGGAGCTACTGGTGTACACGGACGCGAGCGGGAAGCTTGGGGTTGGTGGATACTGGGATGACAGCTTCTTCTCAGAACGCTGTCCCAAGAGCAAGATGGCATTGCCAATTCACTGGAAGGAGATGTGGGCGGTTTTGCGAGCGGCCCAGCTCTGGCATCCACATTGGCGGGGCTATGAGGTTGTGTTACATATTGACAACCAGGCAGTCGCGACCTGTCTGAACTCGGGTTCCATTGACCACCCTCCCACGCAGGAGCTGTTTCGCAGCTTTGCTCTTCTGGCGTCGGAAGCAGGATTCACCTTTCGTTCTGTTTGGATCCCGACTGCCGAGAATGCGATCGCTGACGCTTTATCTCGTTTTCAGTGGCTGAACCTCGCCCGACTCCGGCCTCATTGGGTGCTCCCTCACCGGAGTGGCTCGTGGCCCACTCGCATCTCCACCCAACCGTCGCCGAGCTCCTATGGTATGGGCTCCGCGAATCGACCCGGGGGAAGTATGACGGCCATGTCGCGATGTTCTGCAGGTTTGCGCGGGAGCGAGGCTTTACCCGCGCTGACGGTAGTGTCCTCCCCGCAGACGGACCTGCCGTCCAGCTCTTTATTGCCACCAGAGCTCCGTTCGTGCAGCCGCCCACGCTCTCAAAGTATCTCACCAGTCTCCGTACCATCCACACGGAGTACGGATGGTCCCTCGACACTCTTAACAACCCCATTCTCAAGCGTCTCGTCGCCGCTGCGGAACGGCGCTACGGGACCAAGTCCCGTAGAGTCCGCCGCGCTATCACCCGTGAAATTCTCACGGACATCCTTGCACAGCTCCCTGACGACCACGACGGCCGGATGCTCGCAGCGGCGTTCACGCTCGCCTGGGCCGCGTTCATGCGTTGCGGGGAGTTCACCATCGCTGACGGCGCTGGCTTCGACCCCTCCGTCAATCTCACGGAGGCGTGCATCTCCATTGTCACCGACGACTCCTTGCTCTGCGACATCCAGGCAAGCAAGACCGACGTCGGGCGAAAGGGAGCCCGTGCTCTCATCGGTGCCGCTCCTGGGGCTCCGACCTGCGCCGTATTGCGTTACCGGGTTTATCGCCACGCCCATCCCGCAACCTCGCCGTTTGCACCTCTTTTCGTCACCTCCGCAGGCGCCCCCCTTACCCGCTCCTATGCGCTCCGCGCTCTTGACGACTGCCTCAGCAGGGCCGGGTACGCGTCCGGCGAGTTTTCGGGTCACAGCTTTCGACGAGGGGCCGCTTTCGCCGCTGCGGAGGCTGGTTACACGCCGGAGCAGATCAAGCTCCTCGGGAGGTGGAAGTCCGACGCATGGAAGCTGTACGTCGACCAGCCCCTCTCCATCCTGCGCAACTTGTCTGCCAACCTACACCGCGCTGCATCGCTCGCCCCATCCCGTCCCACATCAACCCCGCCGTCTACCCGCCTTACCATCTGGGTGCCAGCTCCCTCTTCCACCCGCCGAGCTCCTTCGACCTCGTCCCCTCGCCGTGCCGCCTCCTCTTTGTCGTCTCGCCGAGTCACGCCCGCCTCGTCCCCTGCCCGGCCTACTTCCATCTCGTCCCCTCGCCGTGGCGCTGCCCCTTCGTCGATTGGCCGCCGCGTTATCCCCTCGTCTCGCCTCCGCACCTCCGTCACCCCCGTCGTCGCCTCCCCCGTTGTTGCCTCCCCCGTTGTCGTCTCCCCCGTCGTCGCCGTCCCTCCGCGGCGACCTGCCGCCCGCTCCCGCGGCGTTCCCGGCGGTCCTGACGCCCGCCCGGTGCCCCCGCGCGCCCGATCTGTCGCGTTTACCCGCGCCGAGAGCGCGCACTCCGCTGCGGAGAATGGATGGCGTTGAGACACCTGGTTTTGGAGTGCCTTCGGCGTCCTCCCGAGGTTTTCCCCCACCTACGGTTGGTCGCTCGCGAGTCTCTCTGTTTGGGCTGCCGAGGCTCTCCCTTTCTAGGAGCATAGCGGGCTCAGAGTTGAGCCATTTCCCCCACCCCTCTATATCATTTATATCAAAATATACTACTACAAGAGCGAGCGAGACCCAATCCGTGCTGATATGGTTTGGGGCGGGCGCACCCCGCGCTCTGTGCAGAGTGCGAGGCGTGGCGCGAGTGCGCACCGATGAAGCACTATTTGAGAAGTGTCAAGAGAAGGTGCAGGCCGGCGAGGAACTGTGTGTGCCCTCTCCTTCCACCCGCTCCCTTGCTTGCTCTTCCCTACGACGCAGGTGTAAGCCCTACTCACTTGCGTACCCGCTGCCACGCCCTCCCTCGGCGTCTCTTGGTCACAGTCCAATAATCCGCCTCTTCCCGCGCCTCGTCATCGTCGTTGTTAAGCTAACCCAACGCAGCCTGATGCACTGCTCCGAGCGCCGCGCCGCAGCTCTTCACCAAGCTGTGCTAGGTCATCCCCGACCCAGCAAGCCCCACTTGGACGGCCGTGACTAGCATACCGCTACACCCGCGCGGTTCTCGATGCCCCCCTCGGCGGCGCTTTCCTCCACACGAAACGGGCAGGCGCGGCAACGGTGTGCCCTACGAGTCCGGAGCCCGCAGGGGACAAAGACTGCGATGCAGTGCGGAACCACTGCTCGTCTCCTTGCTCATATCACGGATCAGCGTCCCGCGAGCAAGGTTATGTGCACGCCGCTTTGATTGGAACCTGCCCGCACCCACAGAGAGTGCCCTTTCGGTCGCCCGCGGGACAGCCCGCACCGTCCTCGGTGAGCGTCCATTTTCTTGAATTCCGTGCACCCGCGTTCACACATTGCCAAGTTCTTCCGCGACCTGTTCGGCGGCGTTGCGATGATTTATTTGGCAGCCCTGCAGAGGGCTTATCACGGAGGTGAATTCTGGGTGAGTTTACTTTCGGCGGGTCGTGGATTTTTCTAGTTGCACCGCTCGACTGGCTGCAATGGATGTACTTACATGCGTTGCTCCGTTTAAGTTTGGCGAGACGTCAGGAGGAGCGGATGCAGCTTCATCAGTCGATTAGAAACCGTTGTATTAGTTTACTTGTAATTCCACTTCAACGCGCCAACTTCATTAGAAACCCATCTAGTGCAATTGGAAGCCTATCGAAGTATAGGACCGCCGGGTTTCCTCCGAGTGGGAGAGACCCCCAAAAGTTCGCCCCTGGACTTCCACCGCAACCTCTTCTCCGGCTTCACATATGTCCACCGCCTGAAAGCGGACCCGTCCGCTCAAAGATTGCTATCACAACTCAATGTATAAAATAAGTACCCCCTGCGCAAATATGTCAGTCTCTGATGTATAAATCTTGAGATTCGCGACCGATGGCACTGGGCCATGAATTCTGAGATTGTGCGGGATTGATTTTGTCTGAATTCTCTAAGGGCGGCATCACTCGTGTGGAATTTTATCCGGGACGCAATTTCTCGATCGCGAAAGAAAGGCGCGCCAAACGGGAAACGCAGATATGTCAATGGCTCGACCCCGAGTTGAGCGGGGATCTTCCGCGGTAGTAAAGCAGGAAGGTCGAATGCAATGCAGATGCGGACCATCCGCCATCGAGACGATATTAGCTAGAGTGGGTCATTTTTAGGTGGCTCGTTTGGGACGCGAGAGGAAGAGACTCACCGCCTCCCGGTGCCAGTGAATTGGATCCATCTGCACGCGAGTTATTTCAGTGGAAACTGAAGGAGAAGGAACTAGTGGGAAGCGAACCTCGCTTACTGAGGCAAAGGAAATGCACTACCAAAAACAGACGAAAATACATACAATGGCTCGACCCCGAGTTGAACGGAGATTTTCCGCGGTAGTGAGGCAGAATTCTTGAATGCAATGCAGATGCGGGCCGTCCGCCATCGAGACGGTACTTGTTAGAGGTGGACTGGCCTCCACATGTTTGGGTGTGCGAAGGAAATGGAGGCACCGCCATCCGGTCGAAGCTCCTGCAAATTAAGTTAGTTAATCACCCTCAAAGGATGGAGTGAGAAACCCAACGTCACCTCACCGAAGAAAAGAACGCGCGACCAAGAATCTTGCTCACAGTCCCAAGTGGCTCGACCCCGATTCAAACGGGGATCTTCCGCGGGCAAGACCATAGAAGTTTATGCAGTGCAGATGTGGACCGTCCGCCATCGAACCGATATCAAGTGGGATGTACCTCCTTAGATCCGCCGTCTCGGTGGTTTTAATCGTCTGCTGCTGTTCCCTCAACAGACTCGATTGTACACATGATATGTGAATGCCGAGGAACTTGAAGGAATAGGATCAGCCTGCCTGTCAAAGCAGAAGGATCAGAATGAAAATGTAAGAGAAACGATAGCTCCCAACTATTCATGGCTCGACCCTGAGTTGATCTTCTGACTTGAACAGGTGCGGAAAATCCATGCAATAGGGGAGCTCAAAGTAAAAGTGCACCGGATGCTTTTGCTCATTTCACGCCGGACGCGATTTGTCCGCTTATGCCCGTGAGTTGCATCGGTTTGCTACATTCGATACCGCTGGTTCTACCGCATCCGAGGGAAAATCAGTATCTCTGTCCTTATACACTTTTCAGCCGAAGATTTGGGGGCGCGTTGAGGAAAAAGCATCTGTCCATTCTCAATCAGAGGCGCGGTCCGCCCTTCCTGAGTGTCGGGTCCCAGATCTCACCTTGGTCCAAACATCCCCGACAGGGGCGAACAACGGAACCTGTGGGTGACTCACATACACTGCGTTTAACCCGGCCCTAGTCGCCGATTGGTCTAGCCGGATGAATACGGATTTAGCAGAGTCTAGGCGTCTAGATCACCCCGGTCTAGCCCACTTAGGCATCGCTTCGACGACTTCAGGCGGAGGATGTGGGAGGCGGGCAGAAGGGGCCTCGATCCATGCTGTCTAGCTCAGCCTGTCTACCTAGTCATAGTGTTGCCGAGGCTCGCTTCTGTGCGGTTTTTTCCTAAAATTTTTGAACCTCGAACCGCACCTTAGGTTCGGTTCTTCGGAGGTTTGGTTTAGGGCCGGGCTAAACGCAGTGATTATAATAATTCAGCAAATTCAAGTCTCGACGCCCATCCGAAAATACACGAACACGCAGTTTCACCTTTTGTCATCCATATTGATTGCACTTCTTGGTGGGTTGAGGTTTGTTGGCGCTATTCAATCAAGTCAACAAGATTGGAACAAGACACTATAGATGGAATGTTCAACACATGACATTCATTCTCTCCAAAGGTGTCAAGGCACCGGCATTTGGAATATTGCACACCTTGAATGGTTGTTGGTGTACTCGGGGCCGTCTGATAAACATCCCGCACGCTCAGGTCCTCGGCCCGTCTCTGTCGTCGCCGGCGTTCACACTGAGACTCACGCCATTTATTCATTCTTTCCAAAGGTGTCAAGGTACCGGAACTAGACTTCATTTGGAATATTGCATACCTTGAATGGTTGTTGGCATACTCGGGGCCGTCCGATAAACATCCCGCACACTCAGGCCCACAGCTCGGCTCTGTCATCCCCGGCGTCTACACTGAGCCCGCATAAGCAAACTGGCCCTAGTCAAGACACCGGAACTGCACGTTGTTTCAAATGTTGAATCTGTCTTGGCCGACGTTCACACTAAGCGTGCCGAGGTGAATGATATATAAACTTGTGGTAGCTTGTAGTATGGCTATTGGATCATACGACTCCTCCAACAACCTCACAGCAATAACAATGGTTCAGCTCTCCGCCGTCTTCGTTACTCTCTGCGCCGCTGCCTGCGCTCTCGCCGGTTCCGGTGGGCGTCTCTCGCAGATTGCATGTTCCTTGCCATTAATATTCCTTCATTCAGTGCCTGCAAAACGCCAGACCACCGTCCCTCAGTGCGCCGTGGACACCGTTCAGTACCTCTTCTGGGTGAACACCGTCGAAGGCGTACTCCGATCGTCCCGCGACACCATTCCCGGCGCCTAAGCCTTGGCAGTTGTCGGGATCCTCGACGACATTAACCTCAGCCTCGTCAACGCCGTCGCCAATGGTAATTCCGTCGCCCAGACCGGATTCACCAGCAACATCGGCCCTGTGTTCGACGAGGCGAACAAGTTGCTTACTGAAGCCGATAAGTGAGCCCAATACTTGGTGCAACAGTCATGATGTTCCAACTGATGCTCTATCCTTAGCTCTTCCGCGCTCACCGCGCTTGCCAATGCGCAGGATGCAGCGACGAGCATCGCCGCTGACTGCAATTGAGTAGAATTCTAGCTTGGCTTTTAGGACGTAGTAGCCCTATTTCCTGGAGTCCGAGGTTCATAGAGATAATATGCAATATATTCGAGTGCTCTTGAGAGTTGCCGGATGTCCCCACGACTACTCTGATGCTGGAGCCTCACAGCCGAAGTATAACGCTTGATTTGTTCGAACCGAGTGTCCGAGTATCCGAGTTTGCGTTGCTCGCTTCTTTCACGACGCGGCGTCGCCGCTATTTATATATTTGCATATCCCACCTATGCCGTGCAACCCCCGCCCCATCAGCCTCGGCCACTAAAAGTAATAAAAAACTGACCAACGATCTCCGTCTCTCAATTTCACGCCCGTCACAGACCATCCCCATGTTCCTACTATACCAGTATGTCAAGGAGCGCCGAAAGGAGAAGAAAGCCGAGCGCACGAACCATGAGAGCGCTGCCAAGGACACCGCCACTCCGATTGAACCGTTTATGATGCCCGCTGTATGTTCCTTCTCCATTCACTCCCGCTCTTTCCCAGGACGCTTTTAAACCATATGCGCGCCCCGTCTCCGTTGGTAGTCGTCCCAAACACCGCCTGCCACACAGAAAAACTCCTGCGCGTACGACACCCAACACCGGCGTACACGGTCATACTCAATGCGGATGAAATACATGGCGGAAGTGAGACAACTTGCGTGTACCGGTCAATCAATGCTTGTCATTTTGGCGATGAGTGGGATGCTTAACCCACTTCAAGGGATTAACCATGTTACGAGAGAATGCAAAGGTGTTGTAATGCATTTTCTTGATAGTGTATAACTGCGCCCATCCATTAGATACGGAGTTTAAATCACTCGCCCGGCTATGGCCATGAAGATGGGATGTAAACTGAATCTGAAAACAACGGACGCTCAATTTTTGTATAACGTTCGACGAAAACTGGACATATGATCCACTTCTCCCGATTGTCGCTTGGCCACGAAATCCTCTCCTCATTGGTAGGAGGGGCGTTCACAGTAGCCCTTTTTCACTCTCCCTTTTTCTGTTCCTTTTTTCTAAACCAACGCTTCCAGTGAAAACGGTACATGAAAATAATATTAGGGTTGGATCAGACCTCAAACTGAGTGTTGGCTGAGTGCGCAAAGTGTTCCCGGATGTCCTAGTCTTCCAGCTCTGCATGAAACACACAGTATTGAGAAATGAACGAAAAGAGGGAGCCAAAAAGGGCAGAAAAAGGAAGCTTCCGAGGGGGATCTCATGGTAGCCCTTTTTTCTTCCGTTTTTGTTGTTTTTTCGCCCCCTGTTGCGTTTGGGTCCCCGATTTCCCCCCTTTTCAATCCTCTTTACATGTCTAAATTGAAAAGGGAAAAATCCCCGGCTGAAATCGAACCAGTCGCAAAAAGCGCAGAAAAGGGAGAGAAAAAGGGAGTAAAAAGGGGCTACTGTGAACGACCCTAATGGTCCCGTGGCCGACATAGCTGTCCTGCCGCTATCGTTTTGAGCCTACCAAACTCAAGACCTGCCAGAGGATTCAATTGCCTATGCGCTGAATAGCATTCCCTCCGACCTTTGAAAGTTAACACGATTCATTTTGGATTTACGCTCTCAGCCTAGGCCCCGTGAAGCTCCTGTCAAGGCTTGTCAGAAAAATAGGATTTTTGAGGGCAAAAATTTCCTATTTCCTTGTCCAAGAATAGGATTTTCGAGGCCAAAATCGCAAACCATTGTCCGCAGATGGGATTTTTGACGGGCGAGGTGCGTGATTTTGAGATGTATTGGTGTGATTCGGCCAACCATCATAGGTGGCTGAATCAGATGCAGGAAGGAAGGCAGCTGCTGGCTGCTTTCCAGCTGCGATGGACGCGAAGCTGTTAGAGCGGCTAAAAATTGTCCAGGAGTACGTGGTTCTTATTTTATTTTGCCGACGCATACTATCGCTGACTGCCTACATGGCCAGACGGGGTACCTGGCCACTTGCAAAATAGAACTGTTACCACCAGGGGATGGTAAGTGGTTGGACTTGAGAGAGGGACTATGACCTCCAGCGCGGGTCTGGACCAAACTCAGGGGCAAAATTGATGAGTTGATCGACAGCTGTGGCTCGGTTGATCGCGGGCCGAAGGGTGAGAACATCATTTCCGTAACTTCGAGTGGCATTTCTCCATCAATTATTTACCAATCGACGACTTCCAGAGCTCGTTCTTCTGCCCTAATGCGGGCTTTCCCCCAGTCATGAAACGACTTCTAAAACTTCAGTCCTGCTGTCATGCAGTCCCCTAAATGATCGCAAAGCGGCTTGGACGACCACGACGCGAAAGGCTGTCTATCAAGCGACCCTTTGACGCTGCAGATCTAGGCCTTGAGATAGATCATGATGATGTATCAAGCTTGAATTTACATGTAGCCAGTAATTTTATTTATTAAATGCCTCTCTCATCGGCGTCCAATGCCCGCCATCACCCTGTTTTCGGTGGGAACAATGTCTAAATGCCGGGCTCCCGACAGCGCGACTCTGGAGTGAAATAGCCGGTCCAGGCATATCCGTTTACTTCGTATGAAGCCCCACACAACTTGTTTTGGCCACGGCCGCCCTCTAACGCTCGCGCGATCCTCGTTTGATCCGCGGCGTGGGTCCCGGCGCTTTCACACCTTGTTAGAAGCGCCAACATCTTCCATTTCTATGGCTCCGAAATAATGGTTTGATATCCAGAATAAGACATTTAGGTCCCTTGAACATATTCTGCGCCACAGGGTTATTGATTGGGCCAGCAACGATGAATTTTCGTCGGTGGCCAGGTACCCCGTCAATTGCCTTTCTGGGAGTTCCGACGGAAAAGAATTCACCAAGCACTCCAACTCTCACCAAAATTGTCCCAAGTGGGCTTCACTTGCTCATAGGGTGTATGCCGTGCATATCCAACTCTCGGGCCCATGGGAAGTCCCTACGCGAAGCACCTAATCGGCCAAAAACCTTGAGGTGGCCAGCTTCCCGGCGTTTGATAGTAGACTCGTCACCAGTCTGCTTACGAGGTTGCAAAAATGTGGCGAACACGTCGCCGTAGGCAGACTGGTACGATTCGGGATTTGCAATTGAGCTAGGCCTGAGTTTGAATTGTTTGAGGGGTGCCGACTTGCCAATCAGAACCGAGCAGCAACTTCCTCAAGTAACTCGGGTTCAAGTTGCAGCTCCCCACGCTGCCAAAACAAAAATTTGAGGAGACAGAAGTGAAGATAGTCACATTCCATTTTGAACCCTAGCTTTGACTGAGAAAAAATAATGAACTTTGAGTGCACTGCAGGCAAGATCAGAAATTTCAAACTCAGGCCCAGCTCAATTGGGCCGCCCGAATTGTACCAGTCTGCCTACGGCAAAGAGCTTGCCTCATTTTTTTGCCACTCGTAGGCAGACTGGTAACGAGTCTAGCCGACCCAGGCCTCCTGGTAACCTACCGTCTGAAACTTGGTTGTTTGAGGCTCGTCCCCATTTGGACGAGAAACACGGGGGGACCGAGGATTATACAAATTAGAAATATGTAGAGCCGATAAATTTAAATCAGTAACCCGCATGATGTATGGCGAAACACGGACTTCGACTCCGTCGTGTACGGAGTGTTTCGGGATCGTAGTGGTCACAGAAAGGAATTTGAGCGGGGGACCGATGCAAAGGTGGAAGACGGCAGAGCAAGCGAGTGAAGATTGTGGGAGGTGGTAGGGAGTTGGAAACCAAACGGAACGGACCGGATTTATCAGCGAGGTACAATCTGATAACGATAATGGGCCTGTCTAGAAAGACTACGTCTACGGATATGATGGCTACCAGCGAGGTACGCTCCGGTAACGATACAGGGTCTGTCTAGAGACTAAGGATCGCGAGCATAGCAAGGGAAGAATTCTGAGTGGAACTTTGATCCAAGGGTGGAGGACGGCAGAGCGAACGAGTACTGTACTATTTCGACCGAGTGTTCACCCTATGTCACGCGTCACCACAAGTGTTCACTTTCTTAGGTGTTCATTTCTCGGCAATCACATCAAAACTACCATAAATGGAAGTCCGGCGAATGCCGGAGAGAAAATTTTAGTGTTTTACGGCCTATTTGAGCCTCGAAAACTCAATGTCACCGTCACCAGTACCAAAAGTGTTCAGTTCAGAGGGCCGCGTCACGCGTCACCTGAACACTCGGTCGAAATAGTACAGTACGGATTGCAAGGGCCTGTGGGGAGCTGTGGGAAGTTCCGGTGAGAACGGATTTTTTCGGTGGTGACAAATTCAATTGGCGTTTCACATCTCTTACGAAGCGGATGCTGGACGGCGTCTTAGGGCCGCCTGTGATGTTACGCAAATATCCAGCGTACAAAAAGCTGTTGCAACGCCCATCCACTGGCAGACATCGCTTTCTTACCATGTTCAAAATCGTCGCCCTCGCCATAGGCTTCTCCTTTTCAGCCGCCGCTGTCGAGATTCAGAGCTTCAATCCTGCTTGTACTAAGACTCTCTTTCTGCTTGGAGTCGAAGCTTACTGGGTTTTCTAGTCTCAAACGCCGGTATTCAGGGCTGCATCGCCGTTGCTGACAATGTGGACGGTGAACCTCTCATTATCCACGACTGCAACACCGAGCCGAATCTCGCGAACCAGGACTGGAAGGTATCATTCTTTACCAGACAACCCGCCGGCCCCCAGCAAATCCAGGTGTTCGGAGACAAGGTGCGTGTGTGTATCTTGACTGCTCTGCTCACTTTCCTGACCGTTTCCTCAGTGTATCGACGTTACGGGCGGTGTCAACGCAGACGGCACAAAACTCCAGATCTGGACGTGTTCCGAGGGGAACACCAACCAACTGTGGACCTCTCTCAATGATTTCACCTTCCAGTGGAGCGGTACCAACAAATGCATCGATCTCTCCGACGGTAAAATCACCGACGGCAACGTGCTCCAGATTTGGACTTGCGGTACTGGCAGCACTGGCAACCAGAACCAGAAGTGGACCGGCGAACCCAATCCGGATACCTCTGAGTGAGTCCGAGTCCTCCGTCCATTAACCCAGCCAGCCTCAATTAATCATTCACTCCATAGTGTTGATCGTATAATTGGTGGTTCCAGTAAGCAACGCGTCGCACCGTCCCACTTTCCTCTGGCCTGAACATTCTAAACAGTTGCTGCGAACGAAACAGAGCACTGTATCACCGGGGCCTCCAACGCCAACGGCGCCGCGGTCGTTCTCTCCGATTGCGACGACACCAGCAGCACCAGTATTCCCGGCGGCAACGTCACATGGACGGTACCCGTTACACCGCTCATCGGCCAGATTAAGACATTCGACAATAAATGTCTCGATGTGCCCAACGGGTCGACCGCCAACGGCGTCAAGCTCCAACTTTGGACCTGCACCCCCGGTAACACTAACCAGCTCTTCACGGTCCACACCGGGGTCGGACAGATCGAGTGGAGCGGGAAGGGCAAGTGTTTCGATCTCACTGATGGAAAATCGGCGAGCGGCACTCCGGTGCGTTTCTCTCATCCTCTGCCTGCTGCCGCCGGGCTGACTTGAGTCGTTCCTTTTCTTGGTCGATAGATTCAGCTTTGGGATTGCGCCGACAACAACAACCCCAACCAAGACTGGTTCCGCTCGCACGTCGGATTCTAATTCACCTCGACCACACATTGCAAATCCTTGCATCACGATCCGAACATTCATACCCAGGACATTATTAGCTACATCTTTTTGAATTGATGTTTTATCATCGTCCTCACGCATCATCTCTTTTGTTTGAACGAGTCGCTTCATTCCCAACAAGGGGCTCTGCCTTCCGCCACTTATCGCAACTCTTTCATGACGGATTGTGTGGCATGGCCCAATCGAGGACTTCTTTCACATTCACATTTTTAAGATCTTAGCGCGTTGCGAATACGTATCTTGCTTCGAAATTCGATTCAAAGCCGTTCAAATTGTATTGTGTGGCCTTGATGATTTGAACGCCGCTCTTTCTAGGACTATTTTGAGCGACGGCGCTGATAACTTCTCTGCACTTGACCAGCAAGCAACGTGCTTCTCGTACCCACGACCCATCCTTCCTGCTTTGCGACTCCTCTCATGGCAGCTCCCACTCCTCAAACATCGGAACGGTATACACAGTCCTGCAATGCTTCGGGAGTGTGTCCTCCTTGAGTGTGCTGCGTATTGGTGAAAGAAAGGGACTCACCTGCGTTAAGAATAGTGAAGTGAAAAAAAAGCGTGATGCTCACCCTTCGGCGCATGGGAAAATTCAGTCGGAAGCGATGTGTCAAGAAAGGGAACCTCACCGCGAACAAAAGGACGTACTCCCAGATCAGTGGCTCGACCCCGAGTCGAACGAGGATCTTCTGCCTTGGACAGGGTGCCAGAAACAGACAGGCAGTGCAGATGCGGACCATTCGCCATCGAGCCGATACTAGCTGGCAGTGAGACCTCGTTAGTTCATCTTGTGGGCTCAAGCGTACTAGTAAAACAAAGGAAAACGAAGTACGGGGACTCGCCGTGCAACGGACATATCCCTCTGTAAAATCAGTGCATGGAGTTCCTTGAGCCAGCCCCACCATGGCTCGACCCCAAGTCGGACGGAGATCCTCTGCAGCATGTACCTGTTTTACGCAATGCAGGCGCGGGCCGTCTGCCCCCGAGCCCTTTCAAGGGTGTCCCTCGTTAGCTCCGCGATCTTTTTTGATCGCTAAGAGTGAGCTGAAGACGAAGCTGTCCCGAGTATAAATGCAGAGGAATCAGTGGAGGAGCCTGCGAAAGCAGAGGGATCAGAATAAAAATGTAAGAGAAAACGACAGCTCCCCACTGGCTCGACCCCGAGTCGAACGGGATCTTCTGCAGCAGATAGTACAAGACGAGTGATATGTAGTACAGAAGCGGACCATCCGCCATCGAGCCGATATCATTTGGGCGTTGTACTTCCTTGGGTTCGTCGCCCTCGTCGCGGTTAGGCTCTTTTGAATGCTAAGATCAAAGACAGATGGTTTGGCCGCTAGAAGACGAAGGTGTTCCGGCATTAAACACACGAACCAATTGATTGTATGACCTGCCAGACGGAGGAACCAGAATAAGAAAAAGTCGACGAAGACGATGATAATATGGCTCCACCCCGAGTCGAACGGGCCTCCTGCTGCGAATGTGATCTCCATGATGCGAAGTTTGTGCAGGCGCGGACCGTCCGCCATCGAGCCCGATACCAGCAAGGGGTTGTGCCTCGGTGAGTGTGGCCCCGTCGCTGCGAATCAGTGGGGCGTCCGGCTGCTAGAGCCTCCGTTAAGCAAGGCGCAAAACACGAAACGGGAACCTCACCAGGACAAAACGGATTTTTCATGTACAATATAGTTCGACTTGTCTCCCGCAAATTAGTTTAGTTCGAGGCGGAGGAAATGGGAGCGAGGAAACGAACCTCCGGGTATGAAAAGAAAGGTACGGCAAAAGAAGTGGCAGAATTTAATAGTAGCTCGACCCCGAGTCGAACGGGGATCTTCTGCGCAACGTCCCAGAACTTTACTAATCCAGTGCAGATGCGGGCCGTCCGCCATCGAGCCGGTAACGTCCCTTTCTGGATGCGGTATTCGAGACGTTGGTTAGGTTCATTGTTCCCGGTGTTATAAAGAGAAGGACCGCCTCCATCCAGCTGCTTGAAGCTCTCCTGCATACTAAGTGAGTTAAGCAAGGTGCAAGAAAAAGAACGCGCGGTGAACGGAAGTCCGCTCAGGCCATGGCTCGACCCCGAGTCGAACGAGGAAATTCTGCGGTACTTGAACGCACGTCAATACAGTGCAGACGCGGACCGTCCGCCATCGAGCCGGCACTAGCTGGGAGTGAGACCTCGCCAAATTCAGTAATTGCGGTGCTGGAGAAAAAGACTCACAGCCATGCTGCTGCTCGGATATTTCCAGTAAATTGACCTAGGTGGAAGGAATGTGCAAGAATGAACCGCACCCGACGACGGAAAAGGAAGGCGCAAACAAAAAAACAATGCAATATTGGCATGGCTCGACCCCGGGTCGAACGGGGATCTTCTGCGGGATATACAAGCTCCAAAAGCAACATGCAATGCAGAGGCGGACGTCCGGCACCGAGCCGGCATGATGCTGCTAGGGTCGAGCCGTTTGTGTGAATGGTTGTGCAGCTGCCCGAGACTACGGCCAAAGTCGAGCCCAGAGGATCCATAATCTCAAAAAAAATCATTGTCGCGGCGGCGACCGGTGTAGAGCCAAATTGGCAAGAAGAACGTGAAAAAGAAGCAGCCTAGGCTTGGGAAATCGATACTGCGACTGGTTCCAGACGCGCCGCATCCGGGTCACACTCATCGTCATCGTCACTGTCACCGTCACAACCCACCTCATCCACCAAATGTCGGGAATCGGCTCGTTCATCTCGTCGCTCTTCCCTACCACGCACGCCGACGCCGCGGAGGAGAAGCCCGCCTCCATGCCCGGGATGCCCGCCGAGGACGCCCGTGCCGAGCAGGCACCCAAAGAAGAGGAGGAGCCCGAGGAATGTGTTGAGGAACTGTGGGTACCCTACCCCCGCTGCAGGTGTAAGCACTGGCTCCCCTGCGCTTGCGCGTGCCCGCTGACCCGCCCCGCTATCGCTATCCCGCCGTTCCTCTCTTGCCCACAGTCTAGTAAGCCGCCGCCCCTGCCCCTCGTCGTCATCGTTGCTAGCAAGCCCCCACTTGGTCCGCCATGACCCGCACTCCCTTACACCCGCGCGGCTCTCGATGCCCCCACTCGGCGGAGCTCTCCTCCACACGAAACGGGCGCGCGCGGGAACGGTGCGCCCTACGAATCCGGAGCCCGCAGGGGACCAAGACTGCGACGCGGTGCGCAACCACTGCTCATCTCCTTCCTCACATCACGCTAACATATCTCCGCCCTTCGCTCGCCTACTCGCACACCGCGCATGGGAACACGAGCCTCGAGGACCACAACACCGATGCTCCCAGCGCGCGCAGCTCACGTTCGTCCTGCATGATGCAGCGGCGGTGCTGGCGCGTCGCCCGCTCGTGTGCGTCGGCGTCTCCGCGTCACGCCCGCTCCTACTGTCCCCACAGCGCGTTCCGCGTCCGCTAATTTTGTTTTGCGCGCCGCTCCCGCACGCGCTGGGAACCGCAGTGGCTTCGCGCGCATGTCCGACGCACTGCAGCGTACCGTACGTACTTCAGATACGCAGTATGTAGTACTTATCTACACAGTGACCCCAAGTGAATACATCCACTTCACCTACGAGATAAATGGTCGCGCGGCGCAAGTGCTAGGTGGTGTACCGCGACGCGCCGAGTATCTGCGCATGATACAAGCTCCTCGTATGGCATTGTTGGTCAGCGAAATAGGTGAATCACGAGAAACGCCGCGTTCTGGTTCTCGACGCGGATATGCATGCACCGTTACAAGAGCTCGCTGAGTCTTGGAAAGCCGAATAGAGAAAGGAATGAGGAATGAACGCGACAATTGCAAATTACAGGAGCTTCCTTCGTTGCCGATATAGTGAGTCGCGACGAGGCTGCCAGTGGCAATGCGTCAGTTATCAGAGCATCCGCTGCAAAAAAGCCCGAACGAGGAGAGGACGACTCAAGTCGGGCACACCACGGAAGAAAAGAGTCCGTGTCCCGAGTCGGAGTCAGGATGGAACGTGCGATCGTGGCCGACACAAAAACATCCTTTCAACCCAAATTGCAATGACTCGACCCCAAGTCGAACGGGGTCATTCCGCATACACGCCACACAAATCGGACAGATTCAATGCCATCCGCCATCGAGCCGGTACTAGTCGGGAGCGGAGCTCCATTAGGTTCATTAACTGCGCGGGCATTAATGAAATTCACGGCATCCCGTTGAAGTTGTCCTGCAAAGGAGGCTAGCTGAGGGGTGCAAAGACTGAGGGAGCAAACGAATCTCATCCGACTGTGGAAACGACAGCGCGAACAAAAGGGTTCCGACTGACGATGCAATGGCTCGACCCCGAGTCGAACGGGGATCTTCTGCGGTCCCAAAGCAGGAACGTCGGATGCAGTGCAGACGCGGACCGTCCGCCATCGAGCCGGTACCAGCAAGGGGCCGTGCCTCATTAGGTTGATTAACAATGAGGCGCATTCGTGAAGTCACCGCCATCCGGTTGAAGCTACCGCAAATTAATTGAGTTCAGTGCTAGAGAACGAGACTCACGGCATCAGGTTGACGCTCTCCTACACATCAAGTCCGTGAAACGATGTACAAGGAGTGATACAGAACGACCCTCGACATGGGATGGATGAGAGGAAGGAAAGAACGCGCGACCAAAAGTCTTCCTCAGAGTCCCCGAATGGCTCGACCCCGAATCGAACGGGGATCTTCTGCGCAAACCCATTGCGATTTAGATAGGGTGTGCAGAGGCGGGCCTTCCGCCATCGAGCCGTTCTCAATAGTGAAGCGTGCTTCTGTAAGTTCGCCGGGAAGCAGTGGTGGAAAGGGACTCACAGCCATCCTCTGCTTGAACCTCTCCTGGCACTTGAATTGGCGAAATAAACGACAGTGAATGAACCACGAAGGAAAATGAACGCGAGAGAGAAAATAATCTAATCACGAAGCGGCTCGACCCCGAGTCGAACGGGGATCTTCTGCATTAAATGTGCTATTTAACATTGTCATTGAATGCAAACGCGGACCCACCGCCATCGAGCCGGTAAGAGGAGGGAGGGGAACCTCGTTAGATCTGTCCTGTTAGCTGCGATCGTCCGGTCATTTGTGTGAGTAAATGCTGAGCGCTGAGGCAGGAATAGTATACGTATAAGCCTGTCAAACCAGAAGCATAAGAATGAAAAAAGAATGACAAGACAGCACTATGGCTCGACCCCGAGTCGAACGGGACCCTCCTGCTGTGCAACCTGTGTCCCTATTCGGTGCAGGCATGGACGTCCGCTACAGAGCCGTTCTGAAGCCCAAGGGTGCCGCTTTAGGTCTGCGGCTCGGAGCTGAGACAAGTCGACTTTTAACCTGTAGACGCAAATTGGCGTTAGCCTTTCCAAGCAGAGGGATGAGAAAAAGGAAGGGTTGAGGTGGAACGAAGGGTAAAACTCGAAGGGCGAGAAAAATAGAAGACAATCATTAACGAACCATGGCTCGACCCCGAGTCGAACGGGATCTTCTGCAGATATAAACATAAGAGCTCGGCCATGTAGTATAGAGGCGGGCCCTCCGCCATCGAGTGGATCTCAACTGGAAGCGGTCCTTCAATATGCTCAAATATTTTCGTACCTGGTCAAATTGAAAAACAAGGGAGATGAAAACGAAAAAAGATCGTAGTATGGCGACCCCCAGGTGCCGGGATGCTCTGAACGTGCCAAGGATGTAACGAGGCGAAAGAAGCAGCGAGCAAAAAAGACAAGTCAGAGGTATGGCTCGAGCACGAGTCGAACGGGGATCTTCTGCGCAGGATCCCTGAGATCAAGCCAACTAGGCAGTGCAGATGCGGACCATCCGCCATAGAGCCGATACCAGGAGGCAGTTGGCCCTCCCTAGCTTGATCCCTCGCGGGGCGCATTGGCAAAAGAAAAGGAGGCGCCGTCATCCGGTTGAAGTTCCTGCAAAATATTTTAGTCAAGCAAGGTATACACACCAAAAGAAGCAAAGCTTACCTGACAAGGGAAAAGAACGGGCGGCAAAAGCGAGTTCCGTGCTCGACCCCGAGTCGAACGGGGATCGTCTGCGGGCAACGCCTCGAAATATATGCAGTGCAGATGGACCATCCGCCATCGAGCCGGTACTAGTCCGGAGCTGTATCTCCTTCCCCCAGCCAGAGTATTCCGTGCGACGGAGGAAAGGGCGAGTCCAGCCAAAAAATACACTTGTCTCCGATCGCGAGGTGACCGAGATACAAACGAATCTAAACATCCGCGTCAGTGAGTCCGAACCACTCGAGGAGAGAACTTACCATTAGAGCATGATGATCACCCATAGAGCTGAACGAAGCATACCTTGACAAGAGTTCAAGTTATAGTTGCCGAGCTTCGATCCAACGCGAGGCATGTACGTGTGCGGACCAAGTTAAAGTCAGTAATCGACTCATGAAATACATTTGGGTGGACGCAGTAGTGCTTCGAGAGTGTGTGGAGTTGGATGGCATTACGGAGCAGAGCATGGTTCCGAACTCTACAGTAAAGAAAGGACAAGTCAGCCATGGTAAGTATACGAATAAATAGCGGACATACCTGGTTTCATTCAGCGATAGTCTCGGTATTCTGGAGGGTATACGGTGCGTATGACGATGCAGAACGCAAATTAGTCAACCGTTCCGATGATCAGGACTGAATTCAACATACCTTCGCTTGTAAGTAAATCTCAACGTTGAAGTCAATCAGAGCATAGGGATAATAAATCGAACTGACCTGATTCATCCGGCAATAGTTTCGGTATCGAGCGCTATTGGGCCGGCGACCGCGAGGGCTGTGGCCTGGATCGATGCAGTGAAGTTGAAATAAATGTACTGACACAGTTTCGTGAATTAACTGACACTCAAGGTCAGTACGAAACTTGAACTGGGTTCAAGAGTATTGGTGCGCACCTTATTGATACAGCGATGGTCCCGGCGTTTGAGAATTGAGCCGTCGGGTAGCAAGGATCCAAGTCTAATCGAAAATAATTAGGTCAGAGATTGAGGGGCCGAGCGAGAGTCATGGGCAAGTCAGATTGGTCCTGAGGACGAAATATCATCCAGTGAGTAAATTCGACATTCCGGGGCAGGGACACGAGACGAGAGCTGACCTTACCACAGCTCGAAGCGTACTTAAAGGTCGGTGTTGACTGTATGGAGCTTCGACGCCAGCGGAAAGGCGATAGGGTTTCTCTTGAAGACAAGATACCGCTTCTGGAAATGGTCGGTGAATCGAAAAAGGACACTCAGGGCGGAACTGCTTACTCGGAGATCGGCACACATAGACCTAGGAGATCACAATACCCGTAACACAGCCGGTCCGCGAGCGCTGAGCAAGTCGGATCGACCCTGATGAAGAAATCTCAAATAGTCAGTCAATCGGAAATTCGAGGTTCGAACGCCGAACCCGAGAAGTGACAGATCCCGTCATTTTCAGTTGATTTTCTCAGGATTTCCACGCACGTAGGACTCGAATATTGCCCATTTGTCCGACCGGCACTGTCAAATCGTTGTAGTGATCTCGGTCGCCCCGGCTCCAGTTCAACCTTCCCACGATCTGATATTCAGACCCACAATCGTAAATTTCCGTCCATTGGCTACTTAACCACCGTTAAATGATTAGGAATGGCTTATGCAAGTTGGGAGCAAGAGAGGATCTCACTTGGTAGCTGCCTGCGTAGGACTTTGAGTCTCCGAGATGCCCGATTTCAGGTCGCGTTCGAACGCTGAACCGAACCTGAACGCGGGTTCAGGTTCAAGGTTCAGCACTTTGCGAGGTTCAGGTTCGGTGTTCGGAGTAAAGTGCCCTGAATCTGAACCGAACCGAACCTTGCCAGCACTCACTGTGTTCAGCCCGGACCTAGACATCGATTGTCTAGCCGGACGGAGGCCTGGCTAAGCGACTAGACCACGGGCTAGACACGTCCCATCAGCGTGTCTAGTCGCTTAGCCTCCGTCCGGCTAGACAATTGATGTCTAGGTCCGGGCTGAACGCAGTGACTAGTCCATTCACTCCATACCCTCCAAAAAATTGCCACGTGCGGAGATCCGGCTTCAGATCATCCCGTACTGAGGCTGTGCTGCAGGCACGGCCACCGACTTCGACCAACTCATTCCATACCCCGCCGCAATGCCGCAATGCCACCGGAAACATCTACCAGCCACCGAACCGGCCCCGCTCCAGTGCCATGATCCTCCCGCTTCGCCTTCGCCACATCACGAAAAGCAGAAGAAACTCCCAAGGCCATACCGGGTCTTCCAAGGGACCCTCCCGTATCGACGGCACTGAGCGCGAGCCTACGATAGAGAGAGGTCCTGCCCGCTCGTTCCGGTCTGCGCCACCGCTGCAGCAGAGGGGTTCATCTTCTCCGAGAACTGGCAGGCTGATCGAAGAGCTTCCGAAAAATCCAGAGTGCCATGCAGCGAGGAGCAAGAGGCGAGCGATCTCAAGATCACGGAATTTGATCTGTCCACGTGAGTGCAACTGATGAACAGCGGCACACGCCTCGGCCATGATCAGATCAATATGGCAATGCTGCCGGCTGACTCCAAGCCGACTCTACAACTTCTCGATAATTCTTAGAGCTCGCTCTCAAACAAAAAAACCAGATGTAAAACCAATGGAAATCCATGTTTTTTTTTTTGAACTATGGAATAAAATCTGCCTCTGCGTCGTCTTCGTCACCTCCACCAAGATCGTTGGGATCAAGTGACGCGGTTGCGCGAGAGGTACGTATGATTCGATGGCGATGTGGAGTACCGGCAGGCGACGCTGCCGGTCGCTTTTCTGCTGTGGATCGACCGATTGGTATCAGTTCTTCAAGCCGGCAAGCTTCGCCTTGGGCCAGCCTAATCTTCGCGGTCAAAACTTCTCGGGTTTCTGTTGTGGCCCTGAGTTCCCAGCCGGGGTGATTATCAGCTAGATGGGCGGCTATATTGTACCTCCAATGAGTGTCCGGCCATAGTGTGCATCACAATGGAACATTGGTGCAGGGTTTTGCAGCAGTGGACCTCGAGGCTGCTGCGATTTGAAACTCGTACACCTCGTGACACGAGGATGCAGCTTTACCACTCCGGATGATATTGGAACAGCCTCCATTAGACTCAGCCTTACCCCAGAACCCGCAAGGATAATTTGGAGGGTGAGTGACAGCCGTTTGGCAAGCTGATGGCCGGGCTGACGCCGCTGAGTCAGAATTGCGTTATTTGGGGGGGGAGGGTAGGTCCCCCGTGGGAATTTATCCGCGATCCAGGGATCGCACGCCTCGTGGTGAGGAGCTGAGTGACACTGGTGGTGGTGGGCAATGCATTGGGTTTTGATCCGGTTCCCACGATCGGGTCACATGCCCATCAGCCGTGCGGGACCGACCCAAATTTTTGAACACATCTTCAGAGGTACTAGCAGTTACCCGTGTCTTCGCCACGGACAATTGAAGAGTATTATGCCCTGAATTTTAACATAAAGCCACCAACCTTTGGGGCTGGAGCATCGTTTAGGACTTGCTGCTTATAGGACGCTTCAAAAACATATGTCAAACGATGTATTCTGAGAATACTTCAAGCTGACGCTGCCAACTGCTAAAGT
>JARGYA010000313.1:0-162308 GCA_029204335.1 Mycena vulgaris
GATGCGCGTTAAGCGCACGCCTTATGTTGACGACTGGTCGGGATTTCTTTTCATCCAACGACGCCTCGTTGACGTCTCTGCATAGGAACACAAATCGCCAGGCTGAAATACAGGAGCTCACATCCAAAGGCATTCTCCCCCACCAGCACGAACTCGACAAGCATCCGGAAAAAGCGGTCGAGGGGGCGCGATGGCCGATCGGTAGTGTCGCCGCTGTACGTTTCTCACTTTTCCGATGGGAATCATGTTTACATTCGCTGGACAGCTCATCCACGAGGTGTTGCCGGCCAAAGTAAGCCTCATTTAAAAACACCGACACGTTTAACTCCTCGGCCTCATAGGAGATCATCGATAGCATGGTGGAAGAAGCGGCGATGGTGTTGACTCGCGGAGGGTCCATTGTTCAGCAGGCGAAGCTTTGATTGACTCCGAAGTCGCCGTTGATAGCAAGTGAATAGCCGGCCTTTGCGAAACTCCTGCAGATCCTGGAGCACTACCCGATCGTCCCCACATCAGAGTGCACTGGTCGACTCAGTTTGAACGGGTGTATAGTCTAATTAGGCTGGAATGCACAACTTCAAATGCCTGGATACGTTAGTATGTGGGTTCTCTCCATACTAGTAGCCTCCTCAGAGTCCGTAGCGCGCATAAGTATCATGGAGTGGAGTGGATGTTGTCGGGGATGCAGCTAAGCAGATACAAACAACCGCTCGCGTCCGAGTTGGGGAATTGTATGTTACTCAAGAATACGTCCGACGACAAAGAGAAAGGTCAAACAGTCCGAATGTCACATTTTAGGTAGCAAAAAGAAAGTGTCCTCGAGCTCTGTGCGGACTTATCTCGAACCGCTGTTCAATTCCGAGTTACTTGTGCCCCTAGTTTCTTCGGGAACATCAGGTAGGGAATTGTTATCATCCTCACGATTCAGGCTCCGCATGTGACGGATTAGCATGGTCGGTACCCGCGATCGCGACCCAGGGTAAATATCCAATAAGTTCGATGTCTGTCTTCGTGAGCGGTCCCCTCGTGTCCGACACGCTCGGTAGGCCTGGGGTCCATCCCCATATAATATTAAAGCTGCTCCAGTGTAATATTATATTTGCGGGTAGTCTTAGTAGACTGAGGAGCAACTGAGGTGTCAGATCCAATCAAACAGTAGCTTGCGATCGGACACAGCGCTCTCATCCAAATCGGGCGGATTCAACGCCCTCCTCCAAATCGGGCAATTGCCTGTGGATGGAATCAATCGCGATGGTCTGCGCCATCCGTTCGATAAACCCATCGACCTCCAAAGGTGAAAGTCAAAGGTCTGTGTCGTCCGCGTCTTTTGAAAGAGGTGAAAATATTATCACCGGACAAAAACTGACAGCGCTGGGCATTTGGAAAGGCGGCAGTCGTTTGAGCTTTCTGCATGATCCTATGATTCGATTCCCATGCTTTTTGGGGCGAAAAGGGTCGGCTCGAGCCTGCGGAGGATATCGTAAAGAAATTAGAGCTCTGCATGGCGCTATGGCCGAGTGGTTAAGGCGACAGATTAGAACCAGAATTTCATCATTCCAGTCTCAATTATCTGTTCCGGTTTCCGGGCGCAGGTTCAAATCCTGCTGGCGTCGATTCTTTTTGCCTTTTGACACCTCCTTATGATCCGTTGACCCGCCAGCGTCTGCCGAGAGGCTCGGCACTGTGCCGACCAGGCCCAAGGTCTGCCGAACTGCGGAGACCGAGCCGAGCCCGCCGGAAAAGGTCGACTCGGCAGGGTACTTGTGTTTCAACTTCCCTCAGAATCCCAGGTCACTTGGACGTTTTTGTATTACGCGTGAAAGCAAGATACAGCATTTGTTATCGAACCCCAGACCCACAACACGAACAAATACCTCGGTCTATACTATCCTCCTGCTGGTGTATAACGAGCGTGTGGGCCTAGAGAACCTATTTCCAATGCTGGCGTGGCTAAATGAATGGATTGAGGGAGAGAAAACCCAAAGCAGAAGCAGCCCAAAGATATGTTTAAAATTACAAGAGGATGCGAGGCCTACGATAGTTACAAGATCCAGAAGAGACGGGACAGAGCAGTGAAGTGCTGCTCAAAGAGTTAGAGGGAACGGTTGTAAGTCGGGGCACCCATCTTGTCCCGGATGGTCTTGCCGTGGAACATGAGGTAAATGACGGGCAGGAAGGTGACGATGCCCACCAGGGACATGGTCACCGACATCCACTGGTAGCCGATTTTGTCGCCGAGAGGGCTGGGGGATATTCAATCAGTATGGGCTGCGAAAGATGGTGGACGCTGCTCACATGGCCCAGAAGCCGGCTGCGAGAGTTGAGCGAGGAAACGAGATGAGGTAGGATTAATTCGACGCACTGGTCATTCCGACGGTTTGACGGCCAAAGTTCAGGACTTGAGCAATCTCGGAGGTCTGAGGCTTGTAAACAGTCTGTGTTGTAGCTGTACAGCACTGTGCTGATGATTCTGGGGGAAAAAACATAGCGTGAACGATTGAAAGGAGCACCGCGACGCTTCTTACTGGATTGCAAAACACATAATACCGAAGCCCATTGTGGGTCCGATGTACGGCGCTGCACAAGTATTAAGCGCGATATTTATTAATGTTACGCGGAACTCACTCTTATATTGAATGCAGAAGCCCCAAATCAGCAATCCAATCTGAGAACCAGTTATTTACCTTCAGCCAAACATACTGTGGACGCTTACGGGTTGAATAATAGCGCCCGCCCAGATTCCCTGCAGTCTGTAATACGGTATGTTGGAATTTCGATATACAGCGGAAGGACACAACGTACCTGACTTCGGGGACGATTTCACCGTCTTTCTTGCTCTTGCGGCTGAGATACATAGAGCGGTCAACAACGATGCCGCCGAGCAGCTCGCCGAGGGTGGATCCAACGAGAGTGCCGACGCCGAGAGCGAGACCGGTCTCGGAGGCGTTGAATTTGTAGAGACGGCGGAAGAGCGTTGCGGAAGTTACGGCCGGGAGGATCGAGCTCAGCGTAAAGGTAACGGAATAGTACAGAGCTGTCAATACGACACTCGGATACTTGAACCTTCAGGGTGTTAGACTAATTGGAGCAGGAGGACTGTAACAAAGTGAAACGCACATAACGAATTGGCGGAAGAAGTCAGAGGTCTTGAGGTGTTTACCTTTGGGACGGAGGCCCCAAAGCTTCATTCTGCGAAGGATCGGCTTGTCCGTGACGACTGGAGTAGATCCACGGAGGATACAGTGTCTCTGGCAGACAAAAGAACATCACGACAAACATTGTGAAGTCGAGGATCGCGGGGAGATAATAGCACCACCTGTGTAAATGGATATAGCATCCCGGTGGTATGGGCAAGCACTGCTTACCTGTAGCTGACGAATTGTCCCAAGAAGCCACCTACGACGAGAGTCAGGACACATATTTCGAAATCACGAGGATTTACCTGGAATCGGCGCAATGTGCGCCGAGTTCGTCAGGAAAACGGTAAAGATACCCATAGCACGACCTCTGGAAAATAATCCGTCAAGGAAGGCTCTGAGAGGTAACTTAAGGAAATGTACCGCTCGTGGAGGAAGAAGCAGTCGGACACCATCCCGGCACCGAGGGTGAAAAAGGACGAAGTACCAAGTCCGTTAAGAACCTAGAATGTATGTCAAGATGGTTACGCTGAATCTTTATGAATAGCTCACCCGGGTTGCAATCAGCTGAGACCAGGTAAGTGCCTCACCGGACCCGAGGGACGATGCAGCTGCTATGAGGGTGGTGAAGAGAAGGACCGGGCGACGGCCGTACGTGTTCGCAAGTGGTACCCAAACAAAAGAACCGATGCCAGCAAAGGCGATCGCAATCGTGCTGGGGAAGAGATGAGACCTTGAACATTCTTTGGACCAGAGATACCAACGTTTGGTAACTGCGGCAGAAGGTGAGATTATGAATGAGAATAAAATAAAGACGCTCGCCTGGCCACGACTGTAGATACATGGAAGTGCGCCGCAAGGGGAACAAAAGCTGTGGTGACGGATGAGCTGGTAAATTGGATAGCCGTAGACAATCATTACCAGGATTGATTGTTGCCTGGTTCAATGGCCCGAGAAGGGCCAGAAAACTGACTTGGAGCAAAATTGCAACTTTGAGCCATTGGGGAAAATTCAAAGGATCGGACGCATCGTCTGAGGGCTGGGGAATGAGAGGGAGGCCTGTCTTGTCGAGCTTCAAGCTCTGCTCGGGCTTGCCGAGGCTGACATGGATACCTTCTGCAAAATTTCCCTTCAAAAAGGTGTGCTAGAGAGTGAACAACAAACCGCACGCGACTCGGGATCTCCAACGACAGAAACAGTCACTTTATCATCAACAACCTGTCCAGAGGATTTATCGTCGATGTTGTCGAGCTTCTCAGATGACATTGTTTGAGACGGGATGGTCGATACACCACCAGGGGGTTCGGAGCAGGAAGGAGAGAGAAACGACGGACACACACTGGGAACGACTATACCTGATCTAGCCTTCTTGAGAGGGCCAACCTGGGCCAGCGCGATCGAACAACAGTTGTCAGGTACAAGTCGCGTACTGGATGCGATTTGAAGATCGCGATGACCGGCAACTCCAGTCGACACTTGTACATGCTCGGAAATTTTGCCTCAAGGTCCAGCGGCAGTCTGAGTTGAGAAATTCGAGTTTCGCATTGAACTCAGACAGTACGCAAGTGCATCAAGTGCGAGTTTAAAGCTGGCTAGAATGGGAGAGCACCCCTATCCTTGGGTGTGTTGCAGGGTCGCACGACAACTTGAACGAGGAAAAAGGCCGAGGACAGCAACCGGCCAAGTTCCATGATTGATGGTTGATCCTCTGATGCCCGCCGGGATTTGGATTTCCCGAACTCTCCTTGCAAGCTCCTTGCCATGTTCCAGTCCATGTCCGCCGACGACTCCAGCTCACGGAGGGTATCTTCATTTCTATTTTGGATCAGGGCAGCGTTTGGATGCGACCCCCACGGAGTACTGAACAAGGAAAACCTGGCACTTCACGGCTTCCCTTCCTCATGCCTCTCATCTTTCTGGAGGGTCGGTTTCAAATGACTGCGTCTCTGCACCAGTCTGGCAGCGTGGAATTCTTGACCAAACATATACTTGGGCCCGACGCATCGCAGGTAACAAAAAATGGTGACTTAGAGTGGCTGAACAACTTCAAAAATAACTCGATATCCCCGAGGGTCTGGTCTGGCTTGCGCGTTAGGACGTGCCGTAGGCTCGCCCCGTCTCCTAGACGAAATCAATCTGTGTTTGGTTTTCACGGCCCCCTCGAGCAACGCAGATGCGTCTCATTCACATACTATACTTGAGCCGCGTCTGGGCCGCGTATCCAGTTTCCCAGAATATTTGAATGTGGACCGCTTGCGGTCAACTGAAATGTCGGCGATGTCGTACCTCCAGTCCTTAAACGAGGTACAATCAGATGTAAAATTCCATGTTTTAGTCTTCGCTGAAACTAACACCTCCTATCTTCCAATATCAACCTCTTGCCCACCAATATTTCAGAATTCCAGTTATGCTCAGATGGTGCGTTGGTCTCAAAAGTCCAACCCATTGACGCGTTGGTGAACCAAACATGCTAGCCGATGGTAACAATCACGCCTTGCAAACGTAACTCGTTAACGCGTCAACAGTAACACAGACGAGCCGGCAGGAAGTGGAAGGGATAGGTCAACCATAGACCCCTCGCCTCAAGGCTTCGACAGTCGATTTTCGGACGCTGTGGGCTCAATTCACAGGCCTAACTTGAATCTCACCACTGCATCCTTGGCTGTCCACATATATATCGAATATTCCGATCGTGAAGGTCCTTAGTACGGGTGCAGTCTGGTACAGTGCCAAATAGTCAAAGTGCGTGTGCCTGCGTCGGCTGCCTAGGATGAACTCCGGTAAGAAAATTCACAGGCGGGCCCCAGTCTCCGAGCGGTTAGATCTCCATTGTTAATGTCTATGGTTGCTTCCCGACCTTGTTCCAGCTTTCGTTTGCGTATGCCTGCGTCGGCTGCCTAGGATGGACTCCGGTAAGAAAATTCACAGGCGGCCCCAGTCTCCGAGCGGTTAGATCTTCATTGTTAATGTCTATGGTTGCTTCCCAACCTTATTCCAGCTTTCGTTTCTCATCGACTCGCCTAATTTGGCCGGCGGCCAGATCATCTAGGGTTGCAAAGTCCGCGCGATCATCGTGAGACAACTCGGTCTATTAATGTTCTGTATTAATACGCGGGGTAGCTCTATCAGCTGCCTGGATATTTTCGTCGTGCACCATGGCCACGACAAGTTCGGTCATTGATCTTGTACCAGCCTCAAAGGCGTTCGTCGAGAACCGCACAACTTCATTGGGAGCATGGGTTCGTGTTCAAATCCATGAATTACCAGAGACTAAACATAAAACAGGTTATAGCGGGATTTCTGGACGCAGTGTTACTGGGTAAGGTTTCTCGAGAGGGAAAAAGGCTCTTGAACTTATAGTCGTATTGTCGACAGGCGTTGTGCTATGCCAAGCTGGGACATTTTTCAAGTCTCCGAGGTCTCAGGAAGGCCTTGGAAGACACTATCGCTGGCTTGTGATGCTTGTGATTCTTCTATCCGTTTTAAAGGTCTGGAATTGTTTCATATTTCGAGTTTAAAATTTATGTATGTCCCAGACTAGTCAGGGAATCGCCATTGTCTGGGTTCAGGTGCGTTGCTGCTCGGAATTAAGGTCCGGGTACTAACACTGTTGGCTAGAATGTCGAGCAATTTACGAACCCCGACGTCGCCCGAACTCTCGTCGCTAAGGCTTGGTGGCAAGTTAGCACCCCTCTCATGGTTGGTCGATCGACATCTGTGTGCGGGGCTTCACGACTCATTTATTCATTTTCTTAGACTGGAATAATGGCCGTCGTTGTTCAATCATTCTTTGCGTCGAGGTTCTACATGCTCGCTCGAAACATCTACCTCACCGTAACCATCGGTTGCTCGATGCTTCTCGGTTTTGCTGGGGTGTGTCTATCGGTAAGCCCAGAATTCGCAGCGATGAAGTTCTAGCAAGCATCTGACTTGTGTAACACAGTTGAACAGCATAATCATTGGAGACGCGAAAGGAAAAGTGATGTGGCTTTTGGTGAGTCCCAATAGTGTCTCCACAGATGTGGTCCTCATATCTGATAAGGTCCACCTTGTCTGCGCCTTCTTGACCGACTTGTTCATCACGGTCGGGACGTGCTATGCGCTGCGCAAACGCAGCTCAGGGGGCCTTGCATCGTAAGCAACAAAATTACCTTGCAAGTCGTATCGATTCAAGTCCTCGTTCAAAGGATGAGCCCGCTTATTAACCGCTTACTTCGATTGGTTTTCGAGAGCGCTATACCGCCGACGATCGTAGCAGCGATTGACCTAGTCATGACCCAGACGCTCAGTTCCAATCACCTACTATGTACGTTGATGAATTGTGTTCGAAAATGCGCTCATACGATGTCAACAGGGCATCTGGTACTTAATTACGCGTCGGTGATTCCAAACATGTGAAGCGAAGCCCCCGTACTAACAGTCCCACAGTCTGAGCAAATTATATGCTATCAGTCTTTTGTATACCCTCAACTGCGTCAATGAATACCGGGAGAGACAAGCGTTGAGTCACGAACGCGTCACTTCTTCCGGTTCTCGCGGGAAAATTCGACTTACCAAGGTGCGTCGGCATATTCAAACTGTGTCGTCGTTTTTGACACAGATGGTCAGCGCGGCGATCTGGAGCTGGGAAACGTCGTCCGATCTAACAAGGATCAAGTATACGTACAGACCCAAATCATATCCCACGTATCTCCTTCAGAGAGTGTCGAGGTATTCCTCCCAGAATCCGCGAGTTTCGTTCGCTCATCCTTGCAGGAACGTCCACAGGAGAATGTCAAGGTGTCGGGCTGGGAAGAGTAGCTGCTATGGCAAATAGCTCTCTACGTTCATTAAATTTTCGGGTTTCAGGTGGCGTGGTATCGTACCAGTGGTTTGTGGTCTAGCGTCCTGTATCATACCTTTAGCAATCGGGCTTCTTAGCAGCTCTACGTATTTGCTATTTCTACATTTGTATCTAACACCACTCCTTTCGATTTCCTTGTTTTTGAATTGGCGTTGTAACAGGTCGAGGCCATGCTTGAAAACTTGCGTCAACGCGCTTGGACAGGGGCTTCGTTTGATCCTGTGACGCCATCACCAACGCCCATGTGATGTGACCATGTCGCGTTCGTCACTTTCCCGAGTCTCCCACTGCCCTCAGGACCTCAAGCTCAGCTTGTCAGGCCCAGTTTCTCAGAGCATTCTCCTGAATAGACCTTGTCGTGAACTAGATTGACCCATAATCACGTCCTCGACGCCCCCGGTCCCACCAGCTTCAACCCCCGCTCCGAGTCGACATCCACGCGCCGTGACACGACTACACCGAACACGATATAGAGACCAATGTCGAATTGCCATTGCCATGTTTGCTTGTCGGATTTTCCTATCAATGATTTCCGACGTTTGGGCTGTGGTCACGTCTTGCTCGCTCATATCACTTGCAATTTTGTTCGCTAATTTCTCGCACCCATAGGGCATTGTTTCTGCAGGAGATGCATCGCCAGAGTCGATCGGTGCCCAGAATGCCGGGCATCCATCGCCGTGGGTGACCCGCAGCCAATCTACCTGCATATCGTGGCGTCGATACCGCTCGAAACCGTTGTCGCGGATGGTATCAGCCTGATGGACGAGAGTGCGAAGCTGATCAGTGTGAGGACGGCTGCAAAAAAACTCAAGCAGGTGGCGGATCAACAGCGCAGGGATGCGCGCGCGTTGGTGTGTTATCCGTCCACATTAATTACCACAGAACTGATTTATCGCAGGAATCTCTCCTTGTCGCGATCGACGACTTCAACGAGCGTATCATCCCGATGTTCACCAAGATCAAATCTCAGGACACAGAGATTGGTACGTTGAAGACGCAACTTGCGGGGATGGACGAATTGAAGGCGCTGGCGGAGAAGGTGACGCCTCTCAATGGTGAGGTGGCGATGCTGCGCGCGGAAGGGCTCGCATTGAAGAAAGAGTTGAAGGGGGTACACGAGGAGCTGAAGATGGCGAAGGTGGCTAAGGGACAAGCGCTAGAGCTGAATAGGAAGGCGCAGGACGCTGAGGCGGAGGCGCAAGGCGAGATCCGGCGGTTGAAAGGCTTTCTGGAAACAAATTCGGACGACGTGCGTCTTCTAATCTTCGTCTCTGGCGTGGACTCACGAATCAATTCAGCGGGCGACCCAAAGAAATAAGATGCAATGCCTCCAACAAGAGAAGGATGCTCTTGAGCGGCAAGTGGAAGAGCTAAGGACCGAAATCCGAGATATACGATCCTCCGGCTACACTGATCTCGACGTTGAGGTGCGTGAAATGATCGCCTCACACTGCCATTCATAACAGACATTTGCAGGAGGAGATATTCGTGTCAGAATACTCCACGTCCTCGCCCGCCTCGTCCCAATCGATACGACGCTCTCATATAACCAGTAGCTGGCAGACGCAAGATCCGCTTCCAGCTCGCGAGTTTGAGGGGATGCCTCGACCTGGGTTTAGGACCGACTGGCAATTGAATCGAGGGACGAAGAGGAAGGAGCGGGAGACTGAGACGCCTCGCGGGTTTCCCATAACGCTCAGTCATGGACGCACCACCGTAGCAGTCCAACTGGGCCCGAAACACACTCGCCGTGTGAAAGCGAAGTAGCAGTGATGTAGTCAGATGGACATACAGTGTACCTGAGTGACGCGATGCAGATCTTGAACCGAGATGTCATCCTTCCCTCGCATCCTGGCGCGTTCCACTTTAAAGACAGAGCCGCACTAGGGTCCAAGTTACTTCTCAGATATGGAAGGCATCGTCGCTGAGCTGCTGCGCGCCGCGATCTCGGCGCGTTATGTAAGCACTCCTCAAGGACTTTATGTCCTTTTTCTCTGCTTCTCAGTCCTCCACCAAATGGGCTGCTGATCTCCCCATGTTCGCCCGGACACACAAGCCAAAGCGGCGCCAACCCATTCCATTCGAACCCGCCGCCGTTCAACTTCCCCTTCCGGTCACCCAAAAACCGTGTGTTTCCGGCCCCAAGACCGTTCGCTTTCAATCCATCGCTTCGAAATGGGGCAGCATGAAGGCGTACCTCAAGCACACCTTGGCGGCTCCCTACGTGCCTTCCAGCTCGTCGTTGGTGGAAAACGTTTCAGAAGTGATCTCCCCGCTACCAACAGACACCAGGAAGTTTAACGAGAATGGCGAGGTGGATGAGGTCGTGGTCGACCGTGATTGGTCCGAAGACCTGACAGAATCCAACTCGGATGACGCAGAGACTGCGAGTAGCCGGCACGACGCAACCGCAACGGAGGCAGAATCCTTGGACGTTAGTCCCGAGGGGTTCTGGGCGTTTCCTCCGCTGGCCTTTATTCGATGTCGCATGTGGCCAATAATCAGAGAGTTCTACATGCCGCGGTTTGGAGAGGCAGAAGAACACCTTTACCAAAAGGAGGTCTGGGGACAGACCAAACGGGTGTCCTTATGGGCCTCTGTTTTCTTCATAGTCAGTTGCTTGGCCGCTATGGTTTCTATACAGGACCCTATCGTTCTCGCTGACAAGGCGAGTGTATTGCTGGATAAGCGGTTTCACCACATCTGACGTATGCCAACAGATATTTTATTACGGTGTATGTGCCAATATTACGCCCTGCTTCTTCCCTAATATCTGGTCAGATCTCGCCCCTCCTCACGGTCCCCATTCTTTTCATGTGTGCATACAATTTCCCGTACGACCATACGTTCTTTTTCCAGGCCTTCCTCTGCGTGTCTACTTGGTCATGGTGAGAATTCTCCCTCATTGCCGCGTCTCCGATGAACACATGGCACCTAGGCCCTTTTACGAAATTCTGTATGCATTTCTGTGTGGTTTCTACTCCCCCAACGACCGGCTGTTCACTTGCGGAAGCAAGGACTTCCTGGCCACCTTCTACTACACCTCGGCATTGCAAGCCGTCGCTCTCTTTGGCACCTCGCTGAAACGGCTTCCCGCAACTATTGGGGCCCTCGCCTTTCTGATTTTGTACGCCTCCAGTGTTCCCTTGCTTTTCTCGTTGACAGATGGGGGTACATAGATCCTGCGTCACGATCGTGCCTGTGAGGCACGACTACGTGCGAAGTCCGTGCCGATCTACATCCTTCGTCGTGTAGTAAGCTTAACATGGATGCGTAGATGTTATCAATTTCGTGATTTTCGAATGTGTTCTGCTGTACATGCACAGCCAGAAAGAACAGGTACGTTTTCCAATTGACACATAGCCAAACGTTGATGACACGTTCCAGTCGTCGCGTAAATTATTTTGGCTTCGCACCGAGCTCAAGCTCCAATTTCAGCGGACCCGCAAGGCCCAAGTGAACGAGCGCCAGGCTGCCGACTCCAAGCGCCGGCTCACGTCGTGAGTTCCTTGAGCGATTCTCGCAGTATTTCTCACTCATCTGCACCGTCAGCTACGTTTTTCATGATAAGTTCCAGCGTCTGTTACATCTTCTCATATTTACTGGGCGTCAATACAGGTCCGAGTGCCGTTGAACACCGCCCGTGAGTGTGGTCTGATTCTTTGATTCGAGGATGTCTCAACATAACTCTTGTAGTGCTCGCGGTACAAAACATGGCTGCCAGGCCGATCGCAAAAGACCATGAAGTGGAGTTCAGTGCACTCGAAGGAAGTCTCAGCATGATGTCGAAAGGTTCGTTTATCTATGCTCCCTTCCTCTCCTCTTACTTCTCTTCGTATCTTAGTTTTGAATGATGTTCTCGACTTGTAAGCCCTTCTGCGATACTGTATGACCTCTTTCTGATGTGGTTCTGCAGTAATCGTATGGATAGCGGGCAGCTCGAGTCGTTATCCAGAGTAATTTACCCCCTGCCTGCGCCAACCACCGACTTATTTTCGGTCTTAGCCCTACGCGTTCCACAAAGTCTTGCGTTCCTTGTTCATTCCACTGGTGGGTACATAATAATGTACCAGAGCTGCCAGATGTTCACGGTACCGCAGCGCCTGGCCGCCGACGCCCGCAAGCTCGAGTTTGTTACGGATCTGGATATGAGGATTGACGAGGTTCGCAGGTTTCCCCCCAACCAATCCCGCTGCTGTGCTAACTCGTCCAAGATCGCGAGACGCGCGGCTTACCAGTACATGGACGCTTCTCCCGAGGCGATCGCGCAGCATCTGCGGGATCAGCCCAGCGGCGAAAAAGCCATGGGCATGGTCGTGGGGGACGAGACCCGACTACGGCAGATAATCACTAACCTCGCGAGGTACTCACCTCTACATCTTCTCCCCTCTTCTTGGCTGATGGCGACTTCACGCAGCAACGCTTGCAAGTTCACGCCCGCTGGGGGGAAGCTCACCGTCACCACGCGCCTCGTTCTTCCCGGTCCGCCAAGTACGCCCACTGCGTCGCTGCACCCACCGACGGAGGCCAGTGATCACCCATCACCCACCGCCAGCGCCTTGAATCTGCACAACGAGAACAACCCGTCGGACTCCAGTTATTTCCAGCCGCCTTCGGTGGAGAAGATTGTCGTGCGGATTGAGGTAACGGACACGGGTTCTGGAATACCGTCTAGCGAGCTCGTGGAGTGCAAACTCTTTTGTATGCGTTCTATTTTGCTGCCAAGATTCCGAACTAACATTCCATATAGCGGCTTTCAATCAGACGGAGCAAGGCCGGCAGCAAGGTACGTTGTTGTTTCGGTTGACTCCTTGGATCGGTAACTTAGGATGCCTCAGGCGGCAAGGGCACGGGATTGGGGCTAGCGCTAGTGCGGCATATTGTGAAGCTGAGCGGCGGCCGTCTGGGGCTGCGCTCAATGGTTGGAGAGGGGAGCACGTTCTGGTGCGTTGCAATCGCGGGCACGACGCTTGGACTGATACTTTCCGCACGTTTAGGGTGGAGCTCCCGCTCGGCGTGGGGCGCAAGGCGATGGCTCCGTGCGGGCCAACGACGCCATCGATCACCGGGCACGCACATGGCTCCCAGCTCTCGGGGAGCAGCGTCGCGGAGGCGGTGGATGCTGCCGCCATGGTGGCGGGGTCTCTCCCCAACTCGCCACAAAGGTCGACGAGTGCACTGCATGGATTGATGGATCAAGGTGCACCGCGCACCGTGCGGACTTACACGCGCTCATATGTAACTGTGATTAGGCGGCCGTTTTGAGCTGACGCTCAGAAAGCACGACTCACACTCGCCTGTGCCGACGCGGACACTCGGGGACACGTCGACGGGGACAGAGTATCCGCTGGCCTCGTCGGAGCCTGAGGACGAGGACGGCGTGCCTTTACCGCCACCGCTTGCTCTTTCAGCAGATGCCCCGGATGCAGTCCGGCCACGGCGGGCGGGAGCGACGGTGCGCCCCACATACGTGCCCCTACCGAGCCCGCGCTCCTTTGCGCACACGCCGACGCCGTCCCCGCCGCTCGGCCTGCGCGTACTGGTGGTCGACGACGACGCGATGACGCGGATGCTGATGACACGAATGCTCGAGCGCATGGGCTGCCGCGTCGCGACGGCGGAAAATGGCGAGGTGGCGCTGCAGCGGATCGTGGGCATGCACTCGCCTGCGCCGTCGTCCGGGAGCGTCGCGGCGGAGCAGCCCGGCGAGGTTGAGGTCGGGTCGCTGGAGCCGCGGTTTGCGGTGATCTTTTTGGGTGAGCTTTATTGTTGGAGATCCTTTGGATGAATCTCTGAGCGGCGCGTAGACAACCAGATGCCGAAGCTGTCGGGCGTGAAGCTGGTAGAGCGGTTGCGAGAGTTGAGAGGACGCAGAGATTTCGTGGTGGGCGTTACAGGTAACCGTTCATCTTGTTTATTTCATGCAGGGACTCAAAACATGACAGGGAACGCATTATTAACGGACCAGAAGGTTGTGCATTTCTTGCGGTCCCGAGTATTTACGCTGACTTTCCCCTAGGAGTATTTAGATGCTGGAGCAGATCAGTACGTGATTCTTTTCTTAGCTGAACTGGCGCTAACCAACTGTACATTAGTGTATTAACGAAACCCGTGCTCGAAGCGAGTCTACGGAGTATGCTGACGCTGGCTGGTGCCCGCAGAAGGGGCTCGCTGGGCGAGGTGGTGTTATAACGTTCAGAGCGTTAGGGAACACTCGTATATTATTATTTTGGTTCCTAATCACTGTACGAACACCTGCTGTATCTACTCACCGGTCCGGTTCCGTGTAAGTCGGACGGATCATTCGGTTGTGCTATAAATAGGCGCATGTAAAAGTTGACCTCGACCCCATGTTTCTCAGGCTTTTGATCATATGAACATAGTCCGAACTTGGTCCGAACATGAGGTCGAATGCCCTTTCGGAGGGAAGACCTGCTGAGTTCGGCTCGCACCGCTGACAGCTGGTATCTTCGAAATGCGGCTGCATCTTGCCGCACCTGGCGCTCTATAAATCGGGGTCCAGAAGGCGGCGCTCTGCGGCCAACTTTCGCTAGCTGTTGGAAAAATGTTTTGGTATACTTTCCTTGTGTCGTTTGCCGCGACCTACACGACGTTGGCATTGCCGTGTCTTGACCAGCACGCGGAGCAGCTCCTCCATGACCGCCTCTTTCAAACCAACTTGCGCGGACCACGCTGGAGTACGTGGCCTCCATTCTTTTTGTCGCGTAGACTTATCTCTTGAAGCTGGGAATGATAATCAGAACACTCTCACCTCACTTGTCTCAACCTCCATGGAAATTGCGGGCTTGACGGTGGAGACTCTGAACTACACCCTATTCAGGTCCGAGCCCACCCATTCGAACATTAACAATCGGTCTGACATTCTGAATTATTTAAGATGGGATCCCCGCTGGTGGTCTCTGAGTCTCAAACTCACAGATGGTACCACCTTAGGGCTTCCCACCACTGGATATTGGCCATATTCGGGCGATTCGGGTCTGAGGGGCGTCACTGCCCCTGTGCATGACGCTGGGAGCTACGGACTGTTCCCGAACCAAAGCGCAAATCCCGGCAGTTTGGACCTGACCTGCCTCCCGCCAGGAGGCAGCGTTCTCTTCTTCGACGATCCCTCCCCGACCAGGAATTACAGTCAACCCGGATACGGTTTATTGGGGTACGTCTTGAGCCGCAACATTCTGAATTATTTGCGCTGATCTCTGGGCGCTACAGAACGTCCGTTCCCGCTGAAGAGATCCCCGAGGTTCGTAAAAATCATCACAATCAACAGCGTCCGTATTAAATAGCATCACACAGCTTGGGAATCTGACGAACCCGCACTGGCAATCTGCTAAAACCCTAAACTTTACTTCCCTCAAGCAGCTAGGCGTATCAGCCGTCGTCACGTCGTGGGTACACACCTCAGATGAGAACGGCGCATTGCAGTATCTGCCGAACGACGGGGCGCCGGGGAACGGCTCCCTATACGACGTCCCCGCGCTCTTCGTCGGGAACTCCACGGGCGAGACGATCCGCACTCTGGTCCGCAGCGGAAAGGTCGAGAGCGCCACTGTCGTCCTTGACGCGCCGAGTTCGTGGGCGAGTACGAATACCGTGATCGGCCATTTGTCAGGCAAGGCTGGGACGACCGACTCGATCATCATCTACACGCACAGTATGTTGATCCTCAATTAATATTAGCGGGACTTTCCGGCTCATAAATCCAGGTGATGGGCCTTCAATCATTGAGGAGAACGGTTGGCAACTTTTTTCTTCGGTGGCCAACGTTTTGACGTTCAATAGGCCCGATATTGTTACTCGCAATGGCGGAGTACTTCTCCGCCCACCCTATCAGCATCAACATCGAGTAATAAACATTCATTCGATCTCGCGTCCAGATGCTGAATCGCAGGGTAGTTTCGTCATCACAACAGGGCATATGTCGGGACACCATTTGAATGAATCGTCTTGGATGTCCGAGCGACCCGCGATAATGCAGAACGCGAAAGCTGCAATTGTCTGCGAACACTTCGGGGGTTAGTGTTATTTTCGCCCTTGCACTCGGATGTGTCTGACTTGCGGTAGCGCTCGAGTGGAAGGACAATTTCGCAAGCGGCAAGCCGGTGTACCAGCCGACGGGCAAGTTCGAGCCCATGTGGACTATGGCGTACGTTTGTGTGCGGGCTACTCTTTGGCTACTGATCACCCGCCTGCAGTAACTCGTCGAGCGCTAGCGACATGCTCCATGAGCTGTACATCGATGCGTTTGAAGGGACGCCGGAGACGCTCAGGATGGCCATGGTTACTCCGCAGGTCGTCGACGGCGTAACCTCTATGTGGTATGGCGCGGGTGGAAGTAGCACCCTCGGCCATTCGAATATCCCCACCATCGGGTGAGTCGCACACACACATGTGGGCGGACCAAGCGCGCTCATATTGTTCGCAGTATAATCCCCCAACCAGACTACTTGTGGGCCGCCATGGTCGACGGTGGGTGGAGCAAGTTGGACGTGGACATGGCCGTCACCCAGATCAACGTTATTCTGAGGCTCGTAGATAGCCTCGACCAGAAGTTCGTCGCAGGAGAACTTTAAGAGCCATATCATACATACTCGTAGCGATGTGAGGAGGAAAAAGAATTATCATATGGATTCAAACACACAATCCACCACAGCACACCTTGGTCATATTAGCGGCAGGTTATTTGGCTGTAGGAAAAGTCACACCTGCGCTCTTCCACGACGACTCGGACTGCCTCGGCGATAACGGCTTCGAACTCTTCTTTAACATTGCCGCCATCCCCGCCCACCCGCTTCCCCCACGCCCATCCGGAGGATGCAGCAACGGCAATTTGCGAATAGTCCGGGCAGTAAGGTCCGAATCCCACGGAAAGCTCTGCACCAGACGCAGCTCGGCTACCATGTCCGGTAGGATGGCAGCCCAGCATGGACATTTTCGGTGCCTAGTAAAAGGGTAAGCTTTGTGGGGACAAATGAGCAAGGCACTATATACCTTCCATCCCCCGTTGTTTAGCACGATCGTCAAAAATGGCTGCGATGTTGTTGAGTTCACCGGCAACACAGTGGAGGTGGTTCTTACCGTCTCGTAGCGTCTGGCGATCCAGTAAGCGGAACTCGGCACACCGAACATGAAAGAGCCATCCCCGACGATCGAGACAATCAATTCGTAATCCTTTCCGCCCATGTGTGCCCCGACGGCTGCGGCCAAGCTCCAGCCCAACGATGACCCGCCACTCGTAATCTGCCCACCGGGTGCCTCCGTCCGCATGTGTTCCCACACAGTTGCATAATTGGTTATTCCCTCATTCAGGACTAGTGTCTTCAGTAGACTATGAGACGGTGTTTGCTTTTCGATAGCCCTGCGGAGGACGCCGAGAACGTTGGGGACTGTAGCTCTCCCACTTTGCAGATCAAGCACCCAGGTGCCCTCGAGGTGATCCAGTTTGCGGACCCACTCCTCATGCTCGTTCTGAAGTTCGATCTTGCGCTGTGTAATGAGACTAGAGACGCTGCTCTCTACATTCACTGCGTCGACGGCGGCGTTGATTCCCTCCAGGGCGAGCACAACGTCTGCGTTGCACATCATTTCTGCGTCGACATGCCATTGACCGACGGCGGAAATCGTCTTGAGCGGGTCCCCGGAATCGACGACGAAAACACGGGCGTCGGGATGGGGAGGTTGGAGGGCTGGTATCCAAGGAACGTCCGTGTCCAAGACTAGGATCACGTCCGCTGTTGCAAGGTGGTGTGAATGTGTGCTCCCGTTGAGGTAGGTAATACCAAGCAAATAGGGGTGGGAGAAAGGAACTGTGAGGGCAGAGGGGCAAACGGCCACGATGGGAATGCCGAGCATGCTAGAGAGCCTGGCGAGGAGTGGAACTGCGTTGAGATTCCGTCCCGAATGGGCAGAAATGATCAAGGGCGAGCGCGCTTCCAGTAGGGCGAGCGCGATCGTGCTCGCAGCTACAGAATATTTAAAACGCGACAAGGAAAAAAAGCGAATGCACGAACCTGTTGCTGAAAGTGCAGCCGGTTCGATTGATGGCCATTTTCTGAGAGGAGTCCTCGCCTCTACTGCCGAAAGCTCGACTTCCTCCTCCATGACCTCTCGTCTAGCCCAAAGATACACGGGACCCTTCGGGTGGCTCGTAGATCTAGAAAGATTGAGACATGTATAATGATGAGCATAATCACGAACATTTGTAAGGCCCTGTTGATCACTTGAGCAGCGACTTTGCCACTTTCAAGCTGTGAGGTAAATCTCATGTATTGGCGCACAATTGCCGCCTGGTCAGGAATATCTGAGAAAGTTTACTTCATGTGGGAGACCCTGTGATCAATGGAACATAAATACCTTGGACGGACATGATCCATTCGTTTCTACTGCCGTTCATTTCTCCCAAGCTGCTAAACGGCGAAGCCCCGGCGTAGATAAGGACCGGGACTCGTCCACGGTCTACGTTATGAATGGCACCAGCCATAGCCTGCGTCGCATGAGTTCCAGAACGAGATTGCTAGAGTAAGACACTTACTTGGGTGCCAACATCAACGTGTACGATGACTGCTGCTGGTTTGCCCGTCACTTGCGCAAAGCCCTGCGCGGCAGTCAGAGCCACCATTTCGTTAGGGCAAGTAATGATCTTGCAGGCCGTCTTTCCTTCGGAGCGCTGACGCTGGAGATCTTCAAGCAAAGCAGGATGGTCGGAGCCCCAGTTCGCGAAGACATGGGTGATACCTGCGTTCGCTAGGGACTGCAAAAACACAGAGGAGGTAGTATACATGGGCAAGATGGAGAAGTAAACATCATGCGGACAACGCTGAGTTCTTGTGGAAGACGAGGTGGGAATCTTAGCAGAACATTCGTTTCGAATCAATCGCCTCATCCTAGTAGTGTTCGCGACTCGGCTCGGCTCGGCTAGCCATGGAGCCGAGCCGAAAATAAGCCCAGCCTAGCCAAGTACGGCTGGCTCCGACGGCTTCGGCTCGCCTCCCGGCTTGAGCCACGGCTCAGGGCATATTTGGTGCTCGCATTCCCTATTCGTTCTGAGGGTAACAGAGCATCCCGACTGAATAATGGAGGCAGGGTCGGTAGGTAGCCTTATTTTGCCACATTAACTCAAGACCTCACAAACACCGACCCTCGTTGCTTTTTTTGACACGTGGTTTGACAACCGCAGGCTTAGGAGGCGACGGGGATATGAGAGGTCGATGTTCATTCCATGGGATTGGTTATGTCTAGGCACCATTCAGGTGCATATACAATGTTAAGACAGACCCTAAAACAGCTGTATTGAACATTGAGTAAATCTAGTGGTGGAGCCGGCTCAAGCCGTAGCCAAGCCAATTTTCCCGTGATGGCTCCGAAGCCATCAAAAGCCGAGCCGAGCCGCGCCAACACTAGAGGGCCTCATCTTGTCACGCCCATTTTGGGCCAGTCATCTGTCTCGCATATAAGGCAGTTTTTCTCCACATCACAGGATCCTCACACAGTTTCTCACCCACCCCCACACTTAACAGCGCCGTTTTGGAAGCACTTTTCCTTCCTCTTCCTGCGATGTCCTCAAGGAATTCAGACAGCGAAAAGGTTGAAAAGCGACTCGAGGTTAGCTTGGACGCCCATGATCCACCGAAAGAGTCTTACAAAGTCGGCGAAATTGAGATCGACGCAGAAGCAGAGAGAAGGCTTGTGCGAAAACTCGATTGGATTCTGTTGCCGTTGTTCACCTTGATCTGTGAGCATGTAGTTCTGGTAAGTTGCACTGACTTGACCACCACCAGACTGCACAAATTTTGTGGACAGGCGCGTATTTGCAGTTCTTTTAAAAAATTCTCAATAATATCCCTTTCACGCAGAACTGCAATAGGAAATGCCAAGATCGCAGGTAGCTCGCAGTCATCGGCGTCCAATGAATACTCATCAGTGTGTACGAAAAGGAATTGAGAAGGATCTTGGCATGGTTGGATTCGATTATAATATTGCGCTGACGGTGTTCTACGTCTTCGTACGCAGTCAACTTTGCGAAGTTGATTTCGTTGCTACTGACTTTTGCACAGTACATCTTCTCGGACATCCCATCAAACCTTGCCTTGAAGCGTTTTGGCTCTGTGTGGCTCGCTGCAATGGTCACCCTCTTCGGCATCGTATCCATCTCGACAGCTTTTGTAACATCCTACTCTGGGTTGATCGCGACCAGAGTATTCCTTGGAATAGCAGAAGGCGGGACTTTGGTTTGTCAGGTTGAACCACTCAAGTCTGCAGATAATTTATTTTTCGGGCTAGTCTGGTTTGACATACATCGTGTCCCGGGTATGTCTTTGGTTTTCGTGATCGGGGCAGTCCGGACTGAAATGCCAAGTACTATCGGCGCACAGAGCTTGTCATGAGGATAGGAATCTTCTTCGGTGTCTCGGCTCCTCTCGCTGGCGCATGTAGGTTTTGAGAGTCTCTCTCATCTTTCGCAATTCAATTCGCCCGACTTAGTTGGCGGTCTCCTTGCGTCGGGATTGCTGCATATCGGGGACATTGGGTCAGTGAAATCCTGGCGCAAGATATTTCTCGTCGAAGGTAAGCAAACGTCCTGAACTTCAATCAATTTACTTCACTCCCTGGCAGGCATTATTACCACTGGCATAGGTCTTCTTTGTTTCGTTATAATCCCCACCGACCCGCAGCGCACCCGCATGCTGACTGCCGAAGAAAAGGCCCTTGCGTTAGCTCGTATTGACGCGGACCAAGTGGTTCGTACCTACGGTCGGAAAGAACCGACAACATTCAAATTGATTTGGAGGTCGTTCAACATAAACGTGAGTTTCGCCGCACCTTGAAGGCTTCCGTGCTGATCGTGGCCGCCAGACTACCCTGTGTCTTCTCTGTTATCTGATGGCAAATATTTCATTTCAAGGGCTAAGTCTGTTCATGCCCACGGTCATCGCTACTCGTGGGTTTTCTCGTTTGTTCGGGCGCTGAACGTAATAACTGATGAGTTCCTCTGACCGATACTAGTTGGGCACTTTAGTATGCACCGTCTAAGCCTGTATTACAACCGCTAAAATCACACAGCTGTTGTTGAATCCCAGCTTCGTACTGTTCCGCCCTACCTGGTCGGTGCAGTTTGGGCCGTTATCACCTCATACATCTCTTTCCGGATGAAGCAGCGCGTAAGCCCCATTTTCGTTTCTGGGGCTTTCATGGTCCTTGGTTATGCGATTGCCGGTGAGTTCGAACCGGTTCGTTCCGACAATGCGCTAATTGGTATTATTATCCAGTCGGTACGAAGAACTCGCACGCAAGGTAAATGGATACCAGAGTGCTGGGAGGTGACATTCATCGAGTTTCCGATAGATATGCCGCCTGTTTCTTCTCCATAATGGGAGGCAGTCCTATTGCGCCACTGGAACTTGCATGGGGAACAGACAATGCTGCGCCCGACACTATTAGGGCGGTAACGAGCGCTATCATTCCTGGTCAGTTCAACCGTTTGTATTGTCCCGTAATTTCTCCAGTGACTTGACATATTTGAAGGATTTGGTGCTCTGGGTTCCGTAATTGCTGTGGTGCGTAAGCCGTGGCGAAACAAAGAAAATAGCTGATTTTATTATTTCAGTGGACATATTTGCCCACCGACGCTCCCAACTATCACAAGGGCAACAGTCTCAATCTAGGAACGACGAGCGCGATATGCCTCCTCACCATTGTCGCAGGATTATATATCAGGTGGGAGAACGCCAAGCGCGACAGAGGCGAACGAGATTATCGACTCGACGGCAAGACGGCAAAGGAATTGGAAGAACTGGGCTATCTTCATCCACATTTCCGCTATCAGCTGTAACGTTGGCGTAGTTTTCGCTGTGTAATTTCATGACGACTTGGAGATGATGAGGGCCAGCCTGGTGGTTTTAAGAGTACAGGACGCGATCTGCCAGAGACGGACGTTCAACTCGGTTGGGAGAGGTTGTAAAGCAACAGATGTCAACAACTTGAATGATTCGCCTTCCTTCCACCGCTGTTCGTCTGCGAACCTTTACAATACAGAGGGATGTCTCCATGCGATTATCGTTCCAAATTCCTTCACTGTTTCGCCCGCAATCCCTGAGCTCCCAGCGTCTCTCCCGGTTTTCTACACAACCGCCCTCACGTTTTCCAGACTCTCAGAGCTCCTCTAAACCAGTGCTCAAGGAAAACATCTACACCCTTCCAAATCTTCTCACAGTCTCGAGGATCATCGCCTGCCCCATCCTCGGGTGGTCGATCCTGGAGGGCCAGTTCCACCTCGCGACTACGTTGCTCGTATATGCAGGCCTCACCGATCTGGTCTGCTATTCGTGCTCACGACGTTTCTTGCTTTTCTAAACGGGCTCGTAAAGGCGGATGGATATTTGGCGCGTCGCTTCAAGACGCAAACTGTGTTGGGGACAATCCTTGATCCTGCGGCAGACAAGGCCCTAGTGACTACGTTGGCGGTAACGTTGACCATGAAAGGATTATTGCCTCGTGCGTTCTTCTCGTCTCTTTTCTTTCTACTGTCTCACGCGCATCTAGTTCCTTTGACTGTCATCATACTGGGTCGGGATGCTCTTCTCAGTCTTTCCGCATTTTATATTCGATACACGTCCTTGGCGCCTCCAGTATGGTTTCGCGTCTGTGTGGCTTCCATTCGCTCATTCATTCGTGTGTCCAGAAAACGTTTGCACGCTACTGGGACTTTTCTTTACCTTCGGCGGAAGTGCGTCCAACGGACATTAGTAAAGTGCGTGTATCTGGGTTATGTAGTGGCTACGAGGCGAACTAACATTTACGCAGGTGAATACGGCGCTTCAGCTCGTCCTCATGGGGGCAAGCACAGTCAGTCCTCTGATACCGATGGACGTGTCTATGGGCCTGCAAGGATTACAGTCAGTCTTCCGCATCTTACTTTTGCCAGACACTGAAAGATGTCAAGAATGATTGTCGGGGTCACGACAGTGTGGAGCGGCCTCTCCTACGTATTCTCGAAAGATGCAGTGCGACTGGTCGCGAGTAAAACCAAGGGGAAACCACTACCTTGAGTCAGATCGACAGGCAAGAACTCTAGGGTAGAACACAATTAATATGTAACAAGATATCTGTGCAAGTATGACAGTGAGATAACAAGAGGGTGGAAATACGCATGAGATCCCTTTAGCGCCCAACTTTAGAGCCCAAGGTCTTTCTGGCTTTATCCGTTCGGCCCTTCCCTCCCGAGATCGCAGTAACTCAATCTCGACCAAACGCCTCTACATTCTTCCTCCTTCACATCCTTCCCTATCCTTCCAAACAGCGGCACTCCTCGCGACGTCACTCTTCTCAACTTCAATGCAATCCTCTCTGCTTCAACGCGTTGCAGTTGATCGGCTTGGTCATCCAGCACAAGTCGTCTGAGTCGATTACGGCGATCTCTAGGTCGAGCTCGTCGACGGTTACTTGAGAGGCAAGCCCGGAGACGGTTCGCATGCCATTGAAGACCAGTCAATTCGCGGTCGCCGATAGGAGTTGTTATTCATGTCTGGCAAGCATCCAGAGGTTAGCGCGATGAGTGGTTTTTATGGGGGCCCCATGATGACTTGTGCGATTACTCGCTCGAGCGACTGTACGGTGCAGTATGCCTATCTTATGGATGCCGCGTTGTCGTCCAGCCAGAGCAGGGTACGTTAATCCCCATTATTTTTTGTCCCCTCTCACATGCCATTTCAGTTAGCTTATATGCTTTCTCGGAACCTCCGCGTCCCCAGGAACGAAGCGCACGCCGGCGAGCTGAGAGAGAACGTCGTCCCCCGTAAGCGGCGTTCCGTTGAAACCAGATTAACAACATTCTCATCTGATTTATGCAGTAGTTTCTGCTATACACGGTCGAATAGATGCCGGGATACCCACCGGCACCCTTTTCCCTTGCGAGGCCGATCTCGTCAAAGTGCTGGCTTTCGAACGCGAAGGCCATTCGGTTGCACTCAATCGAAGCTGGATGCGGGGACCCGGGGCGCCCCGCTTACGACGTCGGTTATCCTGTACGTGTAAATTATAACTAGGCGAATCTACCCCCTGACAAACTGATACCAAAATAATCGCTGAAGTGCCACGGGTCTCTCCTCCAGACATGTCCGAATGGGGGCCCATCCTCCGACACCGTCTGCACATGAGAGGGCGCTTGGACCTGCCCAGATACACGACCGTTGACAGCGCCGCCGAATTCTGGTCAACCGCAGAGATGCCAGGAGTGCCGGGCGCACGGAGATTCCCCGTAGTCGACACTTTACTCTCAATCCCTTTCTCGATCCTACATAACGCCCCGCGCCTTGCAGCATTGCACCCAATGACGGAATACCAAGTAAAGCTACTCGCAATTGCCACAGAGATCATGTTCCTGTGGGACTGGGACCCAGAACCTGGGGACTACCTCAACAGCATTGTATTTAGGGCAACCTCAACCCCAGCCTGGCCCCCGCCCGTCAACGATTCATCCCGCACAGGGACCATCTCAGGATTAATCTCACCGTCAATAAACCTATGTCCTCCGGCCTCGAATCCAATCTTCATGCCATTCAACGAGTTAGCCAATGGCCAAGTCTTGATTTCGGCGGTTCCGGTCGAGTACAGCAAGGAAGGAGGGCTCGTTGCAGTGGCCCCGGCATCATTCAACAATGCAGCGCGACCCTTCAAAATTCAAAGCTCAGTGGCCTCGGGGAGCAGCTCGTGGCCTAGTGAACCGGAGACCGAAATCTTCGATCTCGATTTTGACGTTGAATCCTGTGACGAAGAGACCCACCCACCAACCTCTCTTTCGCACGAGGCGGTTTCTCTGTGGGTGGACGACACAGCAGGGGCAGGGTGCGAGACAGAGGAGCCGACTCCACTTGAGAAGACTCCATTCTGTCCTGGACTGCACGGGGGTGCGCGCGGCAACGATACACTCATGCGCACCGGTGCCCTTAGTCCCCGTGAATACGTGCGGTATTACGATCTGTCGGCATTCTCCATACAAGTAGCGGAATGAGGATGAGGATGCGTCGTAGAGAACCGGTCGCGACAAAGGCAAAAACTCTACGATAGAAACAACAATTAGATATATATCTGTACAGCTATGATACACTCTCAGATCTGGACCACTGAGTCAAGTAGCAACCCTCCGGCGTCGCACGTCCTCCAACGCAGCGATAACGGCTTGTTTTGAGGCGCTTTGCTCCCTCCACGAGTCACTGGCACGTCTGTGATGCTGTCAGTACCCCAAACTTTGAGGCATGTCTGTTTCTTACTTTACTCTGGACAAGAATATCACGGTCAATGCCAAAGTCCTGAGCTTCTTGGGCTTCTTGGCTGGAGGAGGAGCTGCCACCGGGAACCCGATCCTTGCTATGGAAGCAATGATGTTATGTTCGCTGTGGATGAATTGAGCAAAACGACGGCACAGCAATGGTCGACGGACCTTTTCTCGAATTTGGACAGTAGGACGAGCAGGTATTCCTTCTGATAGCAAAGATCGCTTCGCAAAGAGGATTCCCGTGTAAACTTGGCCTTCAAATATCGAATCTGAACAATAAGGCCCTTGCACTCCTTGTTGTGCTGGAGTTTCAGCGCCGATAATTGACGATCATCCCTGTATAGAAAGTCAGTAGGATAACTATTGGGGGTGGAAACCGTACATTACGCAAACGTGGCTCCTGAGATCCTCTTTTGCGCGCAAGGTCTTGGCTCGTTGACCTTCCAACTCCTCCGTCAACACCCGTATCTGGGTCTGACTTTGCTTCCTCGTCCGGTCGGCCCTTGTGGCCTCCTCCCTCTGCTTGGCCTCGAGTCGTTCCTTTTCAGATCGCAGGAGCTTCAAGTCTCGGCCAAACGCCTCCGCATCCCTCCTCACACGTCGGAGGTCTGCTTCCAAAGCAGCGACGTTCCTCGCGACGTCACTCTTCTCAGCTGCAATGCGATTCTTCTCTGTTTCCGCGCGTTGCAATTGATCGGCTTGGTCATCCAGTGCGCGCCGCACGTCGTCGATCTCTCCGAGCTGGAGGTCGAGTTCGTGTCGGCGGTTGTCGTGCGAGACTTGAGAGGCACGGTATTCAGCGCGGAGACGGTTCGCATGCTGTTTAACCACCAGTCAATTCACAGTCGCAGAGGCTCCGAAATCCACTTGCCTCGGAGATTTCAGAGAAACGGTGCTGAAGGTCCTTGTGATCCATAGCGAGCAGTGAACGCTCTTGGCGAAGCTGCTCCACCGTCTCCGCATTCTCTGTCACCCGAACCTCGAGCAGCCGCGCCTTTTGTTCAGCGTTGACGTTTACTACAAGAATATCAGGTAATGGACGGCTTTGCCTAGAGTCCGATCCTACCTCGAAGCTCGGCCTCCAGTTCGTGGTTCTCCTCCTTGAATCTCTGAAGCTGCTGTTTGATTTCTCCCATGTCCTGATAATAATGAGATCAGCCCTAATCAGAACCGGTGAGGAGCCAGCTGTACCGTCTCTGTTCTCTGTAGTTGGAGGAGGACATTTTCTTTTTCACGCTGCACGCGGTTCTGCTCGGTGGATAAGCCTCTCAAGCGCGATCGTTCAGACTTGAGATCAGCTTCCAGGTCAGAAATGACCCGTTTGGCTTCTTCCAGTTCCTTTCGTTTTACGTTAGTCCAAGTCTCGCGAGGAGTTAGGAACTCACCCCTTCGACCCCGACTCTCAACCTTTCTCCGGCCTTCTTGGTCTCTGCAATCATCCTTGCCTCTTCCTCTGCCGTACGGACTTTGACGTTCAGTCGGTTGGCGGCATCTTGCAGGACCGCCTTCTCGCCAAGCAACTTCTTCTTCTCCTCTTCCCATGCTTTCTTCATCTTGGAAAGATGGGAATTAACAGAATGCAAATCAGCTCGAAGGGCTTCGCTCGTCCTGGTGGGTGGAGTTGGCGGCTCGGACGGAAGACTAGCATTGAATGCATCCATGGAGCTGTCAAGTTTATGGGATTAGCATCCGCAAGACGTCCCCTTGATAAAGATGCCGCACCTCTCGTCCGCCTCCGCACGGATGGCACTCCGCAGATCGACTTTGGTTAGACATTTTTGGCATCTTGCTCGCTCCAAACGATGAACACGACGTTCCTCTTTTCTCGACAAACGGGCAATCTCTTCTTCGAGGGCAACGATCCTAGCTCTGGCGTCTTCGAGCCGCTTTGTCAGACCAACGACACCGAGACCTGCGTCCTCAAGTTTGTCGAGCTTGTCGTCGATGCTTTCGTTCGCGCGGTCGAGCTCGCGCTGCAATCTGGTGATCTCAGCCAGCAAAGGCGACACGGTGCCATCCGCAGCGGTATTGTTCAACCACGACATCTAGACCAATATGTCAGCTGGGGTGGTCAAATATTCCGAGAAAGACACGCACGTCGCGCAAAGGGCCTCCAGGAGTCCGCGGTGCCCGCATGGACATGGATAATACCTGGCGATGGATCGGCGAGATACCGCTCATGTTGAAAGCTTTACTGGGCGTGCCCATATCAGTCATAGTGGTCCTCAGGGCCTTGTTCCTTTCGAGCAAATCCTCTCTCTCCTTCTCAAGCATGTCGATCTTGGCGTCCTTGGCGATTTCGATGGCTTTCCGAACCGGGGATTGATTGAGCAGCGTGTTGAGGCGGGCAATTTCTCTGTTGGCGCCGTCGAGTTCTTCCTCCAGAGCCTCCATCTCGGCGTCCGTCGGGCCAGGCATTAGGCGGCTATCTGAAGGATCATGCGAAACCTCTGAGTGGTCTCGGTGACGCTCGCGCTCTCGTTCCAGAGAAGCAACCTTGCTCTTGAGTTGTGCGACTTCATGCTCGTCCTCCAGCATCTTCTGCTCAGCAGCCTCCAGCGCCTCTTCCATCTGTCTCGCCAGTTCCTCAGCTCTCCCACGGGCCCCCTCTAAGCTCTCGACTTGCTCCATCGCTTGGTCTTCGACCACCTTCAAGCGGTCAACCTCACCTTGCCCAGAAGCCACCTGGTCTTCGAGGGCTTCCATACGGGCAACGGTACCTTCAGCGGCCTGTTCGAGTTCACTGACGTAGGCCTTGGTCGTGCGCAGTTCGTCGTCCAGCTTGTGGAAGCTCTCGACCTGAGCCGCCATCTCGTTGGTCTTCGCGTCCAGCTCCTGTTCGAGACTCTCGGTGAATGCGCGCTCCTCCTTGAGCTCCTTCTCCAAATCGTCGATCCTCGCATCGGACTGCATGACCTCATCCTCGAGCTCCTTGATTTGAGAGTTGGCGTTCCGCAAATCAGCCAGGACTTTCCCGACTCGCTCATTCGCCTCCCTCAACTCGCCTCCGAGCTCCTTCCCACTTTCAAGTACCCTCTCCGCTTTCGCCGCTCGCTCCATAGCGACGTTGCGCTCTTCTTGCGCTTCCACGATTCGCTTGTCCATGTCCTTGGCCCGTTGGAGAGCAGCATCTTCCGCACTATCCGCCCGCTTCTCAGCGAGCTGTAGCCGCGCCTCCAAATCTCCGATGATTCCTGCCACGCCTTTCTCGACCTCCTTCAGTCTCTGCTTGTAACGCTCGCTGTCTCTTGCCCGTCCCTCCGTCTCCTGTTCGAGGGCCTTCTCCGCCTCCTCCTTTTCCGACACACAGCGCGTCACCTCCTCTTTGAAGGCCTCCACCATGTCTTCCAACTCCGCCTTCTCCTCGAGCCACCCTTCCGCAGCGACATCCTCTTCCACATTTCCCAATGCAGTTCCGCCGACGCTGGATCGCCTCCCAGCGCCGCCGACGCTCGCCCGGCGTCCACCTCCACCGCGCTCCTCTTCCGCCTTCTTCAGCCGCTCCACCAGCGCCTCGTTCTCCTCCTGCAGCCGCCGGTTCAGTCCGTGCAAGTATGTATTTAGCTTCCCCGCATTGAAGCGCCCCACCCCGTGCAGCCCCTGCGCGCCGACACCGAATCCCATCACTGGGTCGAACGACGCGTTCGCGCGGTAGTGGTGCGTCGTCAGGTCGTGCGAGGAGGCCGTCGAGATGATCGACGCGCCGTCGTGAGGCGTGGATCCCGCGCTCGGTGTCGCCCACGGCGCGGCCGGGCTCCCTGACGCGATGGACTCTGTGTCGGAGGTCGCCGGCGAGGGGATGTACGTCTGCGCGAGCGGGTGCGAGTTGCGGCGCGGCACGCGGGGCGTGGCGCCTGCGAATGCTGTCCGGAGCGCGGGCGCAGCTAGGCGTGGCCCGGGCGTGGATTCAGGCGTGTCTGTGTCGCTCGGCAGCGCGCGGTGTGTGTGTCGGGGGTGCGGGGTGGGAAACTTGAGGCGTGGACGGGTGGTGGAGTTGATGACGGAGAGGAGGAAGGAGCGGCGGCGGGTGTGCGGGGTAAGAGGTTCTTCGTCGCCATCTACACCCTCTGCATCATCCTCCTCATGCGCTTGTTGGGATGGTGTAGCGGGTGCATTGGATGGAGGAGAAGGGAGATTGAAGCGCGCACGGGGACGCGGGAAAGCGGGGGTGGGAGTAAAGGCCACAGATTGGGCGGGAGACGAAAATGCGCCGGATAATCCGCCTGGAGAGTGTCGAGAACTGGCACGAGTGTCAGATTGACGAGTGTGGTCGGGATGGAAAGTCTGTCCGCCGTCCGAGGAGAAAGTAGGTTCGCGCTCGGATCCGTCGCCATTGGACGGCTCTTGAACACCTTCCTCCTCCTCCACCTCCTGGGTCGTTCTCAGTGGTGAAATATGAACGTCTGTGATGTCCATGGAGTGCGTATCGCCCTCCCGCAAATAGGAGTCTTCCCCGAGACTTTCTTCATCATCGGGGCGGGAGACGATGATAGCTGGAGATGCTGTGGCCGAACGAGGTAACGGTACAGCTGTTCCCAACAAAGGCGATCCCACATTTGAGCGCGGAAACCCAACCGACCTATTGCTGCGGCCTGGAGTCGAGTTCGGAGTTGAAGACGTGGGGGAGGAAGTGGTGCGAGATAGGGAGGGCGTGCGGTCCCGCGCCGGCGGTCGACGCAGAGCGACATTGCGGAATTTATCGAAGGGTGAAGGCTGGGAGTCGTAAGTACTGAAATGGGATGGCGGGAGTATGTAGCACGCACCTGAGGCTCGGACCGTAGACTGACGGAGTAATCGTAATTCTTCTTTGGCGTGGGCTCGTCCTGACTGAAGAGCTGGGGAGAACTCGTTCGACTGACTGACTCAAGCGCATCAGTCAAAGACACATCCTGCTCCCCGTAATCATCTTCCTCATCTTCGTCTGGAGGAAGGTATGCTTCCGGGACACTCTCCCTACTCCTCCCGAACTCCTCCTCCTCCTCCTCCTCTTCTCCCTCTGAAAAGTGGCCCGTCCCGCGTTCTGGTTGCACATCCGGCAGTGAAGGGATTGCGCTGATGTCGTCAAAGCTGTCGGGGTGGCTCTGCCGGGGAGGGAAGCCGCGGGTGGAGGAAGAGCGACCCATAGACGAGCGAGATGTCCGCGCAATCGAATTGGCGAAACGAGAGGCGGACGATGTACTGGACGCTGCGCGCACCGTGGATGCATGATGCGACGAGGCCGTAGGGGTCGAATGCATCGGTGCCGAGATATCGCTGAGCTGCTCTTCGACCTCCTCGGCGTCGTTGTGTTCGGATGTCTGGTTGAGCGATTCGTCCGAGTCGCCGAAGGCGGGGACGGAAGGGAGAGATGGCATGTCTCTGTCGTCGAAGGCTTCTAGACGCCGCCAAATGCGAGACGGTGTCTCCAACATTGCGGCCATCGTGATTCAGCGGCGGGGGGCTCGCTGGCTAGCAGCGCGGTGGCAATGCCGCAGGGGTCCGAGTGTGAAAGGGTGTTTTCAACGGTGACAGGCCGTGACAATACGCTGTGACCAGAGGCATGTGATCGTGTTTATTCTCACGCCCTCGCGACCTCTCAACTCCCTCTAGAGTCTACTACTAGATCTCTGATCCTTTCTGAGGCTTAAAGTTCATTTCTCGCAGGAAAGCCTCGCCCTCCTGAAAATTAAGTATTAACGGAGTGCCATGTTTCCCCAGCGGGTGGGCTCCACACCGTGTTTCGTCCTCGACTCCTGACTAAGTTTGCTCGACTCCCTGACCATGCACATCCCCCGAATCTTCCCCTCCATGAGGAGTGTCTTTCGGGATGGTGATTTTTTCCTCTATACGCCATGATTGAGGAACTAACTCACTGTCGTCCTCATTTTAGTTCACGTGGAGGAGCCTAGCCTTTCCACCATACGTGAGATGGTCGCGTCAACCGAAACAGAGATCATATTCCGAACCTACCACCCCGCCCTTAGCAAAGCGACAGAAGTCAGAGTTTACAGCAATCCTCATCTCCCAGAGGACACAGCATGGGTGCTCCGCGTTCAAGACGCCCACCCTCTCTACATGTTTCGCATAGGCGGCCTACCGGTCTTCTTCTTACCTGAAGGCATAGACTCCGAGATGTCAGCGTGCCGCTCCTTCGGCTGCACCGACGACCCTCTCATCCTGTACATGTATTCGATGGATCCGGAGACGTCGCCACGGAGGCTACGCCAGCCTTGCAATCCTCGATCCCCCCTTCCTCATGCGGCTCTTCCCTTTATTGCCCAAACATTTCCTGGCTGCGTGGGTGTCAGGATCTACCTGTACGGTGTTGTCGGGGTCCTATACTTGACTTTACCGTCCCCGGAGGAACTCGCGACGCTCGACCTGCCGTTGACTGTGGCGGGCATGTCCTACTTCCTCGTGGAGCTTTGCCACGAACCGACCAGCTCAAGCACTCCTCCGAAGAAGCTACTGTGGACGACGGATATTTGCCTCGATGGCACTGGGATCCCTGCCGGCAATGCTGCGATCGGAATCAGCGCCAAGCTGCCTTCGGGAGAGGATGTGATCACGACTCTTACGCATGGATATGTCCCGCCCCCGTACTTTAGTGAGAACTCCCGTGCGGTGGGTTGGGTGAACCGCGCCATCAAGATCGCGCGCTGGACTCCGGCGTCTTTCCAAAGGGTAACCGACGCCATCTGGAATTTTGCCATGAGTTATACCCGGGGCTCGTACAATGCCGTAGGCGCGCGTGTTTACACGAGTCTCTCTGCACAAGGTCCCCGATTTCAGGCAAGCATCGAGCTTTGCTATTGACCTGTGAATTGACAATCTGTGCCAGCTCGGGTCTATCACGAAGACGTATGATACCCCTTCCGCATTGCTACCCTACCCATTCGGCTACTCGCATGACTTGTCGCTCATATCTGCCGAACCGGGGCGCGCTCTCCCCAAGCTCTTTTGGTCGAGCTTAGTACCTCAGTTGACGGGATTTGACACGTTTGATGCCCTGCTATCCGATCCGGGATCCGAGCTGTTCTGCGCCATGCCCCATCTCTGCGAGCCGGAGCCAGGCAACTCTACTCCAGCGGGCAGAACCCAAGGCATGGTCCCATGGTTATACCATTTCAGTCCGTTTATTTACCATTTGCCGCGTCCCTCCTAGCTGCGTATGAAGGGAGCCCAATCTCCCAACCCGAAACCAACTTGTTGGTGTGCGCGCGGGAATATCTTTGGAACTCCGAGCACATATCCGAGGCGCTGCTTTGGCGCAGCCCGAGTGTCGACCTGTCTTCGGCCAGTGGAGCCGCCCTGTGTCGACGGACGACGGACGACCGGACAGCCACCGTCGTCTGTTTCCAAAACTTTCAATCCCCCTCCGGATCAGGCGCTCTTGCATACAGAGGCGGGTTTTCCCTTCCAACCGACATACTCGAGTCCACCATTGTCCCCGGGTAGTCTTGAGTCTGCCGGCATATACCGCTCGCCGGTTATCCTTTATCCTTGCGAGGTGAGCATTTTTTTTCCCTTCGGCTCGTCAGGTTATACCGACATATATCTTAGTGGTATGATCGTTGAGCTGATACGTGTAGTTGACAAAAGCAGCGAATTTGGAGAACGATTTCTCTTTTTTTACCCTCAACTTTCGTGTCGCGTTACGGCGAGCTTTCGGCGCTAATTAATAAGGCCATCTCTTGGATAAATAATTGGTGGGAAGGAAGTATATTTCAGGCGCCTATAAGAAGGCCAACAGCCACGAGGCGTCCCACCTGCTTTGGACTATACGGCGACAATACTGATAAACCATGGCCACCGATGCAGAGCCCTTAAAGACATTCATCGATGCCTCATCTCCATTCAATGATCCCAGCGCCGACATCATTATACGCTCTTCCGAGGGCGTCGATTTTCGCATGTACAAGGTCCTGCTGGCGCTAGCATCTCCCTTCTTCAAAGGGATGTTCGAACTTCCGCAGGCGATGAACAACGAGGAAAGAACGGGAAGGGTCGAACCGCAGGACACGCGCGATGGGATTCCGGTCATATCTCTGTACGACGACAAAAACCGCATCTGCGGGAAAGACGTCGTGGAGTTCGTGCTTGGATCCTGCCACCCTGCGTGTTTGCAGTCGAGCAATCTTCAGGCTCCCCTTTCCGCTGAGATGGTCGCCCTCATCGTTGACGTGGCCGCGAGATACGAAGTGCAGTGGGCGGTTAAAACGGCGCTTCGGGACCCGCGCCTCCTGGAAACCAATCCTTTCCTTCTCTTCTCCATTTCATGCCAGAAGGGATTGGCAGCAGAGGCCATGCTTGCCGCCCAAGGGACATTGCGATTTCGAATTGCAGATTTTCCACATGAGCCTGCCTTGAAGCTTATATCAGGGTTCCAGTATCATAACCTCCTGGAATTCCACAAGCGTTGTGGAATGGCCGCAAAAAACGTTGCCAGCGAGCCAGGACAGGCTGGACAATGGATGTCACGAACGGTGGTGATGTTATTGGGTTGGCAGCATGGCCCCGGTAAGACTAATATGACCTCCTCTTCCACCACGTCCCCCAACTGTGGTTCCGAGAATGAATGGACCTCCGCGCTGTTTCCCACAGACTTTCGGTCTCGCTTCAGAATCAATCGCCAGATGTGCCCTCAATGGTGGGCAAATTACATGCGAGACACCGCAGTCAACTTGGAAGCTCGACCGCACAGTTCGACGGTCGAGGATCAATCGACTATACATCGGGCCATCGGAGATGCTTGTGATTTATGCCTCAGAGGCAATGCATATCCTTTGATGAAGAAATTTGTTCCCGAATTCAAAGCGAAGGTGGAAGAAACTATTCGTCAAGTAAGTGATTAACTTCTCTGCTCCATCGGATGGTGATCCAACCAATTTTGAACAGATCAGTGAACTCCCGGATAGCGCGTTCGTGTAGTGCCATAATACGATGTATCTCAAGATCCAAGAAATTTGCGAATGAAATTGCACGAAAGTTTCCCCGGACGAAATAATTTCATCGGGATAAACTCCCCAGGCCTGCTTTATTATGTAAATGCTCGTTTATACCTCTTTCAAGTTGCACTTTAAAGATCCGTCAATGGTCATTCCGCCTTCAAGAAAGAATGCGCACACTGCTTTTTCACACAAACTTGAATACTGACGACGTATCCCAATAACTATGTGAAGGCGGATTTCTGTGAGTCGAGGGGAATTTTCCGTGGCTTCCCGCATCTCTGAGACGTGCTTGGTGGCTCAACTGCGGCTTAGGTCGACGTCCAGGTTTGAAGTTGAAAACACTGGCCGCATGTCACGTGTAAGTGCGCTTGGTCAGCAAAGAGAATGCAACTGCTCCCGGTTTTCGCTAGAAATATACTAATCTGACACTCTGTAGCCGGAACCATCATTGAAAACGTCCCACGCATTGTTAATCGCATTCGCCCCTGCCTCTATTTTTCCCCGGCGAGTTTTCGCGCCGAGTTGCGCGGCCGACGGCCAAGCCTCGTCCAGGATGCGACACGGCGACTACCCCCAACCGTTCGAGACTCCGAATCGAGTCAAGGTATGAACCGCACCAACAAGTGCGACCATTGGAGTCCGAAGATGCCAAATGGAACCGCTATTTTCAACTGTCATGTCTGTCTCAAGCTATCTGGACAGAAAAATCGCGCGGGCCTTATACTTTGCTCTGGATGCTGGGTGGTGGCTTGATTCTCGGAGGGCGATGGGAGCGGAAGGCAAGTTCTGGACATGATCTGCACATGGATGATGAATACCCTCCCCGAGATCGACGGCCCCCGATGATTACACGGGCCTTCACGTTTACTTAATTGACGGCTATAAATGGTATGCTTCCTCAGTCCCTCACGCTTCCGCACTGAACGATGTCGAGGTTCACAATGCGGACGACAAAATTTAGGGAAAACCCTACGGGACAACCTCAAAGGTCGTCTTCCGCGGTCGGTGAAATACCATAAGCGATGAAATCCACTGGGTGGCCGCCTTATGTATTCAGGGTCGACCAGAGTCAAAACGGTCAGTCTTTTACCATCGATTCCGCTCGGGAATTAGATTCAACGCCCAGATGGCAAATTTACAACCGCCATGCCCGCTGCAGAGAGTCGAGTCCAGGTTGTTTTTTGTGAGACTCGGACCAGAGTTCGCCGGAACGAGGCCCGTATTGCGAGGGCACCTCATGACTGTGTTATCTGAATGTTGGCAATCCTGCTAGCCCGACGGGCCTTCAGCATGCGGCCAGTGCGGGTGCTATCTTGAACACAACGAGCCGGGGGCTGTAACTTTCGGGTGCAATGCGTAAGCCCGCAGAAAATATTTTCAGCGCGATATTCGGCACGCATATAAAGCCACACCCCCATGTTATGGCTTTTCGCCTCCCGAACTCTCATACTATGTCCCTTCCGAGCTCAGTCATGCTTCCCGACCAAGCAACCATCGCGTACGAGGTTTTGGGCTCACGTCTAATCGGACAGGCCCTCCCTTTGGTCCTTGTCAGCGGCATGAGTGCGACTAGAAACGACTGGCGTGAGCTAGGACCTTGTCTGGCGCAATCGCGTCCCGGTGGGAAATTTATCCCATTCATCTCAGGCCTTCACTGATTCTTCGAAGTGCTCATCTATGATCATCGGTAAATCGTTTGCCTTCCCCGTCCTTTTTTCCTCATGTTCTTATGCATTTCGACGACAGAGGGATAGGCGACTCTACCTATTCTTCGGCCCAGGCAGCTGACGAGATTACGATGGAATCCCTGGCGCGCGATCTCGCTTTTCTTATCGCGCATTTGCGGTGGCCGGAGGTAGCAATTTGCGGATTCTCCATGGGAGGTCAGCCTTTACTCACCAGGCCCCCAGTGCAGCCTTTAATTGTGTGTTTTCAGGGGTAGTTGTACAGCAAATGCTAGTGCTCCCGTACCTTCGATCGCACCCGACTGCAGCCCTTCCATTTCGAGTTACCCACGTCTTTTTGGCTGGGACACGTTCTGTTGTGCTCCGCGAACCACAGCACGGCCTACAGATAAGAGCTACACACGTTCCACGCACGCCCACGGAGCGACTAGAGATAGTACGGCGAACACTGCAGTCGACGTTTGATCCCTCTTGGTTGCACACAAACTCACAGAGGTTTGAGCGCATCCTGCAGAACACGCTGCACGGCCGGTGCGATTCTTATCTATTTCCATAATCCGGCATCTGACATGCTTCCCAGTCCGCGCCCCCCGGTTACTATTGGTACAGTCTTCCTCTTATCCAGTTTGAACTGTATTCACAGCTAGGATGCAATGCTCCAGAAAAGCAAAGAAAAGCCGTTAGTAGCGTACCGCTCCCGAATCCTTGCCCCTGTTGACTTCTTCTTTCATCCTGCCATAGCTTCAAGGATTTGATTTTGTGGCGCTCCTGCCGAATATCCCCCGCAACGTACGCGTTCTAGTCATTCATGGACATCAGGTAGGCCCAGTGGACGCAATTGTGATTCCAAGCCGCTAACGCGAGAACAGGATCAGGTCATTCCCTTCCGCTGTGCCGAGGTCGGTGTATTTGCGCCACTTAGCAGTGAGAGGGTTCAATGTTTTCTTGCCAGGACATTCTGCGACGCATCCCTGGGGCGCGTTTCGTCGAACCGGGAATCAAACCGGGCCAGGTGCCCAGTCTCGCATTCGGGCACCATTGGTTCGAGTATTTTGATTTGAACGTCTGGTATAACGTTGTAGAGGCGCATCTGCGCACTTAGTCTGCATCCGCGGCGGAAATGCAGCCGCGAGTGCCTGGGATCTGAGTCGACACATATGGGAATACGAATATTGACACTTGCACATGCGGTGTAGAAATATAAATCGGAGCTTAACGTCAAGTCCTTCGAGCCATTTGTACCCGAGACACTTTCTGGGTAAGATCAAAAAGCGAGGATCATCGGTTCATGTGGAAAGGGGTGGTGGCGGTGGAGACTCGGATGCGGTTTCTGTCATCTATCCGGCAGAGCTTTATTCGGCTTCGCCAAGTCGGGGGCCGGGATGACCATCCCACGCCAACGCCACAGTGTCAGTCTCTGACTCATATGCAGCCGTTTGCTGAACCGTGTTGCAGACTCAACTTCTGTTGCACCGGCCCGCCAGTTCGTACCCCTTTGAGGGGTCTAAAAGCCTCAGACTTTCTCTTCTTAAGGTTCGGCGTGACGGGCGAACTGTAGCCCGTTGTCGTGCATGCGGTGCCACTAGTATGTCGGTGTTGCACTCAAGTTGCACCGTATAGGAATTCAACCAGAATCACGTGAGTGGTTGAATAGGTGCTCTTGAAAAGTAATATTTTTTGGCAGTGTCGGCAGTGAGCCACAATTCAACGCCTAGGGTTTGGAAATGACACCCATTGACCGCTTGGGGCTCCAATACGTCAGAAAGAGGGCCGGAGATTAAAAAATTGGGTCCGAAATAGATTAAAACAGTCGTGGGCACAACCCAGAGAAAAAAATGGCGAGTATTCCTATATGCTGTGTTCATATCGTGATGAATGTGAAAAAAGTCTAGAGTTAGTATCTTAATTTACGTGCTATTCCGGAGTAAGGCCGCAGGAAAGTGATAAGCCTTGAAGAAGGTGCAGATTTATAGACCTTCGGCTCGCAATGTTTTACGATGCAGATGCCAAAAGAGCAGGAAAGCTCAAGCGCCTAATTGGGCAGCTATCCGCGTTTTACATCGGGGATCCAATACATGGGCCCACTCAAAAATTCAGACGTTTATTGATGCCCATTACAAACCCACCTTCCTCTTAACGGGAATAAATGCTCACTGAAAAATGCCTGTGCTGATGTCATCAATGAGGGGGTTGTTGATCGGAGGTTTAAATATATTGTCACGTTTCCCAAGTGTTTCCTCAGCTTAGTTACTACTGGAGATCAACGGAGGCTGGAATTTTCTGATATTCAGAGCCTGAGGTACCGAGATAGTTATGTAAGTAACTGTAATTCACTGGTTGAATTTATTTTTAAGTTGAACCTCTGAGCTGCTCCTTGCACAAGTACGCTTATTCTTTTGGTGCAAAAGAAAGCTCCTACCGTGGGACCGATACCTTGCACGGCGAGCCTCGCACTTGTATGGAGACTCTCCAGAATATTCATATGGCGAATTTACTGAGGCGATCAATGCTTTTGAGCCGGAATGGCCACCGAAATCATCCTGTTGCGATAAAATCTCGTATAGATCTTATTCTGAGATCAAGGGCTCCCTCGTGAGAGCAGCTCTCCAAATTTACTCCCCATTTCCTTACTAGGAGTGAATGTTAATTATGGGGCTCAAGAGTGGAGGCGCCGGTGCACAAAAGGGGTGTATGTAACTTGATGGGAGCGCCGAGTGTCGGAGGTAATCTTGCTCTTGGCATCGGGGCCGATTCAGAAGCGGGTTCGCAGAGTGGCCTCATTCACTATTGAGCGTAGATTGGATGGCCTAGTCAAAATTAATGGAGGTTTAAACTTGTAAGTTGCCGGCTTTCCGAGCGTCGAGTTTAAATTCGTGTGTCTGGAGTAGCATTTCAAGTGAATCGGCACCTCGAGCACTGGCATGCATCCTCCAGCGCCGTTGACACTAAGAATAAACGCAAGTCGCAACCATCGGATTCAGGAACTGAGATACCTGATTGAGATATTCCAATGTTCATTTAAAGGTGTGGATTCAGGAGGAGGGGAGGTGTGTCCTTGTATTGGGTTTTTGTTTCTAGGAGTCGAACGGGTTCTACAGCGTGACGGGGGACCGGGTGCGCGAGCTCGGCTCGGGAGATTTTTAGAGGCGAGGGACGAAGGTGTACATAAACAGCCTGTAGTACACCGGGATACTTCCTCAAACCGGCGTTCCTAAGCGGGACCGTGCCGTGTAATGCTACCTACCTACCTACCTACCCGAATTGGACGGATAATCAAATCAGTTAGCACCGCCACGGTGTGTGATAGGGGTTGTTTTGGGGGATCTTCCGATTCTTCGATGTTGTTTCATCGGCCACAAGCTTTGATCGGCGCGATGTCGGATAATTATATTCAGAAACCCCGGTCGCAGACTGCAACCCCCCCTCCAAAAACATTTTCTATGCAGAAACCCAGGTTTCTGCGGCCGGAGGTCAATTTGGACCAGTGGGTTTATTGACCCCTGAACGAGGTGTACTTTTAAACGAATCGCACGGGCCCAGTCATGGTTTGAGGGCTCATCGAGTGGTATGAGTACATCTGTCTAGACTCCATCGACGAGAGAACATGGTCATCGGCGTGGCCGCGACAGGGGTATCCAGCTGAACACTTGGACAGCTGAAGTAGGAGAATCTCAGGAGGCTATACACTGTTTGTCGTACAGACACGAGCGGAAGATGGTTTGGAGGTGAAAAGGGAAAGTCATGACTCGGCACTCTCGGCAGCTCTGTCGGCTTCCCCCGGCTCACAGTTTCCTCGCCCATTCATTACATTTTTAGAGTACTTGACTGGATCGAAAACCCGCGTCATTCACCTCCAACTAACTGTGTTTTTTCTCTGGCAGTCGGTTTCGAGATAAAGGAAACCGACTTGTAGACCATGCCGAGGGCTAATTTCCGACAGAACGGCACCGGCCGCGGGTCTTAACGGTAACGGTCGGCAGCCCTCACCGGATAAGCTTGATTCATGCTTAGTGGTGCCAATCTCCGAGACTCGGGGCAGATCACATGTGGGGAAGACACCCCGAAAACAGTCTGAGTCTTCGACGCAACTTACGACTCAAGGTGTGTTGCTCGGTTTCGGCCGAAGGCTCGGATCAGACAGAAACCCCCGAAAGTTCAGGGCTTCCGAATAAGAGGGGGTCTCTGTCCGCAACCGGGGTTCCTGGATAGAATTATCCGTTTGTAGACGTGATACCGCGCACCGTACGTGCATTGACGGCTTGCATCGCTCTTTCGAGGTTCCACCGCGAGGTGTACAAAAACCGCAAGTAAGTTGAGTAAAGAAATTCACGCCGCCGTCACGGCTCGGAACTGCTTACTTGCTTACCGATTACGAGCGCAGGGCTGGACAGCGACCGAGGGAGCATGACCGTCACACAAAAGGTACCGAGGCGGCCATGATCCGCCCACGGAGATCGTTCCTGCGGTAAGTACCTGTCTGATAAATATGGAACGTAGCGAAACATACATTATGATACTTACCCCGCAGTTGATTGAGTTCCGTGAGGTTCCGTGCCGCGTAAACGCCTCGTTGATAGGACTCATATCAGCCCCAGTCCGGGGTTGCAGGACTAAATATGGCAACAGGGAGGTAGTTACGGCTTGCGTGGGGTGCGGGGGATGCCGTAGCAGCAATTAATTTAAACGCGCTGACCGGAGCTTGTAGCACGCCGAGGAGCGCCCATGGACAATATAAACGACGTCGGACGTTGCCGTTGGACTCGAGTCAATTCCGATTCCGCCGTGGGGGACGTCACCTCAGGTGGTTCGTTTGAGTGATGGGAGAAGCTTGAGGCGCGCGGCTTCGGGGTGGGAGTGCTGAGGCGGCAAAGTGATGCGCACGCGTTTCAGGTCCCATAATCGGTGTCCGAGCGCACACACAAATAGTGGATGCAAGTGACGTCGAATTTCGTGCCAGTGAGAAAAACATCTCCACCGGTGTCATTTTTTCTGGGGGATGCAAGGGAATAATCTCCGCAGTATTGTCCCCTAATTGTCATCTGAAATGAAGGGTCGGAGGATATGGAATGAGTCTGAGTTGCGTCGGGTGATTAGCCGGTACGGACCTATACGGACCGAGTAAGGGATGAGCCGGATGGTGGCACCGCCACCTCGATCTACCCGTGTGCTCGACTACATTATTCCGCCCAGGTCCTAAAAGGCTGGTGGCGACGAGCACCACAGTAAACCCCCCCCTCATGGCTCATTACCTCCCCGTCCTCCTCGCCTCAGTCTCAACCAACGCAATCCCAGACGACTCAGCTCTCGTAACCCTCCCCCGAGGCCAGGTAGACTATCTCTCGCACGAATGGGCTGAGGAGGATGTATGGCGCTCCTGGCGCAACATGACGCGGCAGAAGAACGAGATCGCAAACGGCATGCGTCTCGAGAACGCGAGCTGGCGCACCTGGTGGAAGCAGCGCAACAAGCTCAAGACGGTCACTCCAGAAACCCTTAACTGGTGCTTTTTTTCCTCTCTTTTTATCCCGCCGTTGGCTCATCGGATCCAGGCTGAAAGATTCAGACGTGACCTGGCTCTATGGCCCGTTGCACACCGCCGTTGACTGGTCTCCACCCCCAAAACCCAAACCCGATCCGACGGAGGTTGGTAAGCTCTCTTCCGCCGAAGATCGTCTCGACCTCGCAGCAAAGCACAAGCCCATCCTGAAGCACCGCACCATCAGCGAGCAGCTCACAAGTGACCTTGTTGTCTCTCCCGTCTTCAGTCCCGTCGAGAGTGAGGAAGAGGACGAAACTGTTCACAGCCGTTTCACCCCAAATGCCACCCGGCCACCGTTGCTGCAGACGAAGAGCACACCCCACATGCCCCCGCTCCCCCACGCTTCGCTCCGCAAACCCTCGCCGCCTCGCGTCCCCCCTCCATCCATGGCGTCTTCCTCCGCGGTCCCCCAGCCAAGGCGGCACATCACCTTCAACACTTTCGTCGAGCAGTGCATTGCTGTCGACTCCCCTCGCCGTATCCCACTCTCCCACAACTCTTCGAACTCTTCGTCAAATTCCAACAGCTCAGGAGATAACAACCCCAATCCAAACGGGGTTGGCGCCGCATGGGATGGCCGCACGCGCGGCCTTCGATGGGCGGCGGGCGACGACGAGAGCGACGACGAAGAGTCGGCTGCTTGGGGCGCCGAGAGTGCCCTCTCGAGCGACTCGGACGACGCGCTCGAAGTCTGTCTCCCGCGGTCGCGCTCAAACTCTTCCTACTCCCGGTCGTCGCGCTCGTCGCACGGCTCGATTAAGCCCACCCTCATCTTCTCCACCGGCAGCAAGACGATCGCACCGATCGCCCCCGCGCGTTTAAAAACCACAGGCGTGGGCAATAGCTGGGCAGGAGGCGAGTGGGTGGGCACCCGCGACGAGGGGCGCGAGCCAGAGGAGCTGCACCTCCAGCGGTCGGCCTCAACGGTCGACCTCAGCGCAGCCTCACATAACCTCTCCTCCGCGTTCGACGACGACGACAGCTTTGACGGCGACGTCCCCGAGGATGAAGTCTTCACACACCGCTCGGCGTACTTTTCCGCAGATGGTGCGTACGACTACTTTTCAGGCCCTGATCTCGGCGTCGAGTTTGGGTCGGGCGTTGTCGTGCGGGAACGGGAGCAGCGGGGCCGGCGCGGGAGTAGCGGGGCGGAGATCCTCGAGATCGAGGGCGGGTCCCCCCTCCCCTCGCGCTCAAAGTCGCGCTCCAAGTCCCGGTCGCGTTCGCGCACGCCGTCGCCCGCGGTCCTCCCCGCGGCCCTCCCCGTGGCGTCCTCGCCCAACACCAGCGTGTCGCCGAACGCATCCTCCCCTCCCCCCACCGGGCGCGCATCGGGCCTGCTCTCGCCGCCGCCGCGCGGGCGCGACTCGTCGCTCTCGTCGTCGTCGTCGGCCTCGCAGGGCCGCGGGCGCAGCGCGACACGCACCTCGTCGAGCAGCAGCCTGAGCGACCGCGAGCGCAGCCGCTCGAGCCACACGAGCCCGCTGGGGAGCCTCAGCCCTGAGTACGGTGGCGTGCGTGTGAGCGCGGACTATGGGACCGGGTTCCCGTATGCGTATGGGGGTAGCGTGTACGGCGCGATGGGGAAGCGCCGTGGCCCGAATAGCAGCGTGAGCCCGGAGGACGGCGTTAGTGCGAGCCCCGAGAAGGGCATGGGTGCGCCGTCGGTGGTGAGCTCCGCGACAACGAGCACAGAGGACTCAAACTCGGGCTCGAGCGGGGCGACAGCGACTCGGCCGAGGGTGGAGGTGAACGGGGTCGGGCCGGGCCGGCCGGCCGATGAGGACGACGAGGATGATCAGAGCCTCGACCTCAACCCACAGACGCCCGCGAACTCGCCCGTGGTGCGCATGCGGGCGCCGGTGTACATCTCGGTGATAGACAAACCGAATCCTAGATCGGGGTCGAACTCGAGCTCGCCGACGCCTACGATTGGCCGCACGCCGTCTTCACAACCGGCCACCCCCACCCCTGCCGCACCGAACAAATACCCCTCCTCCACCAGATCTTCGCCGCCGAAATCTTCACCGCCAAACAACAGATCCTCCACGAAGCCCGCATCGTCCATCAGCAAGTCGATACCTGTCGCGCGCCCCGGGAAGGGCGCGCTGGCGATCGAGGTGGAAGATGCGCTGGAGTACGAGGAGGGAGAGGACGCTGGCAAGGCGGACGACACGCGGCGCGCGAACCCCACGCCCGCGAACTCGCCCGTTGTGCGCGTGCGCGTGCCGCCGCGGATACCCGGCGCGAATGGCAAGGCGAAGCCGCCACCCACCGCCGCGAAGCTCGGGAAGCCGCAGGGGCCGGTGTCGCCTACGCGCGCGACATTCCAGACGGGGGCGAGCGCGGCGACGGCGGAGCGCGCTGCGCCGGGCCCGAGCGGAGGGAGCGCGAGCGCGCTGCAGCGCTCGCTGGTGCTGCCGCCCGGCGACGGCGACACGAACATCGTGGGCAAGGCGGTGGGCATCGTCTCGACGGCGGGCGCCTACCTCGGGCTGTGGAGCGGCGCGTGAGGTCCCTATCGTCGCGAATTCTCTCTCTCTCTTTTCATTTTTATAACCACGTTTTTCAACTCATCTTGAACCCTGCATTATTACTTACCCTTACATCCCCGCGCCGACGAGAAGGAGCCACCCGGGCGTTGCCCGGATTCCGGTCAATCAATCAATCAATCAATTTCAGTTACCCTACAACAAGTATATAGTACCTAGGTCTGTTATCGTTACCTTACGAGTGTCTATATGTACCAGAATCAATTTTGACGCAACCATCTTCGCATTTGGATCCGCGCGAGCCCAATTTGTCGACTTCTTAACCAGGTCAGCAGCCGTCGAGCGACAGCTGCGCCGCTACGTGGACAAGTCGCGGGCTTAGCGTGGATTGCCGGATTGGGCGGCGGGCGGTAGTTGTTTTCCGAGGGCGCAGGCAAATACACGCATATATCACCCGAAGTTCCTCCGAACCACTGCCACCGCCAAGGGACGGGGTTCCTCCGTGCGCCGTGATCGATCGAGGGCGGGGTCATATGTCGCCGGTATCTGCGGGCACATGCCTCAAAGCCCCTCAGCCATTGAGACACTTGTAAATTTAGCGGCCTCTCCGCGACCCCGCATTCGCCAGTGCGGAGTCGGAGGTTGGACCTCCCGCACTGGATTTGCAATGGGTGTCGATCCCCCGGCCCAGAAATCCGATCTTTGTGCTTCTGGGTTGCTATTAATGGCGCCCTGTGGAGCCTGGGAAGGCTTTGACTTTCGAGTGGGTACCATCTGACCGCTCTCCGAGGCAGGTGTTCTCCGCAGTTATATGATTTTCATGAGTCCCGATGGAAACATCGTCCTAGATTCAATCATCTCCAGCCAGAGGAATTTGTTCATTTGCCAGCAATGGCTAAACTCAAGGTCGTATCACGGTTGTACATGCAATTCTCGTCATATCAAATTCTCGTTATTTCGTTCGTGCGGTCTTCGGAGACCTCACAGGGTGTAGCGATACCCACTCCATTCATCTCCCTTCTCTCTCTTCGCATCCGCGATGGTGTCGAACCGCCCATTCTTCTCGTTTCGTGCGTCGAGTTCAGTGTCGCCGGATTTACCGATGACCTCGTCGCGCTCTCCGCGGTCGCGGCGCGCGTTTTCTGCCCGCAGTGCGAAGTGGTATCCCGTTGAGGCGAGAATACCGATGACAATATACATGAGCACCAGTCCTACCGCAGCGTCAGTTATATGTCTATATCGTAAAACAAAAGAACCCACCGTGGCCGAGCCGGTACCATGGCTTGTCTTTGTCTCGGTACTAGACAACCGATGAATTAGATCATGAGGAGAGACGGTACTGGGGATGTACTTACGACGTTCGAGCTGACGGCGCCATTGATATTACCGCTATGTGAGGGCGTAAGATTTAACTCTGTAAAGAATTAGAGGCGGACGCACAAGCTGATAACCATAGCCAGCGAGACGCTGCGCTTGTAAGATCCTTCCACGTTGTTTGATACCCAAGCACTAAACAGAGATGAGGTTAATATTAGTAGCCAAAGTGACAGGGTTCAACTTACATTGTGTTGGCTGGAGAGACGGCGGAGATTCAGCGCGGAAAATCGGATGCGGTGTACAAAATACGAACGGATAACGGGGTAAATGCCGCTGAGATATGTTTCAACAGAAGAACTGATCGCAGTATCGCAGAGCGCACCAAGTGGCCATGTACACGGCAAAGTAAGACAACGGCGCACTACGTGAAGCCACCAGGATTATATATCCCGCGCAGCCTGTCCAAAATACTTAGGATGGGATCCAGTGGAGGTCGAATCTCGCACCTATACACAGGAAACCGCTACAAAAAATGAACATTAGTTTGAACGTTGGGTCACGTGAATGTTGAAACACACATGTTCAAATACCCTCTGCGTCCGTATCGATCTGCAAGGAATCCAACGAGGCATCTAAGCAGAAAATATCAACATCCAGTCAAATTCGCCGGAAAGTGTCGCAAGGAAGACAGTCTTCTTACGTTACACAGCAGGCAAAGAAATACACCGGAACGGTGAGGAGATTCGCCGGAGTAGCTTTAAATCCTGAGAAACATTTAGAATACATATGCTACCGACCATGCACCGCGATGTTTACCAAGCTGAAGTTCCTGTTAGAAATGCACTCGGATGCAAGAGAAGACAAACCTGGCTAATAATCGAAGGTAGGAACAACGAAAAAGCATATAGCGGCATATCCGCCCCCTGGGTGGAAATAAATGTGAGCGGTTCTACGACAAGCACGCAAGGTTACGGGCGCACCATGTATACAACCACTATAGGTTTTATTCTCTTCAGAATATATTTGAGAAGTTATAGCGTTTCACGTACTGCCAACCCAAGTCTTCCAGTCTAACAAACTCTTCCAGATATATTTCCACCTGAGACTCTCTCCTGCGGCAGAGAATTGATCGTCTGACTGAAGCCGCCTGATTACCACGGTGCGTTCCGCCTCCGTAAGAAAAGTTGCGGTGTCGGGAAAGTCCTGGATGATGAAGAAGGAGACTGCACCCGCAAGTACCGTTATCAACCCTTCTAGAATGCTAAAATGTGATCTTTAGAATAAAGTCAGAGGAGCATGCTGTGAATGCCTACAAAATCCACGCCCATGCAGGTTTTCCGCCGATGCCTTCCATATTAGAAATTGCGGCCTAAAGATCAGCTGTGAAGTGTCAAATAACCGACTTTGAGCGACAGGCTTACGGCAAGTAAGCCACCGAATGCACCAGAAACTGTTGCCGCCGAGAAGAAAATCGCGGCTCTTATCTTTGTACACGATTTCGTCTCAGCACCTGTGATTAACAACGCGGGAACTGTAGCGTACCCCGAATTCAGACCGTTTGTACCAACTGGACATTCGAAATTGTCGGTGTATCAATCCACGTGAGAGAATGCACATACCACGACAAGTAGTAATTTACACCTATAAATACAGATGGTCAGTTCATTGACATTGGAGACTCTCATTGACACTGACCTGGGAACAGGCCGGCTTCAAATGTTCCAAGCATCCAACGCATTCCTGGAATGCGGAGAATGAGCCCACTCCGGTTTGCTACACGCGATATGAATGATACGACGCACCAACAAGACCACCGAAATTATGCACGAGGCCTTGGACAGTCTAAATGACAAGTCAAGCCTCAATATTCAAATTACGAGACTGTTCTCACCATCATGACGCCCCACAGCAACATCAGAAGTGATAGCCAGATAGATGGACGTAGCCGCTTCAAGAATATATTTGACGGAACCTAATGGGATGCAATATCATTAGCGGCACGAAGGTGATTGGGGGGACAGACGAACTTCAAATATGGCGTAACTAGTGGTGCCATAGTCAGTATTGGCTCAAGGTTAGAGCAAATTAATTCAAGAACTCGCCTGAAGAAGAAGACCGTCAAAGAAATCAAGTATTGCGTGTTCGTCATGTGAAGATCGCCTTCCAGATTGTACAACTGAAAAAACCTTGAACAAAAAAAAACTAATTTTTTTCCATAAATGCCACCTTTGCACTGTGAAAGCGGAATGAGAAGGTTGAGCAAGGGGTTTAACAAGTCGTCTTACTTTCCGATGCTTGTGCGGTCCAGAAAGCTCAGAAGATACAAAAAGGACAGCCAAGGAATGAGGGCTAAGTCCAGTTTCCGAAGCAACTTGCGCTCGTCGACAGCGCTTACATCTACGTCCGCGTTGTACAGTGGAGGAGCTGTGATGGATGCCGCGTTGTCAGAAACACGGACAGAGGAGGGGGGTGAACCCTCAGGTTTGGAGTCCATGATGGCTTTGGAGGAAGGGGACTGGCAGCAAGATCAATTCCTATCGATATGTAATATATAAATTACGAAGTTTCGGTTGGGTCGGCCACCTTCCCCAAAACGTAAGTCAGAAGGCCTGTGAACGGGTCAAATATATAACGTAGGAAGCGACGTATGGGGTTAGAGCAGCACACGTCACTTCTCGAAATAACCTGTCCCAGCTCCTTATTTGAACTTGCTGCGACGCACCGAACTTGAAGTTGAACTGTTTCTCAACCTGAACAGTGGATAGATACGCCGTTCTTTCGGTGGCTTCCGCCTGTGGGTCCAGAGAACAGCGAGCAGCTTGGCGGGTTCTCGTCCGTTTGGCACATCTCAGCTGACCCTCCGGCATCAGATGTCTAGCGTACGGCGGCCATAGTAACATTTGGCCAGTGATTCGCTGCGACTCGGCAGAACTATTAAAACCTGGGGGAAGTGGGGAAGTTGAGGCTGCGATTCGCGTCATGGGAGAACATGGCCTTCATGAGGATTCCGCATGAAGTTTGTCGAGTAAAGCTGATGTCATGGAGAATGGAGATGTTCAGAATTGGCCAGGCACCGCTGCCGCGCGGTGAGCGCATGTTACCCGGCGCAGGCAACCGCACCTGTGCTTTCCGAAGCTCGGCAGGTCGGCCCTCGGAGTCGAACGATTCAGGACGCGGGGACGCGGCCCCAGGTTAGACGGGGGTTAGACGCTGTTAGACATCAACCATGGCGGACTGGAATGCCGAGCGGGACCGTCAGGAAAAAGATCATGAACATGGAGCTCTCAGACACGCGGCTCGAAATCATCAAGCTCAACGTTCGAGCTGAAGTTGTCTGTTTGTGCACGAGTGGCGGCAGCATCCAGTGTCCGGCAAACCCCGACTCGGACTTTGCTCGGACTTGTTCCCGACTTCCGTGTTCAGACCGGCGAACTCGTTTCTTCTGTTTCTAACTACGCTGGGTTGGACGGAAAGTGACAGTCACACAGGACTCGCAGTGAACACGGGGGATTCAGGCAAGATTCAGAACTACATATTATTACAGGTAAAGTATACGTCCTATATAAGGGTAAACAAAGCTGTAAAGGACTGTAGCGCACACAAGAAAGGTGTGCGAGGCTATCCAGGGGCTGTCCAAGAGCTGTAGACATAGCTGTAAGTAATGAACCACCCAAACAGGGATAGGAGCTGGATAGGAGTCTGTTGGAGAAATGACCATAAGGGGAAATCAGGCCGATCCCCGAGCGGACTTACTCAGCGGATCACTAATGTAGAACTCCTCTGATTGTTGTAGAATACTCTAGTTTACCTCTCGTGTAATATATAAGCTGAGGGTTAGAGACCAATCTCTTCAGGAGATTGTAACCCAAAGCCTAACGGCTCTAGTGCAACCTATTCAAATTACATCAGAGTTATGGCGGTCGTTTAGCACTTTTAATAATCCGTGACATATACACGTGTTTCCGTGTTATTTTCCTCACTTTTGACCAAAATATATATATTCACATAGCCTTCTCACTGATGTACATTACTCTTGAACTTTTGAAGAAAACATTCACCAGGACCGTGATATTCTCGGATCTGAAACACAAACTTTTAGAAATGTGAGGGACCTGAAAACATATTCAGCTCTGTCGAAAATATATTTCTTTGATCTGAACTTCCGTGATATTCATCGGTGAGCTGACCCTAACCCTAACATGGGGTTAATCATCCAGTGCGGTTAACGAAAGTCAGAATTCAGACAGTGTCATTAAAGTGCCACCAACAAGGTTTACAAGCAAATTAGATTGATTAGAAGGGCTACTGCAGCGTAGGCAAATCCACGAGGCCGGTGGAAAACCCATCCTGCAGGCCGACACCAAGGGAAAACTGATGGGGTGACAAGTGCGGGCCGGCCGGCAATCACCCCATCAGTTTTCCCTCGGTGTCGGCCTGCAGGATGGGTTTGCCACCGGCCTCGTGGATTTGCCTACGATGCAGTAGCACTTCTAATCAATCTAATTTGCTTGTAAACCTTGTTGGTGGCACTTTAATGACACTGTCTGAATTCTGACTTTCGTTAACCGCACTGGATGATTAACCCCATGTTAGGGTTAGGGTCAGCTCACCGATGAATATCACGGAAGTTCAGATCAAAGAAATATATTTTCGACAGAGCTGAATATGTTTTCAGGTCCCTCACATTTCTAAAAGTTTGTGTTTCAGATCCGAGAATATCACGGTCCTGGTGAATGTTTTCTTCAAAAGTTCAAGAGTAATGTACATCAGTGAGAAGGCTATGTGAATATATATATTTTGGTCAAAAGTGAGGAAAATAACACGGAAACACGTGTATATGTCACGGATTATTAAAAGTGCTAAACGACCGCCATACAGAGTCATAGGACACGTGACAGGCCCATTTCAATAGACGGGTTTCTGCAAGGTTTCTGTCAATCTTTGCATGATGCTAAAACTCAATGCCGCTCTTTGGTCGAAATTACTCAAGGATGGCTCGTACCAAGTACCCGTGCCGCACCAGCATCCAATCGGTTAATTTCGACGAACTTTTCATCCTCTTTCATCCTGAATACACGGCCATCGAAGTCGGCTGTTCCGCTCCGCGGCTTCTTGTGCCACTCCAATACCTCCTTGGGACGTGTCTTCTTTCGAACTTGTGATCTATAAAAAAATACTAGTATTCAACTTTCAAGCTGTTCCTGGGAGTTCCACGAAATGGAGGAGTCTCGGCTGAGTTAGAGCGTATCTGAGCGTCTGTCAATAGTGACTGGTTCAAATCTTGAACTCGACCCACCGCCGACGCCGCCCATTGACAAGATAAACTGAAGGCTTCTATAAATGCCGTTGCTTCTATCGTCCTAATAACAGCAAACCTTGCTTTCCCATTCCCACTCAAGATGGACAGCAAGAACTCGCCCAAGGCCTCTGTTCACATCGTCGAGGAGAAGAGCTCGATCGAACCTGAGCCGAATCTGTACAATGCTGACATCGATACCTCCGACATTGACGAGCGCAAGCTCATGCGAAAGGTCGACTTGCGGCTCGTCCCATGGTTCTCTGTATTGTATCTTCTCAGCTTCCTTGACCGCACCAGTATCGGGAAGTGAGTTGCGATCATGCTATCACTGTGCCGGAGCTAACAAGCGAGTGCGTAGTGCCAAGGTACGTTGAACGCACCCACCCCCTTGAGCATGAGATACGAGTAGACGCCCGTTGCACTGCCGCAGCTGTATAACCTGGAAGGCGACCTGAAGATTACAGATAACCAGTATCTCGTATCTTTGACAGTCTTCTTCATTAGGTCAGTCCCGCTTCGAAGCCAGGAGCATTATTAACCGCGAAGCATTGACCGATTTAGCTACGCCATATTCGAGGTTACTCGCTCTCCCTTATCCCATCCGTGAAGAATGAGCTCACTGCACCCAGGTCCCGTCAAATATCTTCTTGAAACGCCTGCGGCCTTCCGTGTGGTTTTCGTTTCTCATGGTGATGTGGGGCCTTATGATGGTGAGAGCTTCACGCTCCGTCAAGTTTAAAATAAGTCGAGCGTGTGCAGACGCTGCAAGGTCTGGCGCACAACTTCGGCAGCCTTGTCGGCAAGTTTGGTTTGCATGGAGTTACGCCACTCCTTAATCCCACTCCCTACAGGGCTACGATGGATGCTTGGGACGTTCGAAGCAGGACTGTATCCAGGCATGTCCTGAATCAATCGTAAGAGGAAGACGACTCATTAAACTTTCCGTAGGCATGGCATACCACCTGAGCTGGTATGTTAGGCTTTCTCGGTGATTTTGGATACCTGATGCATCAAGCAGCTGGTACAAACGATCGGAACTCGGCGTGAGTTTCACTCGTCTCCATGAATATTCCAACTAAACACCAGCAAGATTCGAACAGCATTATTCACCTCTGCTACGACTCTATCCGGAGCCTTTGGGGGATTGCTAGCCGTAAACTTATTTACACCGCATCTATATATATTCTGCTCACCGCTAACGTTCAGGCCGCGATATCCAACATGGATGGCATTGGTGGCAAGCCTGCCTGGTCGTGGATTTTGTGAGCAACGTTCACCTAGAATTACGCATCTTGTTGAGTGGAAACAGCATCCTCGAAGGGCTTGCGACCATCCTCGCTGGAATCGCATCCTTCTGGATTGTACAAGACTTCCCTGAGGTTCGATACCGAGCCCTACTCCGTGCAGGCGACTGACCTGGCGGTATGATGCACTGTAGAGCGCGCGGTTCCTCACAGAGAAAGAGAGGACCTTCATGATCAGGAGGCTCCAAGGCGACGACCAGTACTCTGCCGCGGGCGAGAAACTCAAAATGCGCAATGTCATCTCGAGTTTCCGTGATTGGAAGACCTGGTTCGGAAGTAAGTGTGCTAAATCTTGGTTTTCAACATTTTTCCACGTGACTGACCGGTTTTTTAAATCCTTGCTTCATTCCTCTGATTTTCGCGGTACAATCCAGTGGCCCAACTTCTTGGATGCGATATGCCACTCTACGCGTTCTCCCTCTTTACTCCTTCAATCATCAACCAGGTAATATTTGGGTATGTTCTCTTGTGTGGTCCGGAACTAACCTCCTTCGACAGCTAGGTATGGATCTTGCATTCTTCGCCGGCCGTCTGCTTATCTTGTGTCTTCCCCGTGATAAGGATTCAGGGCTACGCCAGCAAATCTCCTCACTGTCCCCATATACGCATTCGCGGCCATCGTAACGTGAGCAATATCTTCGGAGAGTCCGTGCCTATAGTTTATTTCCGAGGCTCCTAGATGTTGTGTTGGATTCTACGCCGACAAGCACGGCCGCAGGGGGTACTGTAATATGTGAGAGCCCGCTCTGCTCCCCGCAGCCAATATCAATATTGAATGATGTTCAACCCCAGCATCATGCTCACCATCGGTTAGTTTCCCGCGCTACTCAATACTGAACACATTTCTGACCAGACCATATGGATCACATCAGGCGCAATTGGGTACATCATTTTGATTGTCTCGCGCAACGCGGCACTGTCCTATTTCGCGGTCTATGTTGCCACTTGGTGCGCGTCTCCCGTGATTAGATCTGCACCGGATGGTTCCTGATACATACGGCAAAGCGGCATCTTCCCGGTCGTTCGTGAGTCGAACGATTTCTGTTCCCGTGCTTTCCTGATTTCACTGACGAATATACTTAAGCCAACACGGTGTAGGCTATGCCCTGCCTTCCCTGTATGCGCGCTAACCATGGTTGACTAGCACCTGGATCGCGAACAACTTCGAGGGATCGTATAAACGCGGGGTGTCGCTTGCGCTGGGCATCAGCATGTGAGCAGTGACTCCACTCTGCCATCGAGCGTGATGCGGTCCTGAAATCAACGCAGGGGGAACTTGAATGGCGCCGTCAGTTCGAATGTCGTGCGTAGCCTTCAATACGCCGGGCGTCTTCCCGCCTGTTAACCGAACGCCAATCATAGTACCGCGCAAGGGACCGCCCGTGGTACCCGCTAGGTGAGAATCCTTGTTATTAAATGCCCGTCGTACAGAGCGTTTCCATGTAGGGCACGGTAAGTCTATTTCGGACAGAGCTATCGGGAGCGATCCTCACGTTCGAAATCCATGGACAGGCCTGGTTTTGATGTACATCTGCATCGGAATCGTCGCTAACTCCGTCTTTCTCTACCTTCTGAAGAAAGAGAACGCGCGGCGCGATCGCGGCGAGCGCGACGAAGTTATTGGGTCGGAGGAGCTGGAGGACAACGGGAACGGAGTGTATGCCACGGTTGAGGATGCTAAACGGGAGAAGGGGGACAATTGGAGCGGGTACAGGTATATGTTGTAAGAGTCTGGAAGTTATCGCTGCTGTACATGTATTCTTGGTTTGCTTGCTCGAGTCCCTTGTGTTTACCTCAACGGTTGAAGTCGAAGTGGCCTATCTGCGACGGCAAGCTAGTTCGTTCCCGAAACTATGCGGCGCCAGATCTCGGCCCATATTACAGTCGCCTGATGCAGGGTCCCAGATTTAACAATTAAGACACCTTTGTACTAGTAGTAGGCGGCGTCACGGGGGACACCATAACTAGGTTACGGCCGGCTCCAAATGATTCTTGGAATCTGCCTCGCCGAATATATTTCCGCGTTGGGCTCGAAATCAAGGTCAGTCCTGCTTCATAGGGAAAATGGGAGGAATCTTGGCAACAATTACAAAAGGGCGATACGGCCGTTGAACGGTAATTAGAATGAGACACTCGACGGCCGCTGCCCGCAAGCCAGGTCTCAGAGCTTATGTAACAACAAGATTTGCGCACAAGACCATCGATAGCGGCCACCAGGCAATCCCTACGCGACGCAACGAGGAGCAGGACGCAGTCTGGACCCACAGAAGCTGTTAGGGCCACATTGCATCGGGTATTGACGATAAGGATGGTCTTTCGGGTGTCATGTTACTTTGTTGGCGTTTACGCGTCCGATAGCGGTTTAGAGTTGGTCGTGTCCGCAGCGGACGCACGGCGGGCGGAGGGGGGGTATCCCCGGATTGAAGTGGAGAAGGGTAGCGGGATGATGGCTGGCTATGGCTGTGCGCAGGTAAGATGGTGCCAGCATCTCTCGTACGACTTCTGCAGAAATTTTGCATGATCGCTCTCGGCTATTTTATTCTCGGCCCCTCGTGCCATTTCACCTTTCTTTTTTTCTTATAAGTCTCCCATTCTGGTCGGGACCCTCCCTGTTCCTTCCCTCCAACCCCCATCTTCCCTCCCAACTCCCAACTCCCAACCATGACCATTCCTGTCGCTGCCGCCGCCGAGTCCCCGCGTCCCAAGGACGTTGGCATTCTCGCCATGGAGACTTACTTCCCCCTGCGTGTGCGTCGTCTTCGTCTATGTGCTCCATGTTGCCTATGTTGACGTCCGGCTAGTGCATCTCTGAGGCAGACCTGGAGGAGTATGACGGTGTTTCCAAAGGCAAATACACCATCGGTCTCGGCCAGGAATACATGGCATGGCCCGATGACCGAGAAGACATCAATTCTTTCGCACTGAACGGTCCGTACCTCTGGACCACATGAATTACACGCTGTTCTTACCATAACCGTCGAATAGCCGTGGCCGGTCTCCTGGAAAAATACAACATCGACCCGAAATCCATCGGCCGCATCGATGTCGGGACTGAAACTATCATCGACAAGTCGAAATCCGTCAAGACCACCCTCATGAGCCTTTTTGCCGCGTCGGGCAACTTCGACATTGAGGGTATCGACTCGAAGAACGCCTGCTACGGGTCAACTGCTGCCCTGTATAACGCTATCAACTGGGTCGAGTCGAGTTCGTGGGACGGGCGTAATGCCATTGTTGTTGCGGGGGACATTGCCATCTACGCCAAGGGCGCTGCTCGCCCTGCTGGAGGTGCGGGAGCCTGCGCAATGCTCATCGGCCCCAACGCCCCGGTGGTCTTCGAACGTGCGTATTCAATTGTTTGCAAGCTAATTAGCATGCTCATGCTCTGAGCAGCCGTCCACGGAACGTACATGGCCGACACGTACGACTTTTACAAGCCCAACCTGTCGTCAGAGTACCCTGAAGTCGATGGGCCGGTCTCGGTTGTGACCTACATCCAGGCCCTCGATTCTGCGTACACCTCGTACAAAGCGAAGGCTGCCAAGGTCGCGAAGAAGGCCAACGGCCACGTAAACGGCACCAACGGGCACACCAACGGCGATGGCCCCCGGCCCTTCTCCCTGGAAGACGTCGACTACGCCCTCTTCCACAGCCCGTACGGCAAGCAGGCCATCAAGGGCCACGCGCGCATGCTCTACAACGACTTCATCACCGCCCCGACCGCGCCCCAGTTCGCAAACATCCCCGAGCCCGAGGCATTCCTCTCCGCGACGCACGCCGCGTCCCTGACCGACAAGAACGTCGAGAAGACCTTCGTCGCCGCGGGCAAGAAGTCGTTCGCGCAGAAGGTCGACCCGGCGATGGCGTGCTCGCGGCGGCTGGGGAACATGTACACCGCGTCGCTCTACGGCTGCCTCGCGTCGCTGCTCTCCACCGTGCCCTCCGCCGAGCTGCAGGGCAAGCGCGCGAGCCTGTACGCGTTCGGCAGCGGTTGCGCGGGCAGCTTCTGGACGCTCCGGATCAAGGGCGACACGTCCGAGATCGCGGAGAAGATGGACCTCCTCAACCGCCTCGCGAAGATGAAGGTCGTGCCGTGCCAGGACTTTGTCGATGCGCTCGAGGTTTGTTCTCCCCTTCTCTCTATAACCTCCTCGGTTCTCAATGTGTTCTTCCCTATGTAGCTTCGCGAGAAGAACCACAATGCCGTCTCGTACACGCCCGAGGGTTCGATTGACAACATCTGGCCCGGCGCGTACTACCTCGAGAGCGTCGATGACAAGTACCGTCGGAAGTACGCCAAGGCTCCGCTGGCATAAATATAAATTTGCCATCCTCGGGATCATTGGGCTGCCTTGCTGTGCGAACCTTCAATGCGGCCGGTAAATGACCACACCTTTAGATATTTAGATACCAATGCAATGTAACCACGTGTAATACCATATTAGACAAGGCCTGCCCTCATGCATACGCTTAACTACTTGACTGGGCCGATTCGTAGGGGTGCTCAATGATTCGTCCATCTCGCCCGTCTAATATATTTCTCGTCTCTTAATTTGTTCCGAATACAATCCGAATAAACAAATTTAAGATTTGAATCTCCGCTTGAAAAATGCTTGGCTACCGCTTCATTCTCTCAAGGAGCTTTGATTCAAGGCCCAGGTATAGCCTCATACACTGAGCAATAACTGTTCAGTTGAGAGATGTTGATCTGCTGTTCTATTCAACATTGGCGGAGACTGTTCACTCAGAAAATGGCTCCCGCTCGCCTGCAGTACCTCAACTCCGCGCACCGTTGACCCCCCATTAATCTGGCTCCTTCGCGCCCTCCAAGTCCAGCACCCCATACATATCCTTCTCCCAGCGCGCACACGCCTCCCACCGCCTGCGCGCGCGCATGAAGGGCGGGTAGCGCGTCGGCGAGGCACGTCCGCAGCGCCGCGCTTTTCTGACGTGCCGTGTTATTATTAGATGGCGCACCTCCCGAGAGGAGGCCATCGCGCACGAAGATCTTGTCCGCGTTGGGGTCGGCGTGGACGAGCGCGAGGCGGGCTTTGGACGCTGCCGGAATCAGCGGGATTATCAGGCGGCGCGCGGGCGAACGTAGACGGTCGAATAGCTGCGGGAGGTCGAGGTCGTCCGCGGTGCGGTTCCCGACGGGGGACACGGCGGTGCGGACGGCGGCGAGCGCGTGCATGCCGTCAAGCGTAAAGGATCCGACTCGAGGTATCTGCGAACTCCTCGACGCCCTGTTTACAATCTACCCCATGCCATTTTGCTCGACAGGCTATACTTCTTTGGCTTTTGCATTTGCGTGTATCACCGCCTCCTCCCACCTGCTACCTTCGACCACCGGCTTCCCCGCCCTAACCCACGCCTCTGCGAGCCACTCGCCCGGCCCCAGCGGCCGCCAAAGCGGCCGCCCCTCGCCCACCCACGCACCATCCGCCGTATCTGACAGAAAGACAGTCATGATTTTGGCACCCGCGGCCTCTGCCTCCTTCATGCGTGTCAGTCCGGTCTTGCGGCGCCACTTCTCAACCGGCTCTACGAAGTCCCATTGCAGAAACTCGGCTATAGCAGCCGCGCGGCGGCATGCGCGTGAGTGGCATTGAAGCCGAGAGAGCAGTAAGCGCTGGGTGGCATGCGGGAGAGCGTCGCCAGAAAGCAACTTTGAGCAGGCGATGACAGCCGAGACGTTGCTTGCAGTGGTGGGATGCTGGGCCGTATGGAATGCGGTGGCCAGAGTGACCAGAGTGGCTGTCTCAGATGGAGTGAGGGGCTCCGACAGCGCAAACTCGCTTGCTTGAGAAATTGGAGCGTCCGGGTCGGGAGAGGTAATATCGGGAGGGGAGGGCCCAACAATGTGGAAACGGTCGAGGAAATCACGATTGAAGAGTCGCAGAGGTAGCTCTGACGGCGAATCTGACGAGGGATCGGTTACAAAACTCGTGTGTCGGTATACGCCGCCGATCCGATCCCGAAGGCCCTCCATAAACCTGTCGGCGTCGGATACAGATCGACGGGGGGACTCGAAGATCCTGGTTGCGCTGTGTAAGTTTCCAGGAGTCGGGGAATGCCCTACATCAAGCTCGATGTCGGTCAGGATGGTTGTAAAACATTCATCCTTCCTCTCCTCACAAAGCGGCACCTCGAGCCCCTGCTCGTCCGCCATTTCAGCAAATACGGCATATGTCGACTCTTGGTCTTCTCCGGCTGCCGCCAGCAGCGTCCAACTCAGACTTCTCCACGTGCCAGAGAAGCAGGCAGTGGAAACCACCAAGAAAATCCGTTCCTGGGGAACCTTGATGTTCTTGAGAGCTTTCTCGACGTTAGCCCTGTCCAAGTGAAGAACGGGAAGTCGGCCGCCGCCGAGGCAGATTGCGCCGGAAGGCTCGCCGTGAGCACAAACGACAATAATAACCACATCCTCGGGTTTCGCCCGCTCCACCACGTCCTGAAGGGCAGAGAAAAAGTCCTGCAACAACGAGACGAGCGTCGAGACGAGGGTGATACCGCCCATTCTGAGGACGAACTTCAGGCGATCGGCATACGAATCGCCTAGAATAATGCCCATTGGCTGGTTGAGGTCGACCGCGGCGAGCCAGGTGGAGCTGGTGGCTTCTGACAACAGCTCCCTCCAGACGAGGAAGTCGGTCGCCATCCACCAATCGTCAGGGATGTCGGGAGTCCCGAGAAGACCGACCACATGGACTTTGCGTCCTTTTCAATGGGTCAATTTAAACAATGGAACTGGAAGCTAGACTACGCACCAGAAGGGTTGGCTGCGGGGCCAAAGCCGGGGTCAGCGGGAGCGGGGGCGGGATCGGGAACGGCAGCGGGAGCGGCGGCGGCGGTGGGAAAGACCACGGAAAATAGGAAGATGAAAAACGAACTGTGGTTCTACGATTCAGTGCCAGTGTAATCATTGTAAACCCGCGGAAGAACGTACAGAAGGTTCCACACGAAATTCAACGACGATGTGGAGGTTGACGTTGAGGAGGCGGCCACGGCGGGCGTGAGCGCGAGCGGGGGCGGTGCGGATGCGGGTGCGGGTGCAGGTGCAGACTTGGACTCCCCCTCGGAGGAATTCATCGCTTTTGAAAAGAAAGGTTCGCGGAGGTCTCACAAACCTGGTTTGGTGGTGGAAGGCAGAACAGTTTAGGGGCTGCCAACTACTAAAAGTAGTAACCTCACAATCCGTCACGGTGGATCATAAATGTAATCTCTCTTACACGCAAACTATAAACTAAGTACATATATTGAGAATCTATCGCATTACATACCACGGGACAGCGCATCCAAGAAAAAATGTCTACCTACTCCCTACTATTCGTCTCCAACAGCGCCTGGATATTCCGCACCAAATCCATCTCATTCGCTTTAAGCACTCACTGCACGATCTCGGGCTTGACGCCCGGGAAGATCTGCAGCAGCGTCTCCCATGCCACCCGGTCGTGCGCCGAGTCGATCTGCGTCTTCATCCCCGCCAGATCCAAGTTCGGCGTCGGCGCCCGCAACATGCCCGCCCCATCCCATCGTCGGGCCCGCGCCGCCGGCGAGGAATGCGGGCATGCGCGGCCGCGACGGCGTCTCCTCGTACCCGACAAGCGTGCCTTGTACGGCGTCTGGAGGTACCCGTCGCCGCCCGCGGGCGACCCCGAGCGCGACGTCGTAGTAGTGCCCCTGCTGCCACAACTGGTCCGTGTGGCCCCAGTGCGGCACGCTCGGAGTTATCGCGCCGGATCTCGAACGCGCCCTCCGCGCTGTCGAGCGCCTCGTTATTCGGCTGGCCGTGTTGACCGGCTTCAATTCATTCCGGCGCTCCCAGTCCTCGCGCGTCGGCGGGGCGGGGTTGAATGCCGAGGGGGGATCCCAGTATTTGGTTCAATAAGGGCTCGCCGGGATCTGGCTGAGGGAGGCAAGCTCAAGTTGAAGTGGGCTCAAGCGAGAAGGTGGTCCTTGGTGGGGCTGGGGCCAGAGCACTCGAGGTCCGCGAGGAACTGACTACCGGAAGACAGATTCATGCGGGGTCCTGGCTCTCGCGGTTTCCGCGTTGTGAGCGTCGGGTGCAGTGGGTCCGAGTCCGTACGTTGACGTTACTAGTACCCCATTCCTTTTTAAGGAATTTGCTGTATCGGCTCCGACGCGGGTCCAAAAACCGGATGGCCGGGAGAATGATCGCGAGGCTACCTAATTAGGGGAGCGAGTACGGTTGACGAGATCAGCCCGAGTCCAAATGTGGAAACGAGCGGTAGTTTCGTTTCGACGCCGTTACCAAACAAAAAAGTCTAGAAAAGACCCTGTTCACCCTTTGACTCGAACGTGTTCTTTGGGAGGAATATCCGAAAGGAATCACAAAGAAAGCCAAAGGAAGACAAGAAAGCAACGGACAAGAAGGCTGTGTTCGCGCACGGTCCACCTCAAGTTGACTCTGAAGACGCGTCAGTCACATCTGTCACGCAGATCATTTTCTCCTCCTCCCCCCATCCCAAAAGCTCGACAGCCTCGTCCCAGCACTCTACCTGCAATCCTTGACCGTTTTGCTTGTATCCTCCCAAAAGACATCACGATGGGCCGCGCACTCTACTCGCAGACATACGGGATCAAAGCCCCTGCCGTCCATGTGGAACCCGAGGCGACGCCGTGTCCTGAGAAATGGAGCATCTACAACCGATTCGACCCGGACTCGGACGAGTTCTTCGCGGACGCCGAGTACGAGGCGTTCATGGACCAGGAGCACGACGGCGTGGGCGTCCATGTGGCGGTGGCATCGGACAGCGCGAGCGACGACACGAGCGACGACAGCGACAGCGTGGGCGGCCGCGACAGCCCCCCGGTGCGCATGACCGCCATCTGGGACCGCATGCTAGATGACGAGGCGGTGGCGGCGGCGACGTACCAGGCGGTGCCCGAAGACCAGCTGCTGCTCGATATCCCGGGCTACACGCGCGCCGACGACTTCGTCCCCATCCGCGTCTTCGACGACCATCCGCGCGCCGTCTCCGTCTCAGTCTCAGTCTCTACCTCACCCCCCCTCCACCCCCCGTCCGCCCTCCGCAACTCCACAACCGCGACCGACCTCGCGCTCGCCCGCGCCCCGTCTCCCTCTGACTCCCTGTCCGAGCCCGCGTCCCCGCGCACGCCGCCTCCGGTGCACGCCCACCTCCAGCTGCTCACGCCCTCGCCGGCCCCCACCGTCACGCCGCGCATCTACATGTGGGGCGCCGGCGGCCCGACGCGCACCCACGCGCCCGCGAGCCCCGGCTCGCCCAGCGTCCGCCACACCCACTCCGCCGGCCCGCTCACCAACCCCAGCGCGCGCCAGTCCCTCGCACGCCTCCCCACCCGCCGCGTGTCCAGAACGTCTGACGCGCGTCCGATGTTAGTCTGACACTGCCGCGTGTCTTGCCATTTTCTTGCCCTTGCTCTTACGGATGTCATCTTAGTTCCTTCGGATTCCCTCAGCCCAGCGCGTCTCATATGTATGCCCGCCTACCTGCACATTCCCTCTACACTGCACTCCTTTCCGTCTGTCTGTAGCCCATACCGATGACCCGTGTATTGTATGTGCCGATACTCTTATACTACGTTAACTATTTGCTTGTTTGCTTCATAACGCCGTCTGAGGTCTGAATATGAGAAGGACCCTCGCGCCGCGAAATTTGCTTGGCCTTGATCGGGTGTATGTAAAATCTTGAGAACACCATTAGCAACAAAATCAAGTCCATCGCGGGCCGACACCGGGCAATAGTTTAGAGATTGGGGGACAGGCCTCGCGATTTTTAAAAGCAAGCATTTGTAAGACGCCGACCTCCCAATGGATTTCATGGTCGAGTTGCGAGAAAGCGCGAACCCGTCGAACGGTGCGTAAACACATGACCATCTGATCGCATCTGGCACCTGGTCCGTGCGCGGTGCTGGGGTATATAAGCGGGGCGTCAACGTTTGGAATCCTTACCACTCTGGCCTTTTGGCTTAGATCAAGTGTAGTATCTGTTCTTAATAGTTTAACCACTATTATGGAGGCACCGCCTCCATTCTTGGTTATCTAATTTTTGCCGCCCTTGTCTTCATGCTCTGCTTGCAACATGGAGACGCGATGACCTTGCTGCTGCACTACTGGCTTGTGTCGTCGGGGGATCCTTCTTTCTTTTTGCTGTGTTCCTGGGCCCTCCTTTTTGGAGTTTGCTTTTGAATTCAGCAAATGGATTGAAGATTGTGTTTTCTGTGGCTGGTTTGACGTATCGTAGATCGCAATGTAATATTATCTGTGTTTCTTGAGACATCTCAACCTGTCTTTCTGTTCATAAGCACGAGTTTCATCCTTTCATTCGCTCAAAGCTGAACCTAATTTCCTTGCTTGCTTGATTGAAAATATGGCGAAGTCCCACTGCTGAATTTAATTGCCGAACGCGTCCACACTCGGCATGCACGGCTTGTGATCATGAACTCTGACGGCGACGATCCAGAAGATATCTTGTCGAGCTCGCTCTTGACTTTGTATGAATACCATCCGATAACGCTCTCCTCTGCCGGCTCCATCTTCACCTACATCTCTCCGGACCAGAGCATCCCCACAGTCACTCTGCGAACACCAGACCCCCAAGCCGCCAATTGGGCGCTTCATGCGTCTTCCGTCTGGGCTGCGTCGCGTTTTCTCGCAGACCACCTCGACTATCTAGCCCTCCCGACGCACCTGAGCCGATGTCCTCCAGAAAAACGCGTCAAAGTGCTTGAATTGGGAGCCGCGGCCGGGCTGCCCAGCATAGTCATCGCGAAACGCTATCCTGAACTCTCGGTCGTCGTCAGCGACTACCCCGACGTGGACCTGATGCGCACTCTGACCGAAAACGTCAGCGAGAACGGTGTCTCCGCCAGTTGCCGCGCCGTTCCCTACGGATGGGGATCCGATCCCTCAGTGCTTTTCCTCCCAAACAACGACGAAAGATTTGACCTCGTAATCGCTGCGGACACCCTGTGGAACCCAGAGTTCCACGGCCTGTTCATCGAGACACTGCAGCTGACCCTCAAAAAAGCTCCTCATTCTCGAATCCACTTGTTCGCCGGCTTGCACACCGGGCGGTACACCATACAGTCTTTCCTGGTCTGTCTGCTTGGGTTCCCTTAAAGCTAGGAGCTCATTTCGATACAGAGCGCCGTTTCTGCGGCTGGTTTCGACTTGGAGACTGCGCTGGAAAAGGAGACTAGTGGAGAGCGGGAGCGGCTCTGGAGCGTAGACAGAGCAGAAGGTGAGGATGAGAGCGAACGGCGACGATGGATCGTCTACATGTGTCTCAAATGGAAGTAGCCTGACTCAAAAAGTTTGTCTCGTTACAATTACATACATGGGTATAAAGCGGGACGTTTTGCCCGTACTATCATAGTTTGATCTTCATCGGTGAGATGACCGCGCAGGAGGGGCACCGAAAGTCAGTACGTTGACCGGTCGGAACCCTGGTTGCGGTTCCTGGTACAAATTATTCTTTTAACAAATTGCACGACGGAAGGAAAGCGGAACTTACCAGAAATAAGACGACGTTATCTTCCGTGACACCAATATCATCCACGGCGTAATGTTCGACTGTGCTGGACGGGAGTTGGCGCGCAGTCTCGCTCGGGAAGAGTGTGGACCGAGGTCCAATCATGGTCCAGCTTGGATGAAGGCGGGCGGCACTCTCGGGGAACGGCGCGAATTCGATCAAATTCAAGGAAATGGGCGGGGCAGAAGCCAAGCTCCTTGGGCCCGGCTCCGATTCCAAGAACACGATTCGGGATCCGATGGCGTACGGACCACGAACCGTAGTCCTGCTGCGCGATAGATCTTTTATGGCGCAGTACTGTCCCCAGTAGCTCCAGGGCACAACCAGTCGGTCTCGGCGAGACGGGGATCCTCTGAAATAGCTTTCCTGTATGAATAGCCAGTTGCGCGGGGAGGCGCTCGAGCTTCTTTTGACAGGCGGTTGTGCCGCGATGGCAAGAATACGGTTCGCCGGATCCGGATAGAACAGCGCGGTGGACGACGGGAGTCGAGGAGCGCGGTTTGGGCAAAATTTGACGGAGGAATTGTTCCAGGTCCCGGGGAGCTCATATTGGCGAAGAACGACCATGTTCGCGATGTTCGAGATGCTGCACAGATTTAAAATAGGCAGACTGGTGCCTTTTTTGCAAAGAACGAGAAGATGGTCTTCATCGAGGAGATAGATATCTTGATCGTCTATCCACTGAAGCCGCATATATAAGCCATTGAAGAAGGATAAAAAACTTGAAAATTACCCGAGCTCCGAAGGTACGCCAATCCATGATCAAGTGATTGATTTTTCCGCCGACGAACTCCAGCGTCAAAGCCATCTTGGACCCAAAAATGGATATGGTGGCATGAAACACCGGGGCAGCGCTCTGAGTCGGAATCTCGTATAATTCGGCAGGTGCCCTGGGGTGTTTCCCAAATGTCCAGAGGTCGCGGAGATGCAACTGAACCCCAACTACTCCGTTTTGACTGAAAATTGGATGAGAAAACGTAAACATGCATCTTGAAAACACTTGCCAAAATATGTGCGCTGCGACTATGAGAGCCTGGGAGGCGTCGATGCATATGGTTTCGATGGGCGGGCTTGTGAATCGCAGACGACGGGTTAGAGCTGGACTTCGCCCAGTCCTGCAGGACGGAAGCTCTGTAATTTCCACCGTATCATAAACACCATGGGGCCGTATTTGGTGAATGAATCCTCCAGAGGTACCAACGTGGGACGGCGTAATGACCTGCATCTTGTATTCGTGGGTCCAGTGTAAGCGAGGCCAGTCGGTGCGGTAGCTCAAGAGCAAATGGAGTCGTCCCAGGAGGGGCGCAACCGCTCGCGGAGCCACGCCGTCCCTCATCCCGCTGATGGCCAATTCGAACTTGTATCGAAGGGAGTGGTATTCCATAACGATTGCATATATGCGCTTGAATGCCTGCACTCAAAGTTAAACGGTAAATCCATCCAGCATAAAAGTGGACATACTTTCGTCGCCAAAAATAAGGACTTGGGGTCGAGGTACTCCAAAATAAGAGTCAAAACGTCGTTCGAGACCTTGTAGCGCTGGGGACGTGAATATCGAGGACGAGCCATGGTTGGATGCTATAGCCGTTCGCCGCATCTTGGAATTTATACAAAAATCGCTCGTCGTTGTTGTAGGTGGCAAAGAAAAATAAAAGGCTTGTGCATCCGCTCGGTAAAACGCCAACCTTGTCTTGCGGGTTGTTCTGTAGCGGGGCCCAGGACGGGGATGGGCCAGCAGGCTGTTCGTCGGTAGGCGGCCCATTGTACGGGGAAGAATCTTTTGTGAACAAGCGCCCCACCGTGCACACGTTCTTGTAAGGCTGCCATGTCAACGGTATTGGATTCGGGAGGACTTTGGAGATTCGAGTGATGCTGCCGAGTTCGGTGTGCAAGACGGCGCCAAAGAGAAAAAACTTGACAATAAGACCTAAGCTCTGGGTCGGGACTACTAATTCGGGACAGGAAGAACGAGGCCGCCCGCCGCGAGGGTGCAATATCGATCAGACGGTGTGAAACAGATGCGAAATGAGGATAATAAGGCAATTGTGCTCAGAAGGCAAGCCTGAATCTTGCAGATCTCATTTGGATGAAGCGGCGCCAAAATTCCCGTTTTGGATACCACTGATCCCGGTAGCACAGCCCTTGCACAGCCACCTTCCCTTTGCAATCACCGCCATGGTCTGCGTCAAGTGCGAGAAGGTCTGTCCTCTTGCGAATGTCTTTCCCTGCCTTACCTCCATCCAGAAACTCTCCAAACTTGCAGCACCAGACCCTTTCACGTCGAGCTCCAGCAGCATCAAGGACGGCTCTCGGAAAGTCGGGGAAAACAAGCTGCTGAGTCGGCCTGGCAGTTCGAAGAACCGTTTTCAGGTGGGCAATACCCGCCATGTCCAGCCAGCAGCTCCCTTATGCTTCGGCAGCCGTATCAAGGGAAGTGCAAGGATTGCAAGCAGCCTGTAACGCAGAACAAGGCCAAGTATTGTCATGGTGCGTCTTCGAGCCTTCCCCGTCTTGCGTCTTGCTCAATCAAGCTGCAGGCTGCGCATATAAGAAAGGACTCTGTACGATATGCGGAAAGCAAGTGCTGGATACTACGGGGTATGTCATGTCGAGCAAATAGACCGGCGATGGACACGAGAACCGAGCGTGCAGCATGTATGTTATGTATTCGTATCATTTAAATTCCTCACATGTATCTATAATGACTGTCTGTGATTATCATCCTGGCGGGAGAGGCGTCGGTGTGGACCCAGTCCGATTTGACGAGGATGTTAGTATACATTCAAATTCATACACGAAAAACATTCAACCTGCTATCCCATCCGCAGCTAGCCAATACCCCCTCGTCATATAAAGACCAGCTACAGCCTACCACAAACTCCGTATGAGGATCGTGAATGTGCAGCAGCTGAGGCCGGCCAGCCGCTGGGACAGTATTCCATCTACAGAAGATATGAGGATGTGCAAAGCCAAGAGAGCGATAGCCTTACACTCGGCAAGTCATATCGTAGCTTGCGGTGGCGAGAACTTCCGCTCGATGCGGACTCCATTGCACCTTGCGCACCGCATATTCGTGTCCCAAAAGCTGCGTCTCGCAGGCGCCGCCCACGTTCCCCGTCTCTTGCAACTTGATCATGCGACAGTCCCACACTTTCACCAGTTTGTCCACGCCGGCGCTGGCGAGAACAAAAGGGCGGTATTTGTTCCAATCTACGGATAAGACCTCTGTCCCCGAGGCTGGCACGGTGAGAACGGCGGCGGATATTGGACTTGTAAAGGTGTTGGTGCCTGGACCGGACGGCACGTATGCGGGGGCACGGAGGTCGAATATTTTCACGGTGCCATCGGTAGAGCAGGAAGCAATGAGATCAGGTTGGTGAGGCGAGAACATGGCTTGGTAAACGCAGGAATGGTGGGCGTGCAAGGTTGTGACCGAACGTGGTCGTTCAGGTGTCCACTATGAACGCGATTCAGAGGATACATTCGAAGATAATCTGGGCTTACCAGCTTGATGTTCCCGTCCCAGGAAGATGACACGAACATGTCCTTCTTGATGTTTGACCAATCTACGGAGAAAACCTCTCGGGTGTGTTCGTGCCAGGCGCGAATAGGAAGATTCTGTGCAGTATCGCCGTCATAGTTTCCGAAGGGATATGAACACCTACATCCAGCATCACGTCCCATAACTTGAGAGAGCCATCCCCCGAGGCGGTCACCAGCTGATTCTCATGTACCTCGGACCAAGCAACATCGTATAGACCATCTTGCGTCTCATACCTTTTGCGGCTGAGTATTGCATTAACGCACATACAAAGCTGACTCACTGCTTGTCGAGATTCAAACCAAGGGCTCCCCCGGGGCCAGGAGCGACAGAGGCAAGATGCAAGCGGCCATTTCCGACCAAACCAAAGTTCGCGGAAGAAGCAAGGGCCAGACGCGTCGTGTGGAACGGCGACCACGCGATTGCGAAATGGGCAAAGCCAGGGGTTTGCAGGACTGCTGGGGGTGGGCGCGGGCCATTCATGCCTGGTTCTGTCTTCAGTCCGGGTGGTAGTTCTGGATCATGGATAAACACGTGAATCGGCGCGTCTGCGAAATCCATATGCGGATGGTTTCTGTGCGGGTACCCACCATTCCTCTGCTCTCCACACGACGGCCAGCGCCATATAGGTCTATAGAAGATGCCGTGGAACGCGTCGCGGATTTCCTTTTCCCCGGAAATGTCGCGATCCTGACCGGCGCGGGCGTGAGCGTGGATAGCGGAATCAGAGCCTAGTGCGCATCCCTTCGTCTTTCTCTCGGCTGGCTGCTCAACAGGCCTGTCTACAAGCCGTGGACACGACGGGAGATACATGAACCCCAACTACAAGTTCGGATCCTCCTGAAAAAAAACTGTACAACGCTTACACTGGCGCTAGACCGTTGTTCTACTCCGAAATCATCGATGAGACCGAGGCGGGCCACGCATTCCGGTCAGTACTAGAGGAGTTTGGACTGCGAAAGCTCTAATTTACGCTTGCGACAGACAGCGTTATTGGCTCAGGTCTTACTTGGGATATCCAACCATTCGAAAAGCGCTTCCTAATCCCACACACTTCGCGTTGGCCGCCCTCCAACATGCGCATGTCGCACCTAGGCTCATAACCCAGGTGATTATCGACCAAACCTTCGCCCAGGCTTCTCTATATTATTTGCAGAACGTAGACGGACTCCACCACCGAGCACTGGGCCTCGCTCCTGGCATCAAGAACGACAGCGTCCTCGAACTCCACGGCAGCTTGCACGTTAGTCTGGGTGAAAGCCGCCGGCATTGTTCTAATATTTATTAGCATGTCCACTGCAAGCACGGCCATGGCGTCGACCGCGTCACCTTCCAGAACTGGCTTTCCGCTGCGAATCCCCAATGGAAGGCCTTTGCAGACGAGACGGAGAGGACAGGCAACAAGCTGCGGACAAACCCTGACGGAGATGTAACTGCAAGCGCTCGTGAGCGACGATCCCGCCTCACATCTCGTCTAGGTCGCCATCGAGAGCTTGGGGACGGCCTACAGCAGCTTCATCGTCCCCCAGTGTCCTTCTTGCCTATTAGAGGACCGGATAAACTCCGTCGTAAGATTCATTTCGTCACCTTTAAATCATCTTCTTGATGATGCGCACCGATAGCACAAACCTGAGGTCATCTTCTTCGGCGAGTCGATCCCGCCGCCCGTCAGGGAACAATCGTGAGCTCATCCTCGTTCATTTACGCGACGTTTCCCATGCCTTGAGTTCCAGATTCCGGGACGTCGAGGAGGCAGATCGGCTGCTCATAATTGGCACGACGCTGGCGACTTACTCCGCCTTTCGGTATCCGAATCATTTCACCCGTCGAGCCTCTCTAATTACGCACGGATAGATTGCTCAAACGCGCTGTTGAGCTGGGAAAGCCGGTGCTCCTGCTCAACGTGGGTCCCACGCGCGGCGACGCTGTCGAGGAGATCGAGAGGATAGACATGGAGAGCGGCCTGATCATCCGCGACGTCGTCAAGGCCGTATTGTATGTCCTTCAGTCCCCGCTGCATCCCGACACTCATCCTATTCCAGAGGGACAACCGCGTCGGAGGATCCTGTGGTCGCAAAAATGCTGCAGAGCGGGATCGTCAAACCGCCAGAGGACGACACACAGCCAGCCGAGGCGTCAAAATAGGTCGTTCATTCAAGCGAGGATCGTTAAGTACTATGATACGGTAGGAAATACATAATATGGTATAGATGCAAGGGTAAACGGGAGATACAAGAATGCGTGGTATGCGATGCGAGATGAATGCTATGTCTGAAATAAATTGCAAGATGAAAAATCGAGAGTCCTTGGGTGCGCGTCACAGCAGCTGGGCGTCGGTGAACCGGGACTTGAGCTGGGACCAATCCCAGCTCTGCCAGTCGTAAGATACAGGCAAATCGGTGCTGAGCGCGAGGGGGTCGGCGGTGGTGATCCCGGGGAGCGAGGACCCTATGTCCTCGTCGCCGTCATGGGGCGTAAGGGCGCGCGCTGAAGATGCCGGGGACGATCCCGTCGTCGACGGCGCGCGCGATATCGATGCGGGCTGTATGAAACGAATGAGGAAATTACAAGACGAGCAGAACCACATCCGCGCGAACCAACCTGTATCCCGCGCTCCGCCTCGCGCGCCTTAGACTTCTTCACGCAGCGCGCGCGGTGGCGGAGCCAGTGCGACGCGTCGTACTCGCTCTTGTGCGAGAGCTTGATCGGGGCGCCGCAGTTCAGGCAGTGCACCAGCGTCGGGCCCTGGACGTCCACCAGCGGGTCGGCGCGCAGCCGCATCTCGCGGAGCTGCTTCTTGGTCTTGGACGGGGGGCTTCGACAAGCAATATTGATTCAGCCTAGCGCTTGGCGCGACGGCGCAAAAACCAATCGCACCTGGAAGAGCGCGCGGGTGCGCTTTCTGCATCGCTCAGGTCGACCTCGCGCGGGCTGCATCGCGGAATTAAGCACAGCGTGCCGTATACTAGGCCCGCGACCTACGTGGTATATGGCTGCATCGATACTGGAGCTAAATGAGCGTCAGGGACGCGCCGCTGCGGCGAGAATGAACGCGAGCTACCGTTGGACGCGACGCGTTGAATGGATTCGGGCGAGGGGATCTCAGTGCTGGGACGGGGGAGAAGGAGTGGGGTGGCGGGAGAACCCCACGGTACTTATAAGTAGACTGCCGTGCGTCAGCCAGGCCGCAATCACTTGGCAACAACACCGCACGTAAGGCGCGTCTAACACACGCGTCTCCGCGCCGCGCGTGCGCATGCGACTGTGCAGGGGTCACCCAAAGAAAGGTATACGGTAATGAGCGAACACAAGTACAAGATAACAACATCCTAGTTAATGAGGGGCGGCACGATCAGGGGGGCGGCGTTTCGGCGATGCTCTCCTTGAATCCATGCATGAACGCTTTGAACGGGAGGAGGAACCACCCCAGGAGGCTGGGCGGCTCCTTCTGCACGGGCTCGTACGTCTCCTTCCTCGCGCGATTGGGCGCCCGCGCATCCGGGTCCTCGACCTCCAGCTCAGGGTCCTCCAGCCGCCGCTTGGTGCCGCGGCTCGACGCGGCCTCCGCGTCGCCCGCGACCACCGTGGCTTCGGTGGACGCGGACGAGCGCGGCGCGCGCGGGGTCTTCGCGGGCTTGCCAGAGGACGAGGGGCTGCGCCACGCCACGCCATCAGCGATCAGCTCCGCGTTGCTTGCGGGAAACACGCACCCGGGGCACGTCTGCTTATGAAGTTCCCAGCTCGTCAGCGTGTAGTCCCATTCGCCCGCCAACGCGACGTTGGTGCCGCAGATACGGCATTCGACGTGGCGCGGCCCAGACGTCTTCGCCTGCGAATCGTTCACGAGGCGTATCTTCCGCTGGGCCATGGCGACGCGGCTGCTTATCCTGTAGAATACGAATACATTGAGAGGCGGTTCGGGCGGTAAGACCAGCACTAACACCACGTCCGCGCATTTCGCCTGGTGGGCCTTCCAATTAGCCAGCGAGTATGCTGTCCGCGTAGACAGCCGGATCCATTTCTGGCATTTGCGGCACAGGACCTGGTCAACCTGGACGGTCTCGGCGCGCTTGTCCGAGTCTAATATTGCCTTGCGTTCCGCCTCGGTAGTCCGCTTAACACCACCCACGTCGGAGGCCGCGACCTCGGAGCGAATGTCGCTCGCCGCGTCGTCGCTGTTTACAGATAAGCCGGAGATGGAGGGGCGAAGCCGAGAACGCACAAGACAGACCCGGTCGACACCTTCTGGTCACAGCGCTTCCGGTGCGCCTCCCAGGGCTTCACGGTGTACGTCTGCTTGCGTCCTAGGTTGACCACCTTGTTGCAGCGCGTGCACGTCACGCTGTGCGGTTCAATGTCGGAGCAGTCGGGCTGGTTGTTGAAGTACTCGATGCGCTCAGCCTCGGTGCGCCGCATCTTCCCGCCCATCGAAGACTCCGCGACGGACGCGTTGTCGTCCACGGTGTCTGGCGTCGTGAATCGCCTGCCGGGTACCCTTCAAATACGCGCCAGAAGGAAAGCGAGGTAGACGTACTTGCGGTTGACCCCAAAGGGCGGCTTTTTCAAAGGAGAGTCGGTGGCATCGTCGGCGATGCGCTTCATTGAGCTTATTGAGGACATTGAACGACTGTGGAGGGATTTAGCCTTCTTGGCCGAAGGTGATGCATTGGCGCCTTCTGCCTTGGCGGTTCTGGGGGACGGGCCCGGAAGACTGATATCGAATGAGACCACTGTAACTACGCAGGGGAAGACGACTTACTGGACCTCTACTTTCCTGGGCGCCTTCCCGGGCGACTTGAGAGGGATAGTTAATAAATGGTAGCATCGGGGGGGAAAAGTCACTGCGTACCGCTGGTGCAGAAGGAGCCGTCTCCTTTCGAGATGCTTTGCTGGGAGACTTCGCGTCCATAGTAGTCTCTTCTTCCGACTCGGACTCGGATGGATTACTTGAAAATATTCAGTACACGAAGACTTGTGGACGCGAAATGCGCGTACTCGGTCTCGGCTGGGGCTTTTTTGTTCCTCTAACCAATTGTCAGTGGTTGCGAAGGTGATTTCCAAGGAGACCCACCTTTGAGCGCGACAAATAAGTTATCCTGACCGGCGGCCTAGACGATTCAGATGAATACGGGCCCAGCATTGGAGAAACTGGGCTGACCTTTCGGGAGAGGACATGCACTTGCGGAGGCAAAGACTGTTGTTTGGTTGGTGTTTACCCACATTGAAGCGGCACGTGTTAGCCCCTAGTCGCGTCAATTACAGCTATATATTTAAATTGTACAAGTGCGCTACAACCGTGTATTTGGGCTTTATATCATCCATCTCTTACAGCTTCCCTTTATCCTGACCTTGCGCATCCTCCCCAAATACCTCTGCAAACGATTTCCCGATTTCCGGAAGCATGTCCTGCGTCACAACGCCGCGGCCCTCCTTGTAAAAGGCGCGCCGACTCGCAGTCCGCGTCACCACGCTCCCACCCACCGCGGCCAGCAGGGGAAAGCGCGACGCGGGAATCGATCTATCACTGCAGAACAGGTGAGTGAATGCGAGCACTGCACCGGGAAGGGCAAGTACCCAAATATTCCGTCCTCGTAACACTTTGCCCACGCGAGCATCGTGCCCACGGTGCCGCTGAGCACGTCGCCTTGGCCGCCGCATCTCTTGTTTCCGCCCTCGACGTCCACCTCGATCGTTTCCTGGGCCTTCTCCTTTTCCGGATCCGCACCGGACATTCGGCTGGCATCCAAATCCGCCGCATCGCCCGTTGTGTCGACGGAAATAAGATCCGTGGCGCCCTTCTGCAGCACGGTAACACCGCCCAGCTCGCGCGACACCATCCCCGCACGTTTATCTGCGGGGCTCTTCGGGTCGATGCCGAGCTGTTCGCTCAAACGTGCGAATTCTGCAACGTTGGGTGTGACTACGGCGCGGCGGTACCCTTTGATCACCGAGATATCCTGGCCGACCATCCACAGCGCGTCCGCATCAAGGACGACGAACATGCCCTGTTTCCGCGCGAGCGACAGTGCGAGCTTGGCAAACGACTGCATGTAGGACTCGCGCCCGAGCCCGGGGCCGATGACGAGCACATGGAGGCGCGAGAGGATGGATTTGAGCTCGGGAGATACCTGTTCTGAGGTCGAGTCCTCCCGCAGGATGGGATGCACGATCAGATCCGGCGAATAGGTCTTGATCGCGCTCGCCGCTGTGGGGGAGCAGATTACATGCGACAAATCAGCGCCCTGCGGAGACGTTGGCGGAGTTGGTTTGATTTATTGCAAAGACGCACGAATCGCAGTGCACTGATGGCGGCGAAATAGGGTGCGCCTGTGTAGCTGGGAACAAGGTGAGTAAACCAAATATGCGGTGCCGGGTGAGTCCCTCACTCGAGTGCGCCACCGAGAACACCCACTCTGCCTGGGATGTGTTAGCAGGGGGGATAGAGGAAGTAGAGAATGCTGACCAGACTGGCCCTTGTGCAGCGAGCCATCGAGCGGGGGGATGAGCTGCTTGACCTGCGCGAGGATCGCTTTCAACTGCGGCATTGGTAAGCTAAAAATAGCGTGACCGAATCCGTCAAACCGTCAATAGCAACCATCACATTCGCTAATAGGCTATCTCAGGCTATCTCACTTTCGCCGAAGACAATGGCTCCGTGCGCATGCGCGTGTGTGGCTCCGGATACTCCGTATGGGCGCTCCTCGGCACTTGATAACCCTCGATTTCTGGGGGGACTCCACTCTCGTGAATGCTCTGTGGCGCTCAACAGAAAATATGGTACTCTCCATGTGGCACTATCTGGACCTATCTGGGCCGCAAAATAATCAGACTGTTCGGGCTTCCGGGGCTGTGTGACGCTGCGGAGTATAGCCAAGAAAAGGCCAGAAAAGGCCTACAGGTGGCGCTGCATTTATCCGCCGGATGTTGTTCTTTATAATGGTTACGTTGGGCCATTGTTTTCCAGGTCTTTCCTCTTTCCTTTTGTACCCCTTCCCTTTGCGTCCCTCCTCCCTTTCCCCTCCCCCTCCGCCCTACAATGCCTGCCTTTTCCACACTCATCATCCTCGCCCTGCCCCTCGTGGCCCTCGCCGCCCCTCAAGCTCAAATCAACCACCACGCCGCCATCCACCGGCGGGAATCTCTGGAGGCGCGGACCACGTACACGCTCAAAGACCACTACACTGGCAAGGATTTCTTGTGCGCCACTCCGCCCTCGGCCCACACGCATTATTCTGACTTCCACCAGGAACTGGAACTTCTACTCCGCAGGCGACCCGACCCACGGGAACGTCAACTACCTCTCCAAGGCCGATGCCGTCGCCAAGGGTCTGGCCTACGTCCAGAATGACGGGACCACTATCCTCGCCGTCGATTCCAAGTCCACGCTGAAGGAGGGCGAGAACCGCAACTCGTGCGTAGTTCACGCACCAGCCTCGTGCATCGGAGCTCACTGGTTACTGGGGCAACAGCGTTCGCATCAGCTCACCCAAAGCTTACTCCAAGGGTCTCTTCATTGCTGGTACGTGTCTGCCACGCACATTAATTATTCATTAAACCTGATCGTGCCTCCATTAACAGACATATATGCTATGCCCCATGGACCAACGTGCGTGCAGCACCTACTCAGTTCTGTTCTGCGGCTGATAATTCTGCAGCGTATGGCCGGCATATTGTGAGCCCCCATCAACCCGGCGCTGTCTCATGCTCATCATAATCCAGGGACGGTGGGACCTAACTGGCCCAACGGCGGGGAGATCGATATCCTCGAGGGCGTGGGCGACTCGACCACCAACCAAATCACGCTCCACACCTCCGCCGGGTGCTCGCTCGCCACCTCTGACGCGGACCAGTTCACCGGCCAGCACACGAGCACGACAAACTGCGCGAGCGGCGCCGAGAGCAACAACGGCTGCGGCATCACGGACACGTCCCCGCACGTCTACGGGCACAACTTCAATATGCTCGCCGGCGGAATCTACGCGCACGTCGTCGCCGACTCGGGGATCAAGGTGTGGCACTTCCCGCGCACCGCCATTCCGGCGGACATCACGGCGAAGAAGCCCAACCCCGCCAACTGGGGCAAGCCCGCGGCGTTCTTCTCGTCGGCTTCATGCGACATCTCCCAGCACTTCCAGGACCATGTTCTGACTGTGCGCAGCCATCTCTCCTTTTTTCGCTCAATTAACTGACGTTTATCCAGTTTGACACGACTCTGTGTGGTGAGCAAATAACGAGGACAAATTGAACAAATAAGCTGACACCAACGATAGGCGATTGGGCTGGCGCGGCCTTCCCAGGCGGCCCGTCCGCGTGCGCTGCCGCCGTCACCGACCCCGCCAACTACGAGCGTGCGTCCCTCATATTCCCGTTTTTATCGCAGCTGACGAACGCGGATGCACAGACGCCCAATGGATGCTCAACTACGTCTCCGTCTACGAATCATGATCCACGCTGTATCAACTCAAACCGAAACGAAACGACCTACTGTATTTCTACCACATGCTCAGCGCATGTCCGTCCGCACCCGCGCCCGGCCTTCCCTACACATCCGCTCGACGCGTGTACCACCACCCTCCCTCCCTAGATCTGCCACACACGCACACATACTCTCATTTTCCGGGTTTTAATCATCGGTTGCTTCTCCATTTGCGGGCTATTTGGAGCTGGATTTGGATATGCTTATCTTGCCTCGTATGTACTGGGTTACATTATTACTTACATGATATGGCTTCGCTGGAATTGATTTCTATGTGCGGCAATTTGTGGGGAAAGCCTCGGTTGATTAGGCTGTGTGCTTGACTCCATCAAGGGCTGGGTGCAGTCAATTTGGGTGGGTGTATTCAATTTGACTGGGTGCAATTCATTATGGATCTTCATCACCTCTAATATATCTCGAACTTGTGTGGAAGCCTCGACTGATTAGGCGTGAGTAGGCTGAGTGTGCTCGACTCCATCAAGCGGCTGGGTGCATTCAATTTGGCTGGGTGCAGTCAATTTGGCTGGGTGCAATTAATTATGGATCTTCCTTACCTCTTGAACGAGGTACGAGTTAGATCCGATGAAGTGTCTGTCAAGAGAGACTACCTTACCTCTAATATATCTCGAACGACATTCATTGTCATGCATTTAAGGATGGTTATAATAGTGCGGGAGACCCGGGTAACTTTGCTAATAGCTATGTACGTAAGCTTCAGGCCTTCGGCTCTAGTCGCTTGTCACGGGGTCGCGACTCGGGTCCAAACGCATCCAACAATTCTGCGCAAACTTGAACTCGACGCATCGGAATGGACCCTCCGCCACCCACACCGTCGAGCAGCTGGCCGCGGAGAACCGCCAAGGTGAGTTTCCATCTGCTTTCAAGTTCGCACTCAGCTCGGCTCATTTGCGTTCTGCTATGTAGGCATGTTCTAACTGCAGGTTCGCCAAACTCCTTATCTTTGCCGCATGCCCGCCTAAACACGCCGCAGACGGGATAAAGTGCGATGCGACGGGACACGGCCGTGCAGCGGGTGCACCAAGAAAAACAAGCAGTGTGTCGACGGCTGCGATCCTTGTCGCCGGGCGCGGGCGCGCTGTGAAAAGTGTGTACCCGACACACAACATCTCATTACCCCGTCGCTCAAAAAACACAGGACCGGGAACAGCTGCACCCGCTGCGAGGCGGAGAAGATCGAATGCGTAGAGGAGGAACGGCCCGAACCGTCGCCGGTGTCGTTCTTCGTCCCGCAACGTCAATCCCCGCCCCCATCCCCCAATCCCCGCGAGCGCGCAAAATCGGCGTGCCAGAATTGCAAGAATGACAACAAGAAGGTTAGCTGCGGCGTGTCTGCTGGTGTGGGTGCGAGTCTAACGTGGGCATCAGTGCGACGACCAGCGGCCCTGCTCGCGGTGTGTTGCCCGCTCGGAGGCATGCGTCCCCATTGCGCGTGCTCCGAGCACGCGTGTCAAGCTGCGCTGTGAGGCGTGCAGGAAGAATCCAAGCTCCCGCTGCGATGACGCCAGACCGTGCCAGAATTGTGTTGCCGCAGGGCTGGAGTGCGTCAATCTCGTCCGCCAAGGCCGCGGCTGTGGGACGCGCGTAAAGGGGGTTCGTCCTTTCGTGCTCCGTTAGGTTATCCATTAACATACAATTGAATTAGGCGTGCATTAGTTGCAGGTGTGCCCCGCTTTGTTATTTTTCTTCCATCTCGTGCATGACCGCATTCTCTGAACAGACGCAACAAAATCCGATGCGATGGCGCTCGTCCCTGTAGCTCCTGCATTCGCCGAGGATCAGAATGCCTCGAGCAAGCCTGCAAACGCTGTGCACAGAGCGGCTTGAAAGCATGCACACACCGCTCCCAACGCGACCACCGAGATTCGGCGGGCGGTAAGCCTTTTATGCTGCTCAGCTGCACATTCCGCCAATAACGCATATCAGAAACTTCCACTCGCAATGAGACACAGTCGACTTCGAATGTTGCTCCCGCCCCCGCCCCCTTCCCCTCACAACCTTCTGCGATGCATAACCCAGCTTACTACTCTTGGCCGGTGTCCGGTCCATCTATGTTCGCACCAATGCACCCTCCAGGACACCACGGACCTGCTTATTTACCAGTCTCACCACCCCATGCAACGTCCTCCACACGTTCCGATCGCGATTAAAATCAACGAGAGCTCATTTTCGATCGTTGCACATTATATCTTGGTAGTCAGTGTATCATTTCTTCTTGTAGCAATACGTGTAGTATTCGAATTTTCTTGTAAGTAGGCTCAGATTCGAATTTTGACGGTCCATAAATTTCTAAAGTAGTACTGTACACTTGTATCCGTTGAATTCGTAGCCTCCGTCATTCACTGTGAACGGCTTAGTTTTGCATTCCAGCGGGAGAAGATCGACTCACGGTAATCACAGTCGGCTTATCCACCCCCAGGAACTCCTTGAGTTTGCTCAGCTCGAGCGCGACTTCAATAAGGCCCTTGAGCCCCTCTGCAGCATCGCGCTTGAGCTCTGCTGCACCCGCTTCGGGCGCAACATAGCGCTCAACGTACATCCGGACCGTCGCGCCCTCGCTTCCGGTCCCGCTCAGCCGGAAGACGACGCGCGATCCGTCCGAGAAGGTGATGACCTGCCCCTGGTTCTTCGACACGCTGTGGTCAATCGGGTCCGTGTACGCAAAGTCGTACAGGCCAGAGACGGTGAACTTCGTGCCGGTGGAGGCAGAGGTGTGCGTCGTGTTGGTGAGCGAGCCCGAGTCGAGCGCGAGGTTAAGGTGCGCGACGAGCGCGTTGGCGCCGGTGGAAGGAACCTCCTCGTAGTCGTAACGGCTGAAGAAGGAGCGGCCGTAAATCGCGTAGTGCGCGTAGAGGAGGTCGTTGATCCCAATCAGCTTGTTGGGCGACTTGGCATTAGCAGCCGCGAGGATATTCAGCCAAGCTAGGCAATATCATCAGGTCCTAGTCGTCCAACAATCGCTTATGCTCACCAACGACCGCCCACAACCCGTCCTTCTCGCGGATGTGGTCGGAGCCCGTTCCAAAGGATTCTTCGCCACAGATGGAGAGCCGTCCTGCGTCCATGAGATTTCCAAAGAACTTCCAACCTACAACTCAATCAGCAGGGAAGCCCGTGCAGAATTCTACGCCACTCACCCGTCGGGACCTCGAAATACTCGAAGCCCTTCTTCTGCGCGACAAGGTCGATCGCTTTGCTGGTGGGCATGCTGCGCGCCAAGCCTTTGACGCCACCCTTCTTGAAGTAGGGGATTGACTCCGCCCAGTCTGCGATAATGGCGACTGAGTCTGACGGTGTCACAAACGCGCCCTTGCCGTAGATCATGTTCCTGTCACCGTCACCGTCGCTCGCCGCGCCGAACTCGATCCCATCCTTCTCCACGGCTTCCACAAGGGTGTGCGCGTACGTCAGATTCGGGTCAGGGTGTCCGCCGCCAAAGTCCGGGAGCGGGATGCAGTTCTGCACCGAGGACTTGGGAAGGCCGAGCACATCGACGAATAAAGCGTGAGCGTACGGGCCGGTGACACCATGAAGACCATCGAAGAGTACACGGAAGTCGTTGGAGTGGGAAGACAGGAAGGACTTAATGAGGGGAAAGTCGAAGATCGATTCCAGCAGAACGACGTAATCGGCGACGGAATCGATTATCGCAACCTCGGTGGGTCCGTACGAGAATTCTCCGATCTTGGAAAGGTCGACCTAAACGCGCACGTTCGTCAGTAGTGCGGCGGGGAACGGCATCGATTTAACGCACGGGCGGGGCCTCAATAATTTTGTACGAGGTGATCGTTTTGGTCTTTTCGTAGATTTTGTTGGTGACGTTCTCCGGAGCAGGCCCTCCATTAGATACGTTGTACTTGATACCAAAGTCTTTGTCTGGGCCTCCGGGGTTGTGGCTCGCAGTTAGCAGAATGCCGCCGTTTGCCTTGTACTTGCGGATGATGTTGGACACGGCGGGGGTGGACAGGATGGAGTCCTTCCCGACGATGAACTTTGCGACGCCATTGGCAGACCCGATCTTGAGGATCGTCTGGACGGTCTCGGGGGAGAAGTAGCGACCGTCTCCGCCAATGACAAGTGTCGACCCTTTGGCCTCGATCGAGTCAAAGATGGATTGGATGAAGTTTTCGGTGTAGTGCTGATAGATAGTGAGTACTGGGCGGCGAATACGCGTGGCAGATTAGTAGACCTCTTGCTGGAACACTTTAACCCTGCAAGACGCGTGAATTCATGAAGCATCTAGGGGAACGAAACTGGCGACCTTTTCCTCAGTCCAGAGGTACCGGGTTTCTGGCCATCGAAAGGCTTAGTAGAAATTTCTTGGATAGTGTGAGGCATGGTGGAGGTGAAGCGACAGCCGAACGAGGCCAGTCTTTAAATGACATGATGTCAGTGCTTACGTGAAGACATGAACGGGTATCTCCGGAGAAAAATGCCAACGGGAAGTGCTACTTATAGGTGTTACCATTCGAACAGTCTATCGTAAGGTACAGGGCCAGGGAGCGCAAGGGCAAACTGTCACAGAGTATTCATCCCGTCGACCTGTACAAGCCTGTACAGTCAAAACCAGGATAAATTCCAAGTCATTTGAGAAATCATACCGTACGTAGTACGAGATGTTAAAGAGACATTAAGAGGCTTTCCTCAGTCTAAGCGTCGCAACCGCGTCTATAAGAGGTGCACCAGCGATGCATACGTGTTGTGTCGGTGACAGAATGAGCTGGCATTGGATCAAAAGGGGTGTGGTACGCCTCGGGAGGCTGTTCAGGATACTAGAGCAGCGGACTAGAGCGGGGAACCATTAATTTCCAAGACGACACGCAAGAACACGGTCGACGAGGCCAGCAGAAGTGCTTGAAACCAGTTCAACTAGTATCCGGGGCGATACGAGTGAGCAGTAACCGGACGATACATGTCAACCCTCAGTCGTGGCATGTTGCATGAGCGTCTCAGCAACGGGCCTGCGCGCTATGAGCACTCAGCAGTGATGACAGTCGAAAGGAGCCCGTTGTGACTTCTGGCTACCCTAGGCCACAGATCGAGAGGACTATCGTGCGGAGGACGGTCCAGATTCTGACCGGATGCTTTAACCCTTTGGTCCTTTTGGGATCGGATATACTTTCTGGCTACCCTGGGCCACGGATCGGGAGGATTATCGCGCGGAGGACGGTCCAGATTCTGACCGGGTGCTCTTTGTGTACAGTGGCTGGATGCATGATACCATTGGGACGGAGGGTCTCACGGTGAGCGTGAGAGATTGAAGATCATTTACTATACCAAGATGCCGGCGAAGGTTTCCGCTGCATGCATGCCGCACTTCGGAGGCAACTTTGTATTTCTCTTCCTCCCACGAGCGCAACGGATCCTTCTTCATCGGCTGCTATCGATGAAGAAGATATAAGATCTTACTCTCGTTCTCGGAAGGTGTGAAGAATGGCGGGACGCAGTGGGAGAGAAACAAAGGGGCGGGTGGACATGGACGAGGGGGGGAAGAATGCTGTAGAAAGTGGCACGAGGACGAGCGAGGGGGAAAGAAAAGGCGCGGGGCGGCGTCGAGAACGATGATGAAAGGAGGAGGAGATGAAACGGGAGGGAACGGAAGGTGGACACGAAATGAAGAAGGGTGCGTGTGGAGAAGGCGATGAGGGGATGGGGGCATGAGGTGCAGATCGATAAGCCCCTGTGCAAAGAACACGAGCGACTAGGACAGTTCCTCGAGCTGCACTGCGGGCGCTGGATAGCACGTATACACTTCATTAACAGGTTGTGAGTATCAGGCACTGAGAGTGCTGCGCCGACTGTTGTTTGAAAGAAGCAGGAGTCGCCGTCGCTGCAAGCCGAATGGCAGCTACCTGAGATAGATTTTGTGTTCGGGACTCGACGGGGCTGTGAATTCAAACCCAGAGGGTGTTCAGCAAGCTGCAGTGATTCCCAGAACTAGCACGCTTCGAACGAATGTTTCGGGACATCCCGCAAGGTACAGGGGAGGAGGATGCTGCGCTGCTCGAACTGCACCGTGGTAGGCACCCGAGCGCGGGGTATGGAAGCGGTGCGCGGAGATGCGGCAGCTTGAGCATGAGTGGCGCAGCACGCAAGGGAGCTCAAAACCGGGTGTCATGCAGCACCGCGCGATATGCCAGGGCGAGGCTGACGCAAGCGGCAGACGGGCTGCACGCGGACTCGGAAGCGAGCCACATCCCACGAGAGCGGTGCCCTGCTGCGAGATCGAAACGAGTTGTGCACTGGCACCGGCGAAGTGGCGGGCTGCAGACGATGTTCTCATTTTAGTCCTTGGTCGAGTGTTAGAGCTTGTATCTTTGTAAGACGATTCAGTTGCTCGAGCGTCACGGTGATGATGAAGGTTGGATGTCGCCGTTTCGGACTTTCCAAACGGGAACCGCAGCATTCAAAAATCCATTAGATTGTCCAAAATTTCCCCTTTACATAGATAGCCACATCAAGGTGTTGGGTATATAGCTCTACTGCTAGCGGGTGCAACACACACAAAAAACGCTGACTCCGAATGGGGGTGTCGTTCAACATATGCAGTCTCCGTTACAGCTTGGAGTTGCCCTGGTTGGTGTAGTCGTGATTCAGAGCGGTCCAGATCTCCTGCGCGAGTTTGAATGGTGCCTCTTGAGTAACCTGGATCATGCACATACACTCAATTCAAAACCGTCGTCAGAGGAGCGAAATCACAGACGAGATGACCTGCGCCCTGTATTTTCGTGACGGACGTCATACGGCGCCCTTGAGAAGCGTCATAGACACAGCGGTGAGTCTCCGCCGGTCTATATAATATATCACGATGTCGGTGCTCCGGGACGACGGGGAAAAATAAATGATTACGCACACCAGGTCTATTTCAGCGCCAAATACACAATGGACAGGAATCTTTGGACAGAGAGCTTTGAGACGTTCGTTGGCATCCACACCATCTTGATGATATATGTAGCCAGCGGCTTCTTGTTTACGGGTGCAGGACAAGGTGACTCCATTAGCACGATCTGGGTAGGCTGCCGTCGGAAGATCCCGCAGGCCATATTCCTTTGCACGAGTCAGCAAACTCGGAGTAAACATTTGCGGTCACGTACGATGAAACCATCGAGGATACGTGGGTCCCAACGCTTCCAGGGAAGGCGCTTCGCGAACCACGCCCGGGCAATTTCTCGAGACTCCCATATGTCCTGGCGCTTTTTCACGGCGTTCATAACACGCACGATCTCGGTGGGGTGCTTGAACGCTTCGGCCAAGATTTCTTTGGTCATCATTGTTGGCTCAACGAGAATCATCGATGAGTAGGGAAGATCGTCTGGCGAATAGTCCGTCGTGGATAGAACCCTGTAGGAGTTTCAAGCAAGGAACGAAGGAAGCGGCGTCTCCAGAGGCCTACATTACGCAGGCTCCTGCAGAATGGCCAATTGAGACTACTTTTTTGGACGAAATGAGACCCGATTTGAGCAGGACTTGGACACCTCGGCCCCAATCGTACGCCGCTTTCGGAACTTTGATCAATACACATCAACGCGACAATGAAGACACATACTCATTCCACCCGGTCGCTCTAGGAGAGCTTTGTCATTGATAGCGGCAGCTTCTCCGTGATTGGGGGAGTCCATCGACCAAGCCTCTACGATGGTGACACCGGAGGTGGCAGAAGACTGAAACTGGTATAGGTATTCGATGGTAGGCACCCAGGTTTCCTTGTCTGGTAGAGAGTTAGCATCCCTAATAAGAACGAGACGACGTACGCGTTCCAACACAGTGCGCGAAGACCAGGGCAACAGGGATCGCGCCAGAACGTCGTGTAGCAGGAAGCCTGTACCTCTTAAACGTGAGGGCTAGTCCGCCTATGCTACTCTCCGGATCGCTGTGAAGGATGTGGCTCGTAACCTCCATCGTGGCTTTGCAAGGCTTTTGACAAGAAGTGGAGACTTGAGCTGAGGCAATAGCTTTGGGGTAGTAATGAGAACAGACTGTGTAGTGTCACACATGGTGTATTTCTGGACACTGTACACAGGACATGCTATGTCCGCCGCTTGACGCTTCGATCGATTTGAAGGTTTTCTTCCTTGATGTGAAGTTGGCGCGCACCGTTATGCGCACCGTTACTGCGCGGGTACATCTGGGGGCATGCGAGGGGACATCTCAGATCGCACGGAAATCAACGTGAAGGTCTCCGTAGAAGCTCTGGGAGAAGTACTTATGATATTGGAAGACGGAACCAAGACGGAACATCCAAGTTCATCAATGATGCCGCTGACACATCCGGTTCGTGACGGTTTTGAACCAGTTCAACAATCGTCAGTGTTTCAGCAAGTCGCCCCTTCCTTCCTTCCATCTTCGCGTTCTTCGCGTTGTCTTGAGTAACTAATAATAGATTTCGTACCATAAAGGTTCTTTTCCGTGCTGAGGATGGCCGTCTCAGTGGCTTATTCATGTTCTCTCTGGCACACATACCCGCCATCCTTGCACTACTGCAAGTGGTGATTACCTTCGGCTACCGTTGGTATTACAATCGCCGCCTTCCTCCCAGCCCGCCCGGGCATTGGGTCTTTGGGCATACTTTCCAGCTTCCCTCTCAAAAGCCATGGGTGAAATTCAAGGAATGGGGAAAAACCATCCCGGGTTTGCTCTCCTTTCCGAACACATTTAGACCGGCGCCCTCACCATTTTGAATACAGGGCCAATCTACAGTCTCTCTATTGCAAGGACCCCTGTCGTAATCTTGAACGACTTTCAAGCTGCCAATGATTTATTCAACAAGCAACTGACAGCATTCTCCACCCGACAGCCCCGAGTCATGGCATCGATGTTTCGTTTTCTTATTTTTCACAGTCTTCCGTCTTCACTCATCTGGTCACGTAGCTGTGGTTTTGACGGTGGTCTCACATTTTTACCTCCTGGACACCGTTTCAAGAAAACACGGCGTTACCTTCATGAGGCGCTCAATGTTCGCGCTGCTCAGGCTTATGAATCCATGCAAGCGACGGAAGCTAGAACATATGTACTTCGCTTGTTGGAGTGTTCCGTAAATGTTCAGGACGAGTCTAGAATGTCTGTTCCCTATATTCTTACTCCCTTGAATATCGTTCATATTTTTCTCAAGGCTCTATTCTGCCATGCTTATTTCCTTTTCTCTTGGATACCGCCCGCAAAAGTTATCTGACCCAATTATCACCCTTTCTGACCGTGTTGCCAAGGATGCGGCCCTCATCCTGACCACCGGGAAATTTTGGGTTGAATTTTTCCCATTCAGTGCGACACCTTAAATCTAAGACCGGCTCACTTGCTCATTTATGCTGCCAGCCAAGTATCTCCCTTCTGCGGCGCTGGGATCTCATGTAGCTCGATATGTTCGCACCTTCAAAGCCGACCTGAAGCAACTCGTCGCAGCGTCTTCTGACCTCATTCAAACGGCTTTGGTATGTCGCCGTAACCACCACCTCGAACAGAAGCTGAAGCAAAAGGCTGCAGGACGATCCAGAGATCCCTCCTTCCTTCTGCTCCAATATCCTGAGGAAGGTCAGATCCGAGGATTACGCGGAGACGAAAGACCTGGTAGACTATGCAAGTCTCTCCATGTATGCTGGAGCTGTTGACACGGTAACTATCCGCGTACCTTCCTTGACCCATCTCCTGAGGAGACTTTTTCTTAGACCATCGCCTCCGTCGACACATTTCTTGTCGCGATGATGTTGTATCCAGATGTCCGCTTGCAGGCGCAGAAAGAACTCGACAGTGTTGTTGGATCTGAACGCCTTCCGATTCACGCAGACCGCTCTTCACTTCCGTACATAGATGCCATCTTAATGGAGATTTTGCGCTGGAACCCCCCGATCCCGCTGAGTGAAATCTTGTTCCGAATTTCGTTTGTGCAAGAGCGCTAACCTTTTCTGCATAGCGTCGCGCAAGTTGAACTCTGATGTGGTTTACGGTGACTATATTCTTCCCAGCGGTTGCAGTGTCGTTGCCAATATCTGGCAAGTCTGTTCACTACGTCCATGATGCACCATCGAGCCCCATACTGCACAGGGCTATGAATCATGACGAGGAGATGTTTCCTGATCCTGAAGAATTCCGACCGGAGCGGTTCCTTGGGCCGAAAGGTCGCGAAGCCGTACGGCGCGTGCAGCAAGCAACATTCGGCTTCGGTACCCGGTATGTGTTGTAATTGTCTCAAGTCCCTCCAATCAAACTTTTTGCAATCAGGATTTGTCCCGGTCAACACTTCGCCACATCATCCCTGTGGATAACCATTGCCACCTTGCTCGCAACCTTCACCATCCAGATGGTGCCTGGGGAAGAGAACAAGCCTGTACTCGATTGCGAAGAGGGTGTATTAATGTGAGCGTGATGATCGTACTCTAAGCACTCACAGTTGCTGATTCGTGAAAGTCGGGTCCTCCCGTACAAGTGCGACCTGAAACCAAGGTCCCAGACGATCGTTGACGCTCTCAAGCGTTCTTCGGCGGCGACGCAGTGACTGTCTCAAACACGGGCGGGAGGAAATCCGATTATCTTCTTCCTCCCGAGGGCAGTAGTTAGTATCATAATGAATGAACAGTTGCCAGCCGCACAAGCGACAAAAATCGTGATTTGGCCTTGTCTGGCCTTGTCTTGAGTAGAAATCCATTCAGGAGCGGCTCAGCCATTTTTGGGGTGTATGGTCGAGGCCAGTGGCAGGCCCGGGAGCTCGTTGATTAAGCAAGAGTCGAGGTGACTTGGCGTCCGCTCTCATAGGGCTTTCCTCCTTGCAAGCCCAACCCCAAAAATATAGGAAAACCAATGGAAAGCGATAGAAAATGCAGCAATGATACATGGGGTACATTCCTAGTAATAAGTGACGTATCAATCATGATAAAGTGAACGTAGTAGATGGCGCCCCGGCTTGCATCCGCCAAAAAAACGCATCGCGCCAGTAGAGACACCCTCAGATCCCGCCAGCCCGCGAGATTGAAGACGAGCGTCCGGCGCATGCATACGCACCCCGCGCACACGCACGCCCACGCATCCGGCACATAAACACGCATCCCATCCGCACGCGAAAGACGGCGAAGCGCGCCCCGACCCATCACATACCGCACCATCGCCCCGGAATCGAATGAGGAAAAGAAAACCGAAGCGCGCATCCCAAAGGAGGGAGGATCGCCTCGCAAAACAGAGGAAAGACGGGATGCAAGGCGGTATGAGATGGAGAAACGAGAGGGAGACGAAAGGAGACACGGGAGGAATAACAGGGCGGACAGGAAGGGAGATGGGGAATGAAACAGCACAGGGAGGGACGACCGGATGACACCGGGGATGAAAGGAAAAGCAGCCCAGGGAACGAAAAAACGAAAGGAAGGAAAGAGAGCAATCGGGAGGGAAGGAAGGAATGGACTCGGAGGAACGAACGAACGAATGGCGAGCAGGAACGAATTAGCGAAAGGAGAACCGCACACGCACTGTGTACTCCCGATATCCAGCCCAGGCCCTCGACTAATCGCCCCCACTCCGCGTCTCGTGGAGTTGGGATGGAGAAAGATGGGGGTTGCCGTGCGCGAAGCCGTTGCGGCTGCCGTTGTTATTATTATTATTCGAGGACGAGGCGGAGGAGGACGAGGCGCCGCAGCCTGCGGGGCCGTACACGCTGTGGTGGTTGGAGGTGAGAATGGTGCGTCCTGTTACGAGTCAGCCGTTTTTAAGGAGGAAGGGAACGCGCTCACCTCCCCCAAATCCAACTTCACGCCACCCGCGCGGTCTCTCCCCGGCCCTCCCCGCCGTCGTTAGCAAGATATCAACCAGTGCCTCCATCTGGTGGATCGATGCACCCCTTGGGCGGGGTGTCGAGCTAGAAGCGGAACCGGTGGCGTATGCAAAGAAAAAGAAAGAAAGTGAAGCTGTGACAATCAGATTACAGCCGTGACTCGGAGTCGGTCCGGGGTCCGGCCTTCAACTTGGCCCAACCGCCGACCTCAACCGGACCGTCCCTCAGACTGCTCCCCTGCTTATGGTCGCTTCCTTCAATAACCAAATGCCTCCATTGTTGAAAGTAAATATGCAAACTCATGGACTGCTCTAGACTGTACCAATCCCGTTCGTTCACTAACTCGGACTCTCGGAGGCCAAATGTACACGTTAACGAAGACTTTGAGAACCCAGCAAGATACATAGGCTACAGCGAAACATCAAGCCTCACGAGCCAACACCGAAATCACCACCACTGCTGTGTCTACGCGCAGCTTTCAGATACGTTCTCCTGATGTATAAGGTTCAGTTGGAAGTTGAATGGCTAAATTAGGGTTTACCGGTCTGGCGAAAGTCCAGCAGATGAGCGAGGTGTAGGCGCGCGCGTAGCCGACCGCGGCATAAACAAACATATAATGCCATCTCTTGACGAACACCTGGAGTTTGGCTGGATCATGAAGCTCGGGGTAAGTCTCCTGGAGTTCTTCAATAACCTTGCCCTTGAAGTTACTGTCAAGGCGTCTGAAAACCGACAAGTTTTAGCGTGAAAGTCTTCTCAGCGGATCTGTAATATTTGTACGTGCCTGCCCCATTCACGTAGAGTCCGCGGATAATCTGATAAATTCGTTGAATTTAAGAGGAAAAAGTGGACCAGAAAACACTAACGGATCCCATGATCTTCCACATTGTGTACAACAAACTTGCCGGGAACCGTATTGTGAGTTGCCAGAACCACAGAAGTTGCAGAAGGCAAATGACAGTTTGGCCAATGATAGTGCCGGCCGAAGTCATCTGGCCTAGATTCCAAACCAAGTAAGAAACCGGAATTTAAACACGAACGGGACGTACTGAAAGGTCTGATACCGATGTTCCGGCTGAGATGTGGCCGTGATGACGACAGTGGCACGGTCTTTCTTCATGGCCCAGTCTATCATGTTGAAATATTCTCCCATATGTTTCGGGCCAACGGCCTGAATTACCAGTACGTCAATAAACGAAGAAAGTACTGTTACTTCTTTCACTGACCTCGATCATTTCACAACTCACAAAAGCATCGAACTTGTTTTCGAATTCCCTGGGGAGATTACGATAATCGAGAAGATGGACGCGGATGCGATCTTCAAGCCCGGCAGCACGGGCGCGTTCCTCGACCATCTTCTTCTGTTCAGCGGACAATGTAACAGTGTCGACTTCACAACCAAGCCGGGCGGCCTGCCACACGGTAAGCTCCATCCAGTTCCACAGAATTTCACGACTTACTTCCAATGCCAATGCGCCCCAGCCTGAACCGATTTCGAGCAGTCGATGTCCAGGGCGGACACGTGCCTTCTTCAGGATAGTGTGGATCTTTCGGTGCTGAGCCGCCTCCAGGTCCCCTTCCGTGGATCTGGAACCTAAATCACCTCGGGGCCCCCCTTCTTCTTCTCCCCATATTGCACAAGAGTACATCATTTCTTTACTGAGGATACACTGAAAAAAAGTCAGGGATTTTCACCAAATACGGGATTATTGGGACCTACAGCCATGAACTCGTTTGAAACATCATATGCGACGACCTGAAGGATTGAACACATATTCCTTCCAACTAAATCAGCACTCACGACATTGTCTTTCGCCATGCTCAGGCTCTGGCGACCTAAGGTACTGATCGCCAATGCGGAGTATCGAGCACAGATGGCACTGATCGTGTTCATGAGTCCCCCTAGTCCATCCCGATTATCCAACCACAGCTAAAATATTTTATCAGTAGAACTCCCAGATCAACCGCAACAACTGAGTACATCAAGAAGGCCTTTCAATGTAGAGACTTCGAAGTCTCCAATCATGTATGCTTCCGACACTTTTAAGGACCGCGTTAGCCTAATTTTCGAGTGTTCAATACTGGTGAGCCTACTGACAACCAAGGTCGTGCGAGAGGTAAATGCGGGTCCACATGTCGTCATTCAGGACTTTCAACACTACAGGTGCTTGGCCAGGTTGCGCCTTCCCAAAGTGATGGACACCTTCGTGGTCCTCGATGAGCAATTCGCCTTTGACCAAGCCGCGACGTAGAATATCCATTGCAAAACTCCGGGCTTCCATAAGGTTAGCGAACTTCAAGAAAATTGGCAAACGAGGGAAAAGACCAACAGTAACCGCGGAGAATGTCCAAGAATTTTGTGGCCACGGACCCATATGAGTCAAATAACTGAGAACGGAAAGTCCAGGGATGAAGGCGCCTCATATTTCAAACTGGTTGAATCAAAATTTGAAGAGGGTTTAAGTATCGGATGGCTGGTACCGAAAAGGGAAGTCAAATCACTTCGCAGCACACGAGCCTGCTACGGATATCGAACTGGAAATCAGAAGGAATCAGGTATGTATCTGTTACGACTTGAAATAACATGAATGGGAGAAGTTTTTTAGAGAAAAGAAGTCTCCGACGAAGACGGTACCGCCGACCAGATAAGGCTGTTTTTTTTCCCAAGTTGGTCGTCCGTAACCTACACATGTGGACCACAGATCAGTGACTCACAGATGCGAGGGTGGATTGGCTGGTGACGCGCTTTCTCTGGTCACGATCAGCGGAAAGAACGCGTACACAGATGCGTGGAGCGAGCCAGGGTTTCTGGACATGACTCGGATTGTCTGGTGTCCTGGTCACGATCAGCGCGAAGAAAACAACGCGGACAACAGAGCCTTCAACTCAGGGTTTCAGGTTTCCAAATCATGGCAAAGGAAGATGCGTGGAGCTCCCGAGCGATACCGATTTGAGGAAGTGTTGTTCGGTACGAAGCGTCGTAATGTAACAATCAGAAACAACGACCTTTCTTTCTTGAAGATTCTGATGGCCCAACTTGGTCTCAACCAAACCTTCCGTTCCAGCCATAAATGATCGACGCCACAAAGCAACAACCACCGACGAAAGAAATTCGAATGGAGCGGGTCAGAGTTTGTTTGAATCTGGCGGATACAGAAGCGGATACAATCATGTCAGAGTGGACGCCGATACTTACGACACAATACTTGGAATTGGAGGACATGGATTGCTTCTTCGACACAGTTCAGGAAGCAGCGTCGAAAAGGAAAGGTCGCATATTCGCGGAGATCCATATCAGTGTTTCGAGCTGTTCGAGCTGCCCAAAATAAACTCAGCCCCGCGACGAGCCGCTCACATTTTACCCCGGTGACCCAAATATTTATAAGAAGAGTTGGATTGGCCTGGTATTTTGCTTCTCCGCCTGAGAAAAAGATCGTAAATGAAGTGGTGGGGAGTGAGGTGAGCTTTCAACTCTGTTTTGAGTCTGGGAACTTGGATTGGCCGGACCTCCAGCAACCCACGCATTTATATAAGAAGAGTTGGTCTCGTGCTTCTGACACAATCAGCGGGAGAAAAGATGACGTGGGATGAAGTGGGGCGCGGACTCGAGTAACTCATCAGCACAGAGAACGACAGTACGCCGAAGCTTTCCAGGACCCAGGTAAGTGGTACTTTAACCTCGCTGCGCTCCAGTTCGGTCGTTCTCCGATCACGAGGAGCGCACCGGAGGAGTGGTTTCTTGGCAGCAGGAGAAGAGATGTCGAATGAAGAGAGGCGGAGCGAGCCTTTGACTCCGCTTGATAAAGGCCGCGCCGCCGCGGTATCCTCGTGAATCATCTCAAAGTCGGAACCAAAAAGAATCTTCAGGAGGTAACGAGAAAAGGATAAATATGACAGAATTCAGAGGCTGGACCTGCCTGGACCATGCTAAAATTGCCTACTGATCGTGCCACAAAGTTCAAGCGCGTGCCACGAAGCGTGGGAAGGGTTCGAATTATTTCTGGTTACGGCCAGTGTTCGATTACCACGCCTTTCAGCCATTTCGCGAGGCGGCCTTCTGCGTCATCCGCTGCCTTCTAAGTCTTGCCTCGATACCATCATGCAAGCCTCGTGCTTCGCGAGAAAGGGTGTTTAGCCAGAGAATGGGGGTATAGGCCCAGGATACGCCTGCGCCGTCGTCAGCTTGACGAGCAAGAGAATCGTCCCGGACGCCACCAAAAGAGGCCTCGTGATTTTACTATCAAGCGCGCTCAAGGGTTTGGACGCGTCTCCCAAGGCGTCTGCAAGGTCCCTCGATGCCTAGTATCCTCTTGCAAGGCCAGTCCAAGCCTTGAGCCATCCTCTCATGGCCCTTCGACCCCTTGGACCCATCCTCCTGTGACTTTGAAATCCGATGGCACACTCAAAGCGTATCTCGTCCTTGGTCCCCGCCGACCATCACCACCATCCATCGTCCGCGACTCCCACTCCTCCTCTCTCCTCGCACATCGTACGCTACCCCAGCATCCATCCCATCTGATAATTGATAAGCCCTGGCAGAGGATGGCAATAACGAAACGCTGTAACTGGACGCTGCTGGTGCATGCGACGATCCTTATGCGCGGGCTGTGACACGCACAAGCGCGTTTCCCCGTGTCCTTTCCTCTCTCCCAGGGTCTGACCTTCGTGTCTGGTGCGTTCTGCCACCGCGCTGCGTGCATCCTTTCCTCACGCACTATGTTTTAGGCTGGTCTTTCCGCCGCGAGGAGTATGTACTACTGGGACCCGTTTTGGATCGCCGCCTCGAGTCGGAGCTGTTCGCCATCGCGAACGACCGTTGCAGAACTTCATGGACGAGCTCGAGCACTTTGGTTTATCCCTAACGGGCGCATCTACTGTGTCTTGCTGACGCACCCAGATACCCACACGCCACGTCGCCGCCACAAACGACCACTGCGACCCTCAAATGCACTCTGCCCCTCGTCATGGTGTATTTTCTTGTCCCCCTTATGCATGCCTCCTCTTTTTTTCGATTAGCGTGCGACCTCCAGCTGAGCTCCCGTGGCGAGCGGCGAACCGCACCGTGCGCGTGCGCAAAACCTTCACGAATGTGACGCACCCAATAGCGCGGGACAGTGTAACGAACACCGCGCCGCGTCGCAGCCCGAGTCGCATTGCAGGGTACGCCTCCACTACTTTGCATGCACTCGCCCAATTCGTGACTTCCATATCATACAACCTTGAGCCTCATCCAGCCTCGTTCGATCCTGCTGCATCGTGATACGTTCGTTTCCTCATATACACTATTTCCGTCCTTATGTACCGGTTCCGATTCGGCAAATTTATTTTGTTTCCTGTCATTCTTGACGGCCAAAATATTCATATTGTCATTACAAAGGAAATGGGAGGTCTGGAGCCCTTGCGACGGCCATAAGGGAAGTAAAGTATCCAATTTAGGTCTCCGTAGTATCCACCTTCTCCTTTTCCTGAAGTGCCCAGTTCTCGTCCTTTGTAGTGTGTAATGGGAGTGACTTCATGAAAAGACTGGATAGCAGACCCGCCCCGGAGATCCCAATCATTATTCTCCATATTACGCGCAGCGCCTCCGCGAAAGCAGCCCGGACTTCGCCTTTGAGTGGTTCAGGTAGGGTCGCGACACAAGGGATGATAGAATATGCAAGATTTCCTGTGCTGGAGGATACACATGGCAAGGATCCGGGTGCGCGTCGCTGTAGGATGTTCTGGAGTACTGCCCCACCGACGGTAATTCCCCAAATCTGCGCAATAGAGAGGATTGTCAGCGATGCTCGCTCAGAAAGTAACTTATGTACCTGTGCTAACGTGCGGATGAAGATGAAGAAAGAGAGAGCCCAAGAGTTGGCTGTGACCGGCAGCGGAGCGAGGACAGGGAAGTACGCCGCGGAGTACAGAATCCCGATACCAAGACCGATGATGATTTGAAACCCGATGGAAGTTCCGCGAGATGTGTTTTCCGTGACGCTGCTCATGAGGCCCGTACCTACCATGAGGGCGGACCACGCAATCCAAATCTGAGGTCGGTAATGTTTGGTGCTCGTAATGCTAATGCCAGCAAGTATCGAAAACGGAGCAGTGGAGAAGCTCAGTCCGAAGAGGGCAACTCCGGACGCCGTTGGGGATGCATCTTTACAAGCCTGGTAGTAGACCGGTAGGTAGTCTATACATAGTGATTATCGGGTAGTTGGAAAGAGAGAGCATGATATACTCACAGATCAAGTTGATATTGATGAATGCGGCGAGAGCGATTTGTATGTACCTGAGGGCATAGTCAGTGACCGCACTAAAAGAGATTTTCAAGGATGGCTCACCCGCTCATCGTTGTGCGGTTTGACATCAATTGTAAAGGAACCTGGAAAATGAGCGTTAGCATTTCTGATGTAAACCTGTAGTGCTGCTATATTTACGACGGGGTATTTGGCCCAGCGCCACTCGTAAAATAGGAAAACACCAATCCCGACCACCCCCAAACATAAAGGCACCAGCACCCGAGGCGATGACCACGGGGCAACAACACCTCCCCAGGTCAAGGCAATAGCCAAGGCGCAAGTTGCCCCTATGATGATGAAGTTACCGCTAGAATATAAAGTTTGAGTTAATGAGCGTGGCGCGAAAGGCAAGCGTACATTGCATCTATGCGTAGCACCTTTCCTTTCCAATTGCCGGGAGGTGTAGGTACTTTGAGAAAGAAAAGCACAAGCGCAAAAGCGACTCCAGCAATAGGTGCATTGAGGTCTACACATAAGATCCAGTCTTGAAATGGCTGCAAACAGGAGGTTCTCACAGAATAACCATCTCCATTTTGAAGGACTTGCGAGACTACCCCCAATGATTGGACCAATTCCGCCTCCTATAGCCCATACCCTAAACAGGCCGATGTCAATTAACTTGAACAGTAAGAGCATGGAGTACCGACAGTCCAAATAAGCCGTTATATTTTCCACGTGCCTCCAATGTCACCAAATCAGACAAAATGATTTGGGTCAAAGCAAAGATGCCACCTGCGCCCGCGCCTTGTACAGCTAGACAATGTTCAGTAGAGATACCAGATGATTATAAACGTACTCACTGCGGGCTGCGATGAGCATGTTCATGTTGCGAGCTGCGCCGCCAATGACACTTCCGACAGCAAACAAGGCGAGGGAAAACAATATCACTGGACGTCTCCCAAATATCTGAAGGTCGTCTTCCTTAACCCTATTTCACAATGACATGGGTCAGGGATGAACACACCTCAGCCAAGCCTCCACTGAGAGGAAGTAGGACAGTGCTGGCAATGCCATACGCACTGGCCACCCAAAGGAAGTCGTCTGACTGCAGTTCTTCGACGATGACGGGAAGCGCTGTTGAAACAGCATACTTCACGGGATATCTTAGTGGATACATAAGATGATCATTTAACCAGGACGCACACTCTCCATTATAGCCAGGAAAAGAGAGACAAGCAGCGCCGTAAGAACAAGCCAAAAGTTACGGCCATTCGTGCTCGTTGAACGCGATGTTTCCATTGTGAGGTTGGGCGGTGAAAGTGTGGGTGCATCGCGGGATATTTAAACTTTCCTCGTGCACTACGCAGTATGCTTCTCACCAACGGCCAACAGCCTTCCGAGTCGAAGCCTCAGTCCTGAGTCGGCATGTAGACCAAGAATAGCCAGATAGATAGAAGCAAGATGCGGCAAGATGCTTGACAAGAACGTGGCAGTGAAGCCACAAGGCCCAAGCCACAATGGCGCCCCAGATATAACCGCTCGAACCAGGTTGTGATACGATCGAGGGGAAACTACGACAAATAACCTCGTGCATTATATAATCTCCTCGCCGTCACGCGTCATGTCCCACCAGACTTTCGGCGCCATCAAAACGCGGCTGAATATCACAGAGGAAGGCGGTCGGGACACTAAAGAAGCTGTAAACCAATTGGTCGATCCGGTGTAATATCACATACCTGACGAGACCAGAGCTCCATTGGACATCCTTGGATCCGTCCATTTCCCCCTTGATCGTAAAAATGTGCAAGATGTGGACCATTGCAATCCAAATGGAGTCGTCCGCAAAGAAGCGCCCCGGACAGACGCTTGTGGTCGGCATTGGGTCAATAATTATGAGGGGAGAAAATCAGAGAAAAGCTTACCGCCTGCCGAAACCGAAAGCGGCTCGGGCTGGGTCCGGAGCGGGTGCCTGCGAGATGAAGCGGTCTGGGTTGAATTCGTCGGGGTCGTCGTACACCTCTTTGTCGTGGAGCATTGCCCTGTTTGAAATGGGTAAGATACGCAAATAAGAAGTTCGGACTAATAGCGGTGAAAAGCCTACGATATATTGGCCAGCACAGTCGTCTTCGCGGGAATATGCTTGCCAAGATATTCATCTGCTTCTGTGGTGCAATGGGGAACACCTGGAGTGGGGGGTCAATAGTAGTAGTTTTAGATCACTGGTGCGGACCTAGAGGCGTTACTGCTTTCCAACGCAAAGTCTCCTTTAGAATGGCACCCAGGTAAGGTAAATTGTCCCTATCATCGAACTGGGGAAGGCGGCTTCGACCAATAACTGTGTCTAATTCTTGATGGGCCCGTCGTTGAACATCTGGGTACAGAGACATAGCCAAAAAGAAATTTGTAAGAGCAGTAGCAGTCTACTCAGTCGATCAGAAATAAAAAGAGGAAGTGGATGACTATTACTGTATCTGCACCGGCTAAGAATCTTTTAAATGAGGGTCAGAATTTAACGGGTGATCACGAACCGCTATAGACAACGCCCCCACAGTTTTTGATAAGCTCTTCGTCGCTACCATCCTGTGGACGAGATTCATCTTCCAAAAGAGAACTGACCATCGAAGGCACTGCATTCCCCGAGGCCTTGGAACTTTACTATCAAACAGGATCCAACTAAAAAATATTGCGAAACATTACCATCTGTTTTTTGACCATGAGGAAAGGGGCGTCACGCATCTGGTACGACAGTCCACGTTTAAACAGAGCGAGACGCTTAAAAGGAGCAATCCACGATGGAAGATATTTCACTATAGGAGAATTTCAGTGGCGCAGAAGATATAGATCGTATACACACAAATAGGAAGTGTATCCACCAACGCTGCGCCGGGAGTTTCTTCCGCATGGCGTCGAACATCTTCCGCCAGTTGGATAAATGGATCATTATCCGTGCGAACTCGATGTCCGTAAGTCACCATCATGATTATGGCACCAGCCATGCTGAATTGAAAACATGAAACCGTCAGGATGGACAAATCAAAAGGCAAGAACTTGCATACCGCTTGAGGTGATCGGAAAAATGGGCCGGCGCAGCTAGCAGATTCTGTAGCAGCACCCTGACTTCAAATAACATCACTGGTCGATACTCCCGCGCAACAATACCTGGCTGAAAATGCTGCTGGACGATTCGGCGATGTGAGGAAAATCCTTCGTTGTACGATTGCAAGACCAGATTCCAATCCCATCCCATTCTGATATACAATGTTAGATCGAACCGTAAATGGTCCTACGTACGTACAGCTCTTTGATCATGGGTAGTCGAGGCCTGGCCGAAACTCATGGGTGGTATAGGGTGAGAGGCAAGACAAGAAATACCTGTCAGACCAGACAGCCCCTCGGCGATTAAGTAATTCGTTTGCCGCATCGAATGAGTTTATGGACAAAATCGATGTCCCCAACACACGCAGATAGATTACGTCGCTCTCTAGAAAGGATGATAATTATAAAGAGTACTCGATGAACAATACTTACTGAACTTATGAGCAAGAGCCGCATACGCATCCCATTCCCGTCCGCCAGTTGGTAAATCCTGCAGATTGCCGACAATAAACCGAGGTTGAGGACCGGGAGGAAGAGGCAAGCCCTTAGGATTGTCGGGAAACGGGCGTCGAAGCCAAATCCAACAAATTAGGCAGACAGCCGTTGTGCAGGCAGCTGCGGTTTCAAATCCCATAATGGTTGTGGATGGTAATGAGGGTGTAAAGCAAGGGCTGGTGGTATACCGTACTCTCGTACTGCATCATCCAAAATCGGTTGAAGTCAGGTGGGGTGTAATGCATGTGATGCATGTGACAGCTGTGTCCTATTTTGGCCACAAGCGAACTGGTTCGACTTACGTATGATGATGTATCATTGAATTTAAACACGAGGTATTGCTCTTCTCCCGCTACTGTGGTGATCTCAGGTTGAAGCCATTGGCTCCCGGTACTCTGGTCAGTCTGTTTTTAGGAACTATATTAACCAACTCTCAGGTCTCACGGTTTTCATTTTTTTGGGAAATTGTACGCGCCAGTCTTTCTTCCATCTTGATACTAACTGAGATGCCAACCTGATCAAATTGCTATCACCCCCATCCCGCGGCTACCGCTTTCAATCATCTCTCGTTTCGGGCAGACTCATCATGGTTCCGCCGGCAACGGACTGAATGACGCTAGGTTCCAATAGTATGCTAAATATATTTATACCGCGGCGAATGTTAAAAGGAACCATTTAGTGGGCCAACCCACCTGCCAGAAACATTTCCAGGTCGTACAATGGTTCAGCCCCTGAATCTCGTTCCAACTCTTGGAGTGACCTTGATTGGAATCTTTCTCTGCTGCACGTCCGTACCCTCTATGACCGGCATTAATTTTCGGCTCATTCCCCTTTTCCATAGCCTGTATGGTGTCACTACACTTCAGACCTTCATTTATTTCAAGAAATTCTGGAGTACAGATTCCAAAGGACTCAGGCTCTTTGTAAGCCCAGTGGTACCTCTTTGGCTCAACGTGGTTAACCAACTCCCGGCGCTCCGATGAGTAGGTGATACTCATATGGTGCGTGTTTCATCGATCGCTGGAACTTTTGAACTCAAACAAATAAGCAAGGTTATTGGAAACTGCGCACGCCGCTTTTGTGTGCTCTTTCATATTTCGAGTTACGATTATCGATCTCGACAGTCCTACTGCCATATTACGGACGAGTGTGTACGTCCAATGTCTATCTCGACTGTGATTTAGCCTTTCTGATGGAAGTCTCTACCAGGTCGGATGACGTGAGTAACAAAAAAACGGTGGAGTCTCGACCTTGAAATGTCCCTCAGGTCACAACAGGGATTACTGTGAGTCTATCAATTATTCCACTTCTCTGCTGAATCGGGGCAATGCTAGGCCTTTATCATATTCTTTGTTCATTGGTACCGTCCATCTCTCTCAGTACCGGACTTTGCTAAGCGAGTGTCTACATGTAGTTTCTACACTTGGCGCATCTGGATATGTGAGCTCGCATAACTATTGTCCGCCCGGATTTATTCAGCATTCACAGTGAGCAACAAGAAATTGATCCTGGTCATTCCCCTTGTGAGTACATAGATCATGTATTCACCTTACAGGAACCCAACTTTGTTATAGGCACTGGGAGCCGTTGTCCACCTGGGTATGTCTATTCTGTCTCTGCCTAATTTTTTTTTGATCGTTATTCACAATTCGATTCTCCCAGGCCTTGAGATGGGTTTGTTTATATATCATATTAAACAATAACTCCAACTTACCCTGTACCTCCGCAGCCGTTATGGGTTTGACGTATGCAATCATATTGTCCCCGATCCAACTCTGAACTTACGTCCCGTCTACAGATTCAAGTGGCCAGAATTTTCCGAGTTTCACCGAATCACTGTAAATGACCATCTTTCTGTAGCTATAAACACATAAACTAACCTGGACCCAGGGTTACTTCACGGGTGCTGTAGCCCTCGCAGCCGCCACCGATATAACCATCGCGGTCACCATGTTTCTGCTCCTTCAGGGCCGGAGGACCGGCATCAAGAGGTAAGCTGCAGTCGACTCCAGCGCCCAGCGAATACGGCTCATGCAGCGATGCTTGCTGCAGTACAGAACAAATATTAAACAGAATTGTCACATATGCAATCAGCACAGGTCTTTTGACCAGGCGAGTATATTCCTACCCAAGTGCGCACCATCTAATGATGAATTTCTAGTGTCATTGATATTGTCATTCTTGCTGCTGTGAGATTTCTTTGATTTAAGGCCGATTGAGAGGGCTTACTGTGCGACAGTTTGTCGGCTTGCCTGATACTCTTGTGTATCTCTGCTTTTATGACTTTGTGCCTAACCGTGCGTATCTCATTCAAGCTGGGATGCACGTAACTTATTGACATCGACTTACCACAGTCTATGCCAATTCTCTCCTAGCAATGTGAATAGTTCTTGCATTCCGATCAGAAAATGAACAGATACTCATGGCTGTATTTTAGGCTCAATTCGAGAGACGGGAAGCACCCACAAGTCGACATCGAGGTCGACATCGACCGGAGTGCTAATACCATTCAATTCAGCAACTTCCGGTCCGGGGATACAACTCGCAACAACATGGAGAATACTACCCACACACTCACTGACGTGGACCACGGCAAAACGGTCAGTGCAACGGAAATGATAGTTACCAAGCCAGCACCACTTACTTCTGGTCTGTTCAGACTGCATGGGTCAAGTGATATGGCGAGATTTCATCTACCCGACAGCGTTTTCCGCAAGCCAGCAGGTCGTGGTTTTCATTAAATTCGATCTTTTATTTCATTGCTTCACATATATTTCTTTCGCCGCATAATCGTGCATTGCCTGTCGTTTGAGGATAATCGCGAGAACCTCAAACGACAGGCAGTGCTTCGACGTTCCATTAGCTCTCGTACTCCGAATTGATTCCGGTATCTGAGTTGAACTTAAGAGAAGCGGGAACCATCAATTCCCAAAAACACGCAAGAACACGGCCGACGAACTGCTATGCCGAGGCGAGCAGAAGTGGTTGAACGAGTGTCCGGGGTGATACGAGTAAGTAACCGTCAGCAATGGACCTGCGTCTCAGTAATGAACCTGCGCGCTCTGCACTCAGCAGTGATGACAGTCAAAGCTGGTCGAAACGTTGTGACGTTGAGTGACGCGCCAGAATATAGTTATCGTGTGCGAACGGATTTGTTGAGGTTGACCGCGGAATGCGTTGCTGATCGTATAGTACGTCTAGCACGACCTATACAAACGTGTTCAGCGAACAAGCCTCAAGTCGTACGCCAGCGCCAGGCCATCAGCTTTCCGTTCTTGACCTGCGCCCACACGGTTCTGTTCCAAGCGGAGTAGAACGCAAGTGCGAGGCAGGTCTGGGGCTTCACCGAGATCCACGATGGGGTCTCTCCAAGTGTGTTTTGGCATCATCTGGGTGGGGCGGGAGAGAAGTAAGCAGAAACACGCACGGGATGTGGATTTGGGAGGAAGGTGTTGGTGCGAGATGGAGGTGGCTGAACGGAAAGTCGGCTGAAGCGGACACTCTCAGAAAAAATACTCGTCAACGCGGCAGCTCTAGGAAACAAGAAAAATCATCTAATTTTATCAATGTCCCCCAAGACAATATTATCGATCAGACGCGTCGTGCCAATCCACAGCGCCCCACTGAGAATTACGGGCTTTGAGCCAGCCTCTATGCACTGCGCGCCGTCTAGTGCTTCTAAGCTGTCCGAGTCGTTGAACTCGATGTAGTCCAGGCGTATTTCTGGGACCTCTTGAATAAGATCCGTCGCGCGCTGGACGCACGCCGTCTTCTCATACCCATCGCTCCACGCCCGTTCGGCGGCCTTGAGGGCGCGATACAGTGTTGGTGCAATTTTCCGCCCTTCCGCAGAGAGGTACGCGTTGCGCGACGAGAGCGCGAGGTTGTCGGAGGGATCACGGGCGGTGGGGACGATGTGCAGGTGCGCGGAATCCGGATGTGAGAGAAGGAGGTCGCGGCAGAGACGCTTGAGGACGAGGCATTGCTGGATGTCCTTTTGGCCGAAATACGCGTTGGTGGGCTATTGCAGGGTCAATTCGCGGCTATTCTGAGAGAGAGAAAGAATGAACCTCGACAGCATTGAATAACTTTGTGACTACTGTCGCCACACCTCGGAAAAACGTAGGGCGGCTCTTTCCCTCCATTTGATCGCCGTATCCTTTGACTTCAAGGAAGGTGCCTTTTTGCGCAGCCGGATCCTGATCGATGCCCGAGGGGTACATCTCTTGCACGGAGGGTAGAAACACTGCAGATGCCTTGCGGATCGTCGGGTCACTGGAGATCGCCGACTGCACAGAGACAGTCTGCGCTGTCAGCACCTCGAGATCGCGCGGCAGCGTGCGGGGATATGTCGCCAGATCCTCGTGCGGTGCGAACTGAGCCGGGTTCACGAAGATGGACATGACGGTGAGATCGTTCTCTGCGAGCGATCTCCGGACTGGCGTCACGAAGCCAATTAGCGAGTACAGCGCCAGGATCAGGTTGGACACGCACCAAGCGACATGTGGCCATCGTGAAGCGCGCCCATCGTCGGGACGAATCCTATGGACTTGTTCTCCCTGCGGGCTGCTTCGCGCCATTGCCTAAAGGCGGCGACAGTGGTGAACAGCGGGATAGACGACGGCGGAAGTGCGGCGGTGGCCATGGTGCGCACGATGGGGGGAAGACGAGAGCAGGTCATCCTTATATAATAGCGGGCGAGCAGAGCAGATATCGTACGCTATCCGAGGCTATCGTACGACCGATTCTCCATGTCAGAAAAACGTAGATCGCAGAAAAGTAGACGTTAATCCGACTCATTCGGGATCACGTGTTTGCCAACGGGCCGGGCCGGGCTTTCAATCATTGCCAGTCAACTCTTACAACATCGCGAGGTACGAGGAAAACTTGTTGTAGCGTCTGTTTATAAGAGACTAACGCCCGCTTGACTACTACTCAGCTGGAGAGATTCGCGACCAGTTCTTTCCATCCTTTGGATTCGACAATGTCATCCTCGCGAGACTTCGCTTTAATTCCCCACAGCTTCTCTGCCTCTAACACGGAAGCAGGCTTCTCGGCAATGGACATGACTCGGATAGCATGGCGACGGTAGGGCCAACTTGTAATAGACGTTAGCAAACAGACTCTTCGTGAAACAGCCCAAGGTACTCACAAGTCGAATGTCGCCGCATGGATCTAGGGGAGACTGGTCAGCAACGCTCCGTATTCCATGCTAAGGTTAAGAACTCACCACACTTCTATTATCCCATAAAACGACGGTGTTCTCTTCATATCTAACGCGTACCTGAGCGTCGACAGCCGTACTGCATAATCCCGGCGTTAATCCTCTGAGTCCCTATGATAAGACAAAGACTTACGCGCTCAGAGTCCAAAGATAATTCAAGAGCATCTCACTCTCTCCCTTTGGTATCCCAACGATATATCTGGTCGACGCTGGATCGACATAGAGGGACTTCCAGCCTGTGACGGGATGGACGCGCACAACAGGATGCTCCGTCTCGATCTTTATTAACCGCCAGTAAGCCCTCTCGGTCTTAACCGCGGGAATAGGAGAACTTACCGGGGGTCTTCTTTGGTGGCGCAGCTGTTCTTTATTTCCTTGAGCAAGCCCAGAGTGTACAGCTGTAAGTGTTTCCAGAAACGCTCGGAAACCGGGGGAGAGCGCATCGTATAGGGCGTAACTAACAGCTATTTCGGTTAAAAAATAGGGCAGGCGTTCTATGTTGAAAACCTACGCGCTCGCAAACAAAGTATCTCCACCGCTCGGCGGGTTTGTTAACATCTTGAAACTCGTCAAGCCCGGGGTTTGAACCTCGTAACTGTCGTCGTTCTGTAAACATGTCTGAATTGGCCAGTGCATTGAATCGTACCTGACATCTGTGTGCCACAGTTCTATCTTGGAGAAGCCTCCCGGTGGAGCTCTTTTCCCGGAGTCTTTGTAGACGACGTGGACATGCCCCAATTCTACCTTCTCGGGCATTCCGGACGAGCCGTGCCTATGAAGCGGCCCAAAGTATGCAACAAAATCGGTTTGGTCCTGTAACGTAAAATCGGCTTGGTCGCGGAACACTACGACGCCACGTTCTGCGCTCAGTAAGGCTCTACGAACGGTATACATCAGCGGCGTAGATGGCGCTGAATAATCATTTTACATCTCGTTCTTCTCTTGGGCTGTCAACGTTCGAAGGTCTACTCCATGGATTTCAGTGCCGATGGCCGGAGTCAACTCGATAATTGTGACGCCTTTACGACTGGCGAGGGCGCCATTCTGCCACCCAGTTCTGTTGTTCTTTAAGCTAGCCTCCTTCGTAATGGGAGCGGACGTACTCCTTCGAGACGCTTAAGCCTTTGTCCACGATGTTATCATAGAATGGAGCAGGACCCCAAGAGACCAGTGGAAAGGTGGGGAGGAGATGCGAGAACTTATACCCCTCCTCTCTCGCCGATTCGCCTTGGCCTGTGGACTGAAAGAAATTCTGACTGGGGTCATTTCAGTTGAATTGTGGCAAGGGCATGGCAGCAAAAGCTTACTACTGGTCGACCGGGTCGACGATGGGACCTTTGAGAACTTTTTCGATGGTTTTAGTTGCGCTCATCTGGGACGTTTCAGGAAGGTAACAATACTGACGTTTTATAAGGCGCGGAGTTCTATGGTTCCAATAAAATAATCCGATGGTATGTAGGCAAATTTTAATTTGCAGGTAAAATATTTCATCAAAAAATCAGGCGAGAGGCAACTGAAGTCGTCCATCTCCACATGCCCACTTACCTCCGGGTTGCATGTCCGCATCCGGGTCGTGACGAGGCTAGTTAGGGCTAGCTCAGCCTAGCTGTGCGGGTAACACGGCCAGATTATGTTAGATTTCCCCATAAGCTCAAGGATCAACAGCCATTTGATAGCCCAAAGGGGACGCTTTTAATTTATCCTGAGTCTTATGCGTCCATCTCAAAGTTATTTCATCCGTTGCACGGTTGAAGTTCGAAACGACTACCAAGGATACATCAGTACATGCCGCATGGGCACATGACCATGGTTGCTCCGACACAATCGCTCCGACCCCGAATCGGAAATGTTTATCTTGATGTCTTAACTGGCGAGAGATGGTCGGCGAGGCACAAGCGAGGCTTTACCGAGTGATAGAGGCTAGAACCGATATTCCAAGGAAGCAACTGGCAAAGCGGGGCGGCGGGTTTCGGGTTCCATGAGTAGCTAGGAGTAGCCCTAGCAGGAGTGTATGACTCGGAGTAAGTAGAATGCAAGTTTCCCACACGTGTTGATCCGCAGATCCAGGGCACCGCTTTGTATGTCTTCCGGCCGATCCGCTGTGCCGATCACCTCAACACCTCAACGTTCCAATACATTGGTCCTACAGCTCGGAGAGACAACGTCGGATACGTCAGGCACTGAAAGCGATACAGTGTTCCCCATTTGGCCTCCGTGGAACGGGCGCGGGCAGAACGGGCTCGTGAATCAATCGTGAATGAACCCTTGATGAGCAGCGACAGTACTTTGGCGATGCTCCATTACTTACCCGACGGTTATTGCACACTCCAACTCGGTACAACTCGCTCCCGGTATCTGCAGAACTTGATTAGCATTCGGAGGAACCAGCCATACCGCCGGTTCGCTAGACATGGTTCATGCGGGGCTATGGACCAGATTCGCGACTCCGACAAACAGCCCTTCAAACCTGATTTTTGCCCCGCACCCGTCCCCACAGAATTCTACATGGCAGAATTTTGCAAGTATGACTCCGATTTTGTGAGGCTACTTCAGTTTTTCTCTGTAAAATCAAGGCTTAAGTTCATCCAGGGCCCTCAGTCCCCATGCAGGGCCTTTGACTTCACAGTCATGTTCGAAAACAGGTCAATCTTCCCATTCTTCGGTCTTGCGCACATAAACATTATGCGAGTAGCATTCTCGCCATTCTGCCCTCGGGAATTTTTCTGGGTGTCCAGATTTATTATGTGTGCACACTACTCGTGGCGAATTCACAGTGGCTGAAGAAACCGGAATTTTCCTGCGTTCTTATCCTCGGTTCCGTTCTGTTCTTGGCAACTCTGCTAAGTCTCGTTGCCTGGGTGATTATACCTTCAGCCTCAGTACTGCCGGTCTCCGCAGTGCACATGGTCACGGCTGCGCTGGCCACGTCCTTGGCAACATCAGTGAGTTTACTTTGGAGTTAGTACTCACATAATTTAACTTCAAAACGCTCCCATCAGTTTCTGCAACTTGCGTTCATCCTCGATAAATCACAGTCCAAATCAACGAGTTTTATTATTTCCCTCTTCACACTTGTCATCCTTCTCCTTGATACAGCACGTATTCGCACGTTCTATCTGCTGGGAATACCATCAAGATCCACCTTCTTTTGGGTCTCGTTCGTTGGCCAATATTCGGCTCGTGGACTGTTCTTCTTCTCACAGAACGTCTCTCCATTCCACATCAATGAATCTGCAGATGAGGCCGGACTGTTCAGTCGCGTTTTCATCATGTGGGCGCTACCGTCGATGTGGAGGGGAAGAAAGGGCGACTTCAATATCGGCCATCTACCGGAATTCGAATACTCTTCGACAGATCTTCATCACAAGTTCGATACGATTTGGAAACATGAGTTGTACGGTATTTCGCACTAACCCCGCACAGAACTATCTATTGACTATCTTACAGGCAGAGAAATCCAGCGACCCCTCGACTTGGTCTCGCACTTATCAAGACCTTTTATCCGACATTTCTGGGCCCTGTGTTCCCTGCCATCGTCCGAACTCTCACAAAAGCCGCTCAACCCTTCTTAGTGAATGCGATGATAAGTTTCATCGGTTCCTACGCCACAGACGAGCCTCAGCCTGGACAATGGGGCTGGGCACTCGCTGGGATGTTTGCGCTCGTGTTCTTGACGATGGCGGGTGCAACAGGACTCTATTACTACTACATTGCGCTATCATCAACATTCATTCGCGGCGCTTTAATTGAGGCAATTTTTCGGAAAACACTCCTTCTAGACACGTCTGGCACGGCAAATTCTCGAGGTGGGCAGGTAGTGAGCTTGATGAGGTAGAAGTCTCTTGTATATTTGCGATGGAAGCGCTGACATTGTCTTTCATAGTACCGATGTTGAGCGTTTGACTCTGAACGTCGAGGGGTTTCACCGTATGTTTCTGCACATAATTTTGCCTGAACACCTTGGATTTACTACGACTAGGACTGTGGTCATCCTTTGTACTCGTCGGTCTGGGCCTCTTCATTCTGTATGATCAGCTCGGCATCGCTTTTGTCGCCGCACTGATAATTGTGGTGCTCGTCGCGGTTCTTGTGCCGTATCTTTCGAAGAACACTCGCCTTATCCAAATCAGAATGTCTGCATTCGGCGATGAACGCATTCGAATAATTGCGCAAATTCTTCGCCAAATCAAGAACATTAAACTCTCTGGATCTGAAGCGGAGTTGGTCGAGAAGGTGACTAGCGTGAGAGCGGCCGAATTACAAGAACGGAAACGATTCTGGAAAACATTTTCCGTCGTGGTGTGCCTCACGAGCATCACACAAAATCTGCTGTCCTTATTCACTCTGGGGTGCGTAAATTCCATCGCTGTGTGTGATATATGTGACTGAAGGGCGATATAGGACGTTTGCGATCATCTCTATGTTGTCTCGAGATCACGATACCTCGCTCACGACGGCGCGAATATTTACAGCATACACTGTCTTGGGTTTAATTGCAACCCCCCTTTTGGACGTAGGCCAGAGTTATCTTGGCCTCATGTCGGCTTACGCTGGCCTCGAGAGAATCGAAAAATACCTCATATGTCCAGAAATAGGACCCGTTTCAGCGATCATACCCCCAAACTCTGACAGCCTCTCCGATGTTCAAATCAAATCCGACGGTGTCGTAGATCCGAATTATTCGACTTTGGAAAAAACCGAAACTTTGTCTTCTTCGAAGGAGGAGGTCACTTCCATTCGCGGGGCATTTTTTGGATGGGGGGACACGGTTATTCTGAGAGACATTACGACGAGAATTCGGGTCCAGCAGCTAACAATGATTATCGGCCGTGTTGGAGCGGTACTTTTCTCGCAACATTGTCTCATGAATACTTTGGACTCAACTGCATCTAGGGCAAATCAACATTTCTCGCTTCCCTCCTCCGGGAGACTGCGTTGATATCCGGGGAAATCTCTTACCCGTGGCATCAAGGCCATCTATCCTACTGCTCTCAGATACCTTGGCTTCTGAAGAGCTTGACTATCCGCGAAAACATCATTTTCGTCTCGTCCTTCGACCCCATTTGGTACCAAGAAGTCATCGAGGCTTGCGCTCTCCATGTCGACTTTGCGACTATTCGGGACGGCGACTCCAGATTGGCGAACGGATTAAGTGGTGGGCAAAGGGCCCGAATTGTATGATCTTTGCGCAACATTCTCGCTACAATCTGACCGTCCCACGCAGGCTTTGGCAAGAGCGGTATACTCGAGACATGAAGTGCTAGTTCTCGATGATCCATTCGCTGCTCTCGACAATGGCACAGCTGCTTCTATATTCAGCTCTCTTTTCGGCAAAGACGGTCTACTGAGAGGAAAGACTGTATTTCTCGCGACAAACCAAAGTGAGTCGCCTCTCAGTTGGATTGTTGTGGAAATTAATTATGTAGTTTCACAACTTGCGCACTCTGATTGGATAATATCTTTACGCGACTCTCGCATCGCAGAACAGGGCCCATACGCGTCTCTACTTGCCTCTCATACTCCCGCAGGAGCTTTGCTTAGAGATCACGTGCCGAATGTTCAACCTGGAGCGATAACTTCAACCGCCATATTGGAATGCCAACCGGAATTCGTCCAGCGAAAAGACGACGCAGAGTCTCCTTCAAAGGACGGTGCAGAAGCGGTACCAATTGGATCAGTCAGCGGACAAACATATTCACACTATTGGCATGCCGTTGGCTGGCTGAGGATGACGATCTACGGCTTGCTCCTCGTCGTCGCTGTCGGTTTACAGAGCGGAATCCCGGTATACATTCAGGGGTGGACTCGAGTAATTGGCGACTCTCATCGGCAAAACACGGACTCGAAAAAGTTGGCGTGGTATCTCGGTGGTTACGCGTTGTTTGAGCTGGGCTACAGCATCGCCATCTGTGCATTGCTGTACTATGTTGTGATGGTCGTTTGTCAAAGGGCATCGAGAAATTTGCACTCCTTGCAGCTCAACGCACTGATGAAGACTCCCCTCCAGTTTTTCGACGCGACCCCGACAGGCCAAATCATCAGCCGATTCAGTCAAGACTTCCTAAACATCGACAGCCAATTTCCGCTGGCGATGTATGAATGTGGTTATCAGGGCATGAGCGTCATCGCAAGCTCTGTGCTGATGGTTGTATCCGTCCCGTATTTGGCCGTCGTTATTTTCGTTGTCGGGGTGGTCTTCTTTTTTGTGCAAAGATTTTATTTGGTTAGTGAGCTTCACGTTCATCGCTAACGGATTTCTAGCTGATTCGTTTTTGGATCAGGCGACTTCACAACGACTGCGACGATTGGACTTGGCGAACAAATCACCGCTATATACCCTGTTTCAAGAAGTATCGGAATCCAACGGCCTTTTTACCATCCGCGCAGCTGCCGGCGAAGATCACTTCATAGAGCGCAACCACACCATGCTCTCCAGATCCCAAAAACCTTTCTATCGGACGAAGATCACGTTTGCGTGGTTGGCTTCTTCGATTAGTTTAATGGCGTGTTTTGTCAACGCGGCCATCGCAGTCCTGGCTGTGGCGATAAGACGGCATGCTTCAACGGGATTACTAGCAGTTGGTCTTAGCCAGGCTGTCTCTCTGCAGGACATCATCAGTACTCTGCTAACGAACTGGACCAAAATGGAAATTTCGGCAGTCTCTGTGGAACGAAGCCTCGCGTACTCTCGGTTGGTCCCCGAAGAAGAAGATTCCACAAACAGCTTCGTGGAACCGCTGGATAAATGGCCTTCCAAAGGCGAGGTCGTATTTCTAGACGTCGAAGCTCGATATACGACCGATGGGGAAACCGTTTTGAAAGGAATATCCTTCCGGGTCGCTCCCGCCAGTAAATGTGGGATCCGTGGGAGGACGGGATCTGGAAAAAGGTGAGATATAGTGAACCTTTTTCTGCTATTCAACTGATCGATATTCGACGCAGCACAATATTCATGGCGCTGCTTCGGGCGATTCACATCGAAGCTGGAAGTATTACAAGTGCGCAAACAACCTGTCCCTTGCCTGTTCAATGCTAACGTCTTCCGTAGTTGATGGGATCAATATCAACGAAATTCCTCGGGCGTTCCTACGAAAGAATATAACGTTTGTAGGCCAAGACGTTTTCATTCTGGACGACAACGTGCGCCAGAACATAAATCCTGCAGGAAATAAAACGGATAACGAGATTTGGGCTGCCCTTGAAGCCGTACAGGTGATATCGCTCTATACAATATTGAACGAAACTCACGTTTTCTACAGCTCAAGTCTGTGATTATAGCCTGCGATGCTAAACTAGACCAACAGCTAGGGACCTACTTCACTCTTTCTCAAGGGCAGCTGCAACTGCTTTCACTCGCCCGGGCTCTTCTTGCCGGCAACAGGATTATTCTCCTCGATGAGGCTACGGGCCAGCTCGATTTCGAGACCGAGGCCATCATACAGGAAGTGATCCGGACATCGTTTCATGATTATACGGTTATTACCATCGCTCATCGGATCCAGACCATTGCCGAATATGATCAGGTTGTCGTCCTCGAGCATGGGGCGGTCATCGGAGCAGGACGACCAAGCGAATTTTGAGCGAGACGACCGTTACATGGTAGCTTAATGTTTCACGATCCAAATCAGCGCGATAGGGAATTAATTCTTGGCGTTTGCGCGTTGCCGAAATGGATATGGAAAGAAAGGGCGCTCTTAACCGGCGACATATGGTCAGCGAGGCCAAAGCGAAGTTTCCCAAGAGCACCTCTTCCGACCACCATCCAACACCTCAACGTTCACCTACATTGGCTGTACTTACAGCTCGGAAAGACTACGGTCGCAGGTATAGGTCACACTGATATCGCTACGTGTTCCCAATTCGGCCGCCGTCGGAACGGGCGCGGGCAGACGGAGGATGACCCCTTGATGAGTGTCGATGCTTTGGCGATGCCCCATGGGCCATTATCAGATCTCGGTAACCCAGACGATCCTTGATTGACATGTGGGAGATCGAAAAAACAAAGCGCAGAGATCGCACCGGGCGGAGAGATCACACCGGAACGTCTGGGGCATTTGGTGGAGCCCATCGAGTCACACCTGAACGTCACGCTGAGAGCGATATCGTGCTGGACAAGGTCCTGAATTCCTTTACCTGCTTATTTAGTACTCCAACATACATATTGGATGCATAGCACTGCTTCAGTTTTTTCCTGGGTGCCAGAGAGGCAGAGGCTGGCCCTAAATGGAGGTTTTTTAAAAATACTCTGAGCAGACCAAGAAATTGAGCGGAGAAAAAAAGGGAAAGCGAGTAGTCCATGGATGCCTATCGATCGTTAGAGTGACGCGATTGGGGTCACCTGTTCTGCACATCTTTTTTTCAACCTCCGACATGCCAATCACGGATCAGTTCGAACTGTCACCGTCTGGGTTACCGAGACAGATCTGTTCCTGGTTTCGAACTTCAACGGATAAGCAGAATATTGAGATAGATGGTGAGCTGTTGATCAATTGATTGGCTGTTGATACTTGAGCTTATGGAGAAATTCAATCTTGATTCTGGTCGTGTGCCAGAATTTAACACTCACCCGCACAGATAGCCTCGTCACGACCCGGATACGGACATGCAACCTCTCGCATCAGGCGTAGCCGGCTAAGCCTAAACGTCCAGGTACTTACGACCGCGTGCCATTCTGCCGAGGTGTGGAGCTGATGTTTCCGCATTTTTTTTGCTCGCATCCTTGAATTGTCCCCGAAACTATTTTTTCGCCGCCTTAGTATTTAAATGGTGATATGTGTCAAACTTCAACAGAACTCTGCATGGCCGCCCCAATGTATTGCGCTCAAATTAAATCGGTGGTCGCGGAAGCTATATTCCCCTCGCCCTTCTACCATACTGCTGAGGTAATTTTTGGTCACATCCTTCCAACTCTTCAGGACTTACGTGCGGGCCAGGTGTTCCAATCAGCACCATGTGATTTGGAAACTCCAAAGGAACGCGCCGCGTCTTCAAACAATGATACGGTAGGATTCGAGCTTCCGTACAATCCTGAATTCTCATATTTTCGTCTCTTTGACACATAGAACGGCGTTGTGTACGCGACAACGACTACGCCTTTGGCCACTGTGCACTTCGACCCTCGTCTCGCCATCCAGCGGCGCTTTGCCATTCTCAACATTCTCCGCAAAGAATGTGTTCAAAGTGTCCTAGACGCTGGCTGCGGCAACGGAGTTTTGCTGGACTTTCTATTCTCTCAAGCACTGCAGAGAACCACCAACATACCCAGCGGACTCATCACAAACCCTTATCAGACCAGCGAGGCAAAACTAACCGATACGCGACTTCCTCTCCGTCGTCTGGGTGGAATTGATGTTCACCTACCCTCCCTTATGCGCGCCTCCCGGTCTCTCGCCCTCGTAGCAGCTGATTCAGCTGCGCAGCACGCCGCTGATGCTGCAACGACTCCCTTCGATCTTCAGATAGATCTTTGGCATGGCTCTCTCTTGCGCCCTGTCGCTGAGCTGGCCAACTTCGAGGCAGTCGTTGTCAGTGAGGTCATCGAACACCTCAATGAGGCCGACTTCACCATCTTCGGTCGCATCATCTTCTCCGTCTATCGTCCCCGTCTCGTCATTGTGACAACACCTAACTTCAGTTTCAACCCCTACTTCGACCCTCCGGTGGACGACATGGAAAAGAAGACAACTCGATTCCCCGATCCTACGGGAAGGACTCAGCGCATATTCCGCCACCACGACCACCAATTTGAGTTTACGGAGGCAGAATTCAGGGAATGGGCACACAGTATTGGTGCTGCATTTGGTTATTCCGTGGAATTCGGTGGCGTAGGATCCTTGCCCGCTTACCCGACGCGCCGTACGCGAGCAGAGATTTCCCAGCCGCCTCACCCGGACAAATTTTTCGCGACCCAATTCGCCATTTTCCGCCTCGATACAAATTCTAAACTTAAATATCATGACAGTGTTCCGGACAAAACACCTGTCCGGATCGCGTCGACCCGGTACATCGTCGAATAGATCTAAATAGGCTTAGATACTTACTTACCATAACTGTGTTTTTGGTCCGTTTGATTCAACTCTGCGCTTACGTATTCCGGACCAACATTGTCATCAACCATCGCATCAACCATCGCATCAATCGAAGCGAACTGTACCAGAGTTTACGCGTACGTTTACGACCTTATCTGACAGATCTTTCAGATGTACATGCTTGTATACTTTCCGGAATGTTCTCCGATGGATCTAAAACCGGTGTTCTCGCGGCCTAGGGTTTACCGGCACATTCCCGCTAGTTACATTTCAGTGTTTAAAGGTCATGACTTCGTCATCGAGTCCGGCTGCATTTCCCTTGGAAGAATTATCGCTTCTATACAACCAGCGTCAATACTATGTATTTTGGATCTACGGTGAAGCATCTCCCCAACTTTTTTCGAACACTCTTTGCTAAATAGCAAAACAGAAGCAAGAAATAATTGAGGCCGCAGTCCTTGTCGTCTTGCAGACAGACGACGATTATAAAGCAAATGAAGAGCATGAACGCAGTGTCCTACTCGGAGTTGTCGAAGACTCCCATGTACTCCATATCCAGCTCGAGGTTCCTGCTCGCTGCACTCGTGGAGAACTTCATACACTGGCTTCTACAGTCAAGGAAGAACCAGGAAACGGAGCTTCTCCGTCGATGACACTGATACTCTCCCCAACTCCGGCATTTTCGCTCTCAGAAATGCCACCCGTGCTTCTTTCGGTCGATTTGACCACCGGATCCATACAAATTCGTGATGCAAATCCCGACCAGCTGACCACCCGTCGACTCGCTACCGCCCTGCGGGTCCTTCTTTGTCCCGACGATACACCTCTGGCTTCTCTCAACATCATTCCTGACGAAGAACGGGATTTACTCCTCAGCTGGGCTACTGCTCCAACCAATGATCGGTCCTCCGACCACTTGTATTCCCCGATGATCCACCGCCATTTTGAACGGGTTGCCCGACGCAGCCCAGATTCCATTGCCTTGGAGCTCCACGATCATTCTGTTATGACTTATGGTGAACTTGACCGCAGTTCACAAATTTTGGCGTCCTACTTCAGAAACAATCTTGGCCTCCGTAGGGGAGACATGGTCCTTGAATATTTCGACAAAGGAAGTGAAATGATCGTAGCCATGCTCGCCATCGTCAGTTACTTCCGCTTTTATGGATGATCTGTCTGACGTCTTTTTTAGCTCAAGGCCGGTGCTGCATATGTGCCCCTTGATGTTGAACACCCGGCCGCCCGCGTCGCGGCCATTCAAAATGTTGTCAAATCGAAGTTATGTCTTTCCACCAGCGTTCTTGTCGCTGAGGCAATGTCAAAGCTTCCGTCCGGCGATCAGATCCATTTTCTCAATATCGATGAATTCTTGCAATCGAATCTGAGCATTTACCCTCCGCGCCCATTCCCGCAGGAAGGTGATGGTCAAGATATTTGCTACGTGATGTACGTTTTCATGCTTTTCAGATCACCGACATGATCTCATCTCGCGAACACCTAGGTTTACCTCCGGTTCAAGTGGAATCCCCAAGGGTGTTATGGTTCAGCATGCTTCCGTTGTCGCCTGTGTAATCGATGGCCCTGAAATGACTCAAGAACTGCGTCGAGAAGGCGCCAATTTACGGGCCCTTCTGTTCTCTAATTATGCATTCGATATGGCAAGTTGTTTTTTCCTTTCTTTTTCGATCAATCACTCACGGTCCTCTGTAGTCTGTCTTGACCGCATTTACTGCTCTCACCTCCGGCGGCCGGCTTTGCATTGCACCTAAATATGTGATGCTCAACGATATGGAAGCCGTTCTCAACGACCTGAAAGTTACGCTCTTGATCGCCACTCCCACAGTTTTATCTCTCGTCGACCCCAACACAGTACCCACGCTTTCAGCGGTGATCAGCGGCGGTGAGCCACTCACTGTGGCCATCCGAGACAAATTCCAGGATAGTCGCATCACTCTTGGGGTGCGAGAACGGGGGATCAGGCTGGGTAATGGAGGCGGCCCCACGGAAACTGCAATGATGTCTGTGTTCGGTATCCCAGCAGCCAGCGATGAGCCCAATTTCTTTGGGCGCCCGTTTGGCCAAAATCAGCTCTATATTCTTGACTCCCAAGAACGCCTCTGTCCGGTGGGCACGTTGGGCCAGCTTTGGATCGGGGGCCCCCAGGTCTCAAAGGGCTATCTCGGACAAGACAACCTAACCGCCAGAGTATTCAAATCAAATGCTTTTCAGGCGGGAAGCAGAATTTACAATACAGGGGATCTTTGCTCTTGGAACGCCGACGGAAATGTTTTGTACTGGGGACGTTCTGATCTCCAGGTTAAAATCCGAGGTCAAAGGATCGAGATTGGCGAAATTGAATCCACCCTCATCTCGTCCGGGAAAGTCAGAACTGCAGGCGTGATAAAGCGGGTTACACCTGAGGAACTGGTCGCCTTTGTGGATCTCCACGTAAGTTACATTCGGTGCATGGATGCGAGCTGTGTTGACGTTGTGGCACCAGGATTCCGACTCGTCGGACGCACCTCTCGAGGATTTGAAGCAATTCTTGTTAAAGAGGCTCCCGAGATATATGGTTCCTTCGACCATAATCTCGCTCTCTCCGATCCCCACAACGCTCAATGGGAAAACGGACAGGAACGCTCTCGAGCAGTTGGCCCGCATATCGGCCGATTTGGGCCGGCAAGCACGTGTTGCACTTGATCGCAACGCCGACGATACACCCACCAAACTCATTCTTTCGCTATGGGCATCTGTCTTGTCGATTCCAGAGTCCAGCATTTCATACGACGCCGACTTCTTTACCATTGGGGGTGACTCCATCTCCGCCATCCGGGTTGCCGCTGCTTGTCGCGACGCTGGTCATGCCCTCAACATCACAGACTTTGTCGCCTGCCCCACTCCGCGCTCTCAGGCATCGTTGATCAAGAGCCGGTGGGCCGATAGTGTTTTGCCTTCCGAAAAATATGTCCCACTCAGTCTTCTATCACCCGAGTCTCGTAAACATATATTGGAGGAACTGTACGCGTATGATTATCGGGAGGGTGATATCGAAGACGTATATCCCTGTACAGGCTTCGTCGGCGGTTTGATATCCCTCGCTGCGGTTGATCCTTCTGTGAGTATCATCTGTACCCAACAAAAACGACATACTAATAAATTTACAGAGTTATTTCGCTCAATACACGTTCGAAAGGCAAGGCTTTTTCAACCCAGACCATATAGCGGCCGCGTGGCAGTTGGTCTGGAAGAGACATCCCATCCTCCGCACTATATTCATCACGGCGCCTCCCCCGTACCGGGACATCGTCCAGGTTGTGCTGGCCCCTGACGCCGTCAATCTCCCGTGGTCTTTCCGCGTTTTCGAAACCGCAGAGGAACAGACTCGGTCTGTGCAAGAATTTTTCAAGACCGCATCCGGTTTTGCGCTCGGTCGAATTCCGACCTCAGTAGCGGTCTTCCAGGGTCCGCACTCATCCATAACAGCCTTGCACCTCCATCATTCACAATATGACGGGTGGAGTCTTCCGATTATGCTCAAGGATGTGGAGACGGCTTACTCTATCTGCTCTTCTATTCCCGATGCTCGCTTCGGCCGCTTCCCAGCATCGTACTCTCGATTTGTACAATGGGTCCGCAATCAGAATTCCGCAGATGCACTCGCGTTTTGGAAATCACAGCTCATGGGAGCGGAGATCACTGAATGGCCCCCGATTCCGCTCATAAGCTCCAGAGCAGCAAGGACAGACCACAATTCTTCTTTCCTGTGGTCCTCTGGGAGGGAACTCGAGGATTTTTGTCGTAGGACGCGCATCACGATGTCCTCGGTCGTCCGCACTGCGTTAGCCGTGACTCTAGGTCTTCACTCCCATTCCGAAGACGTTGTTTTCGGTGTAGTCTCATCCGGGCGCACTGGAAACATCGACAACGTCGACACCATTGTGGGGCCTTGCATATCCACTCTCCCTTGTCGCGTTAGGCTCCCTCGCTCTGCGACTCTCTCACATATCCTGGAAAGTGTTCATGCGCACTCTATTGACTCGATCCCGTTCCAATTTGTCGGACTCAGTGACATACTTCAAGCGACCGGCACGGACTCAGGGGATCTCTTCAACGTGCTCCTAACCATCGAAAATCTACCTGGCCTTCAGGACAGTGTAGAACACGAGTTCTTTGGCCGAAACACCAGCGGGCATTGGTTGCCCCTGACCTATCCCTTCGCCGTTACTGTTTTCCCTTCCCCCGACAACGCTCAACTTCGATTCGACTTCCAGTGGGACTCCGGATATGTTTCCGGAGAGGATGTTCAATGGTTTCAGAGCCACATGTTCGCTGCTTTGGAAGCAGTGGTGCGGCATCCACATACTCTTCTTCATGAAGTCGGCTTCATCTCGGATATTGAGGCGTCTTTTATCCGTTCTGCTGGTACTGGAGGAGCGTCACCTCCCACATCCCAATTTTTCCATCTCATGGTTGACTCAACGGCGCATAGAATCCCCACTCACATTGCTGTCCAGCACACAGGCGGCGAATCTATGACCTACAATTCACTCGTCAAACGTGCCAACCAAGTCGCGCATGGTTTACAGCGAAGGGGCGTCGGTCCAGAAGTCCTTGTGCCGATACTATTTGACAAGAACCGGAATCAAATTTGGGTGGTTGTTGCTATTTTGTCCATTCTGAAGGCCGGGGGTACGATTTCAATGTATTTCTTCCATCTTAGAAGCGGCTGAGACAATTACAGGCGCATTTATACCTTTGGACTCCTCCTGGCCCATTGGTCGGCTCAAGTCGTGCATCTCGCAGACGAGATCCATATTCATCATCTCTGATGCGCCGGATGCTGGCTCGCTCGTGGACGCCGAAACAGTAAACATTGATGACCTAGCTCTCGGCCAGCCTACATTTGAACCCCCAACTCCATTGCTCCAACACGACTCTCTTTCATATTGCCTGTTCACGTCCGGTTCCACTGGTTTGCCCAAGGGGGTTTTAATTGAACATATCAACATTGTGTCCTATATCGCGAAGTGAGATCATCACTGTCCGTGGCTCTTCGTTCTATACTAAACGGGCGACATAGCGCATCGACAGAATTCCCCTTATCCGACATGACCGACGTCAAGAGGATTCTGCACTTCTCTCCGTGGACGTTTGACCAGGCACTGGCCGATTTATTTTTTGCTCTCTCGCGTGGTGCGACTCTCCTTCTGGCAGATATGACTGACATGCTATCGAATATATCGCACGTCTTGAATACTACCCGAGCTGATTATATCGCCTTGACCCCGGCGATCGCGCAACTCATTTCCCCTAATGTCGATCATCCATTCCTCAAATCCTTGCTTGTTGGGGGGGAGAAATTGCCCAGGCAATTGAGCGACCGATGGCGGGAGAAGGTTACGTTCGTCGATCTGTAAGCAGTTATTTTTTTCAGCTTCTGTGCTCCCAACTAACATTGCCCCAAGCTATGGTCCGACCGAGGCGACGGTACATTGCATTAGTGCCAGACACACGGCGCAGAACCCTCCAGCTCCGGGGATCATTGGCAGACCTCTTGCAGGAATGCGAGCGTATGTACTCGATTCTTCGCAGAAGCTCTGTCCTGTCGGTGTCTCCGGTGAACTCTGCGTAGCGGGAAATCAAGTTGGTCGCGGGTATCTTGATCTAGCAGACCAGAGCGCGGCCGTATTCATTCCGGATCCTTTTGCGCCTGGCGAACGCATGTACAGAACAGGTGATCTCGCAATGTGGACCAGCTACGGCCAGATCAAATACCTCGGGCGCCAAGAAGGCGGTCTTGTGAAGCTTCGTGGGCTCCGCGTCGATGTCGCAGAGATTGAAAGCGTGCTCGCCACGATCGAGGACACCGTGGCCGTTGTTCACATGGTGGAATTGGATGGGCATCCCCATCTCCTCGCGTTTCTGAGCCGGACACTCAAGCCAGCAGGACAAAGCGAGCTCAGCATTGTTCAAGATCTGCCAGCTTGCCGACCTTGGGTCGCAGAACTGCTGCTGAGATGTCGTAGTTCTCTGCCCCAGTATGCCATTCCGACCTTATGGCTAGTCCTCGACGCCATCCCGCAGGCAAACAGCAATAAACTCGATCGAAAGCTGCTAGCTCAGTTCTACAACCAGTTGGCCCCCGGCAAAATCACAGTTGTAAATCGCACGCTGGTTCAGACTGAACCGCCGCGCGGCCCCGAAACGGCTACGGAGACCATGGTCTACAACCTCTACGTGTCAATATTGGGGCGAGAAGATATCTTTGTTCATGACGACTTCAACAGCATCGGAGGAGATTCCATCACCAATATCCGGATTCTTGCTGCTCTTCGACAGGAGGGATACGATGTCACCGTGAAGGAACTCTACGCGGCCGGGACGATCGCTCAGTTGGCTCAAATCATCGACGCCAAACATCGCACCTTCGCGATCGAAAATGGCAGCATAGGAGAAGGTCCCGCGGGCGGCCTTGTGGTGCGGATTCAGCAGGCCTTGCCGGGATATGGGAGCAAGAGCGCTATATGGCTCATGCACGATGGAAAAGGCCTTATCGGTCCAGAGTGTACGTCCCATTCTGGAACTCGTTTGTCACACACTTACGATGCACAGATGGATACTGGGAGCCACTCGGACCGGATGTCTTCGGTATCGCCAACCCTGCGACAGATGAAGCTACTCTCATCGAGGGCTACGATTCGTGGAAATGCATCGTAGGCCAATATCTGCCCCTCATCCCCGCCACGGAGAGCGTGTATTTGGGCGGCTGGAGTTCGGGTGGGAACCTTGCACTCGCGATGGCAGCGGAGCGCGTTGCCCAGGGATTACCCGTCCACGGAGTGATCCTTTTGGATCCTTACAATGCTGAGGGCTTCACGGTCTCCGAGGGCCACACGTACTACCCCGCTCGCAAAGGCAGATACATCTCCAAACCCAGGGCGCGGCAGCTTGCGCATTTGAAGCACAGCCGGAAACTGATGGAGAATTACGTCCAGCCGAAGGTAGACGTTCCAGTCCTGTTAATCCGTGCGGGAACCAGCGTGCATGACACACTTCGCCACTACAACATCCCCGAGCCAGCGGACTACGCCGTACGGGACAGCCGTTACGACACCAATTTCTTCACCCGGGAAAGGATCACGAAGCTCGAGGTTATCACCATCGAGGACGCGGACCACAAGAGCTTGGTGCAGAACCCCGCATTTAGCGGCCGTGTTAGTGCTTTGATTCGCAAATGGTGTGAGAGGGAGGCGTTGTTTATGTAGTTTCAAACTTCGGATTATTATTACTTATCCTCCGTTGCTACTTCATTGCGTGCTATTTCGCCGCCAAGAGGCGAGCAAGTTTTGCAATGCCAAATTTGTTACTCAAAATCGAGTCCTGGCCGCACATGTTAGGACGCATCTACCAAACACGAGAGCAAACTTACGAATCCCGTCCGACTCGCAAAGGTGCTCAGACTCCAAACGAGCCAGGAATTGGGACCGAGCCACACCCATGGTTTCGGTGTGGGCTTGAGGCATGCGGTGACCACCGTCGCAGCCCAAACATCTGCCTCCATCGCATTTTCTGCCGAGGAAAAAATAAGCCTGAGTTTCTCCGAACTGAGATTACTCACCTTGAAACTTTTCCAAGCGGTCGGTCTGGTATTCAGCGCGGATGGGCTGGTATATCGAATCAGCTGGGAGCGTTTCCGGTTTCATTATGTTGCTTTTGACGTTCCCCGACACGATCTGCGAGAATATGATGGCACCTTGCGCGGTGGTAAATATCAAAGCCAGAGACGCACCGTGATTACTTTGACACTGCGGCGAGGTCAATTATTGTCCGAGAAACAGGCGGGGAGACGCACTCGAACGGCGCCAGTTCCACGCGAAGTGTGTCATTGAAAGTGTGTACTGCGGCCTTGGACGAGTTGTACGGGGCATTAAACGGGACTGGCATAAGACCCGCTAGGCTCCCCAGCTGGATGACCCGGGCGTCATCCGAGGTAAGGAGTAGGGATATAAATTCCTTAGCCATCTGCATGGGCCCAAACACGTTGACATCGTACAAGGCCTTCACGCGATCCATGTCTAAATCAGCCACGGCGAAAGGGTATGCTGTCAACGAATTATGTTATTATGTTAGCGCACAGTTCATGAACCGAGTGCTGCACGGACTGATTCCACTAACATCGGGTTAGAATATTGACGGTAACGTTCGAAAGAAGCTACTGACGCGTTGTTCACCAAAATATCAAGCTTCCCTCCCGTCAAGGCGGAGATTTGGTCTTTCGCGGCCCTAATGCTCTCGCCATTTGTCACGTCCAGCGCAATTGTGGTAACATTTTCGAGGGCGGCCAGCGATTCCATCGACGGCAGTTGCCGTGAAGTCGCAAACACTCGGAAGCCTGGAATGGGGCGACCTTGCTCAAACCATTGCTATCGAACGACGTGTTGCGCGCACCCCGACTTTGGAACTCTCGAGCAAGCGCATCGCCCAAGCCGCCTGCGCTGCATCTGTAGCAGAGTATCAGCCCGATCCGAGGAGATGAACAACCCGAAGGACGCGCCCGGTGATGCAAACGGTTCGGAGTGTCATTGCGGTATATACAGAAGTTTATGGTGGAGATTACTTATATCGAGGTTTGCGGGGAGAGTTTTTAAGGAAGGCCATATTTCAAAAATGGCAACGCCGCCCGAGGAGCATAGGATTGGCAATTATGCTCGGGGAATTGACCAAATGCCCGCAGAGCTCAACGAAATCATTCTTGCTATCACTGTATCAGCGCTGGACAGTGGTACCCTGCCTGAGATCGCGAGAAAATCTTTCACAGTTCCGAGTCGGTTTTGAGTGCCTCTCCGGCCCGAGCCGCCGGTATCTTATCAATTTCTTTTCGCTCTTCAACACGACTTTGGAACTCGTGACTATGCTTCACCCACGGTATTCAGAAAACGCGGTCGGCCGTACTAGGCCGTACTCATCAGATATCTGGCCGACCCCGCGAGATCGCACCGCATATGCCCAGCACTGCGGCGGTCCCACCCGACAGCGGCGCGGTCGACGACTTGCGAATGTAAAGCAAGCTAAGGCCACATAATCCCCTTCGAAGACTTGGTCAGATTACCAATAGTCTCGGATCCGCCTTCAATACTCTATGGCCACTATATCCATCGACGTCGCTGCCATACTTCGTGAAATCCGCTTAACCGTGAGGGAGATCAAGGATGGAATCGTGGCTAACAACGAGAAGAAAAAGGCTGCGCAACTGCTCGTATATCGCGCACTGTCTCTTCATCCAGCGCTCGACCACATGCGTTCACCCACTGGCATACTCGCCGACGTCGACTGGTACACGGAGCTTCGCTCTACATTCAATTCTGGGATATTTCGCCGGCTCGGTTCGCATTAAGCTCTTCCTTTGCTCGTAGCCTCGATCAACTCATATGATGCAGGCCAGAACGAGCATTTCAAGAAGATGGCTCTGCTTGGGGACACAGGCACGAGAGCTCGGATTATGCTGCTCCTGCTCTGGATCATTGGGCACCGATTGTCCGATGATGCAATCGGAAAGCTCCTCTCCACAGCCTTTGGGGATGCCATCCGACGAGAGGGAAATCAGGATTTGGAAGAAGAGATAGCGCAACTCGCATCGGTGAAGGACGTGCTTTCTAGTTTGCGGAAGATGATCAAGACAAAACTGCCTCTCCCACCAGGTGCGTTGTTAATTGCTCTTTCTCTCCACAGTTAATTCAACCACATTTTCTGCAGACAGAAATCCATTCCAAGGCCGCGATTATAACCCTGAAGACGAGGACAAAGCTCTTCCACGCTCAGAGCTTTGGGGTTACGCCCTCCCCGAGGATCAAAGATACGAATACGACATTCGGCATAATCCGACTCTCCTCCTCCGCCCTTTACCAGTCAAAACGATCATTCCGCAAACCAAACTCACCATTCTCATTACCCAATGGGCGGCATGCAATTTTGGTCTCGGCAAAAAAGTCTACTCGGCGGAAGACATCGACCCCGAAGCTTTTTGGAACGCCGATCCTCCACCTTCACACCACGATGACGAAGATCACCTCTCGGTTTCCAGTTTCTCTTCGTGGGATAGTTCCCCGTTTGAGGTTTTTGAAAGTCTGGGGACTCCCCCCTACGAGGCGATGTGGCTGGACTCCGGGCCGACGGAAGATTGGGTTCATGCCCGCTTCTGTTCGATCTATCGAATGCACGGGTGGGCTCACCAAAGCTTTGTGCGCGTCCTCCTCTTCAACGCGTTCTGTGGCTCTCAGACGCTTCCGACACCGTCCCAAATCTTGGCAGCAGTCCACGTAGCCGACCGGCTGTCTCGGCAACTCCCCAAAGATATATGGCAGTACGCCGAGCAATTCATCATCGCGAGCGCGCTATTGCTCTGGAAGACGCAGAACGCAGCCAATCCATGGAATCCCGCGTATTCAGCACTGTCTCCCGAGGAGCGGGGTAGGATGGTCATCTTTTTCGATGCGCTGAAGTGGAATGAAGGCCGGACGGACTTCGACCGCGGTGATATACGAAAGTTCCTGGTGGATCCTTTGGAAGTCTGCCAAGACGCCCCGGACATTCTTTCGCTGCCTGAGATTTCCTCGCGAGACACCCACAGCAGCCTCAATGTTCTCCCCGACCTCGATCCCAAAGCATGTGTCTGTGGCGAATGCGCGCTTATTCAATCGCAACATCCCACCAGCCTCGAATCCTTTCGCTTCCAGTACTTCGCCATAACCTCCTCCCGCCCACATCAATGCGATGCGCTTGCCAAGACCTGGGAGCCGACAATTGCAGCAGCCGAGACATGGCTGGACGACCTCGTGTCAAGGATCGAGTGCCATTTCGCCTTGTTCCCAGATGTCGACCGGCGGATGGGCCCAGCCGTGCTCGAAATTGCCAACGCAATGGGCGTCGCCATTGGGTCACAGCTGTCAGACCAGCAGCTCCTTCGCTTCTGTTTGGCCCTGAGCATCCTCACAGACAACATTCCTCCCTCCATTCCGAAACCCCTTGGGCCTTTGGGATCGGATATACTTTCTGGCTACCCTGGGCCACGGATCGGGAGGATTATCGCGCGGAGGACGGTCCAGATTCTGACCGGGTGCTCTTTGTGCACAGTGGCTGGATGTATGATACTATTGGGACGGAGGGTCTCACACTTTTACACCAGCGGGAGGGGTTGAAGATCGTTTACCATACCAATATGCCGGCGAAGTTTTCCGCTGTATGCATGCCGCACTTCAGAGGCGACTTTGTATCGCTCTTCCCTCCCCAGCTCTCCACGACCGCAACGAATGTTTCGACATTGGCTGTCGTCGATGAAGAAGAGGAGATAGATCTCACTCTCGTTCTCAGCCGCTTCCAGACTGACGCGTTTCCGCTCCTTTCGGTATGCTCCCCAACTGGATTCGCTGCGCCTCGTGGTGCGTTAGCCGCCCTCATACGCGTGAACTTCCTCGGACGCGTCATCGAGACGGTTTGGAAGCCCGACGTTAAGCAGGGCGCGCCATGCGAGCACACAGCTCTTTGGAGACATGCAACCCGGGGTTCACCGACAGCCCTTGAGCTCATTCTCCGGGTGCTACCTCCTTCCGACGCGTCATTGAAGAGGGCACAGGCAACAGCGTATTCTGAACTGGTGTTCGCGACATCAGAAGACGCGGCTGCTCGTGGCCAAAAGCTCCTTAGGGAATTGATGGACGAGCTGTCGAGGCGGGTGGCGCCCCTGACGGAGGTTGGGTCTCCGCTGGAACGGACGCGGGCGTGTATTGTGAGATGTGGGGCGAGCGAGGGCCCTATCGATGCAGTTGTCGTGCTGGCAGCATCGTTGAGGAAGAATGTGTATGTGTTGGATCGTTGGTGAGTCAAGTTCGTACCTATGGTGTTATTGTGCTGAATAAACAGTGAATGCTGGGAATGTGCTTTGATTCGCATGTCGGAACAGGGGCGGACTGTTGGAATATCGATAGATACTAAGCGTTGAGACCGTTGAGAGATGTGGGTAGGACCAAATGAAGAAAAAGATGTGGGTATTAACCTCAAACTCAAGCCAATCACAAGTTGCCCCGGTGGATAGGCGGAGAGGCGCACGCGATGAGATTCATAGGTCGAGGTCGTTGAAGTGGTCAAGAAAGAAGGTTGGTGGCGCTCCTGAAGGTGGTGCAGGTCAAGTCGTGCCTTGAATGAATAGGTATGTTGTGAAGGAGAGATCACAACCTGAAGGAGCTGAATCCACCGTGAAGGTGAGATTTTCCGTGCACGGTAGAGAATATCCTGCAGGTTGGTAGCTATTCTTTCAGGGTTGCCCGTAATCTTCGGGACTTCAGATCTTCAGATGTCCTTAAGGTCTATACATGTCGTGAAGCTCTGCAGGGGTCGTGAAGGTATCGGTGATTCGGCGGATGATCCCGGATCCGCCATCCCCCCTATATTGTTATTTATCCCCTCATTCATCGTTCTCATCCCCCCCCACTCTAATGATTACCATTAACATATGTTTTCCAGATGGCGGAGACCCAGGGATCCGAACGGTGTCTTTGACATGGAGTCCACTGTTATTCAGATTATGTCGACGATCATCGAACGGAAAATGTTCGGCGCAAGAGGAGGGACGACAACTTTAGTAACATAGGCATTTATTTGATGGCTTGATGCCTACTTTTGCACGATTTCGAATGCGTCGCGATGCTCGGCCATCACTGCATCAAATATGTTTAAGCCCCGCTGAGTTCGGCACCACGCAGTGGGCCCCGCGGCGAGCGAGAAGCTCCACGCAGTGGGCCCAGCGGCGAGTCAGTCAGGCCCCGCGCCAGCGGTCGGGGTCCGGGGTGGAAACCCCGGCCGTCCGGGCCGGCGCCCGAAAGAGATCCCTGAAATACAGAATAGGCCCCAAAAAGGCGAAGAAACATGATAATAAATGCGGAAAAAATCGTGCATGAAAGAAACTATATCCACTGTGCTACCCCAGTCTCAAACACGCCGTCAGGCCAAAGAGTATTCCATTTCTCGAGCCATTCTCCTCTTATGATGAAAACAGCCGGGAACTTTGAAATGGCATCAAGATTGCACCGTTCGCTTACAAAATGCAAGGGCATGGTGGAGAGATAGCCCCCACCGGCTGGGAGCCCTCAAACGGCTCAGGGAGTGTTTTCCGGAGTCCGACACATTAGACCCGGCTCAAACTCATCTCGTCGTCGTCACGCAGAGTCGTAAGCCTTCAGTTTTCTTTGACAAGGATAGGTTCTTGATCCCTTTGCAGTGTTTTCACTCAAACATCGGCAAGATGTGTCGTTGTCGTGTATGCACCGAGTTCCTACACTCTGAGGCCTTGACTGACTGTCTTTCCCAGTGACGGCCCCACGATTCCAATTAGTCTCATATTTATATGGAACTGGACAAGACCTAAAGTTTTCGTCGTGAGTTCGTCTCATTGATATCTTGCCCCCGGCATATGGCGGTCGAAACCCAGCTTTAATAAAATCGTCCTAAAAATCCTGTTTCACTCCCTTTCAGCAAATCCGAAGAAAACTGTCTGATCTTAAGTTTGTGTGCGAACTCGGAACAAAAGAGCTCAGGTTCTGAAAAAATGTTTGCACTGAAAAAATGTTTCCCTCAAAAAATGTTTCCCTCAAAAAAAAAAAACTTTCTTTATCCCCGGCCGGTCGAGAACCAGTCACATGAACCAGTCACATGATGCTGCGCACTAGTGTGCCATCATGAAACAAGACCAAATATAAGCCCTTTTCTTGCTCTAGGTAGTAACCGATTGCCTGATGGTTTAGTCCTATTTAGTGGGCCCCCTAGCACTCCACATTTGACCACTGGGGAATGCACCCATTATATTTTGGCCACTTTCAAACCACTGGTTGACTATTTGGTGCCAAATACCATCATCTGGTGTGATTTCGTTTCTGCACAGTTCAATTGGAGTCAGTACCTACAACTGTGTATACTATCAGCTTTCTATACCACTATATGAGGCCAAACTCGGCCATCAGGCGATGGGTTACTACCTAGAGCAAGAAAGGGCTTATATTTGGTCTTGTTTCATGATGGCACACTAGCGCGCAGCATCATGTGACTGGTTCCTGACCGGCCGGGGATAAAGAAAGTTTTTTTTTTTTTTTGAGGGAAACATTTTTTGAGGAAACATTTTTTGAGGGAAACATTTTTGAGGGAAACATTTTTCAGTGCAAACATTTTTCAGAACCTGAGCATCGTTGTTCTGAGTTCGCACACAAACTTAAGATCAGACAGTTTTTCTTTGGATTTGCTGAAAAGGGAGTGAAAACAGGATTTTTAGGACGTTTATTAAAGCTGGGTTTCGACCGCCATACCGGCAGACTCAGCGGACCTGGTTTCTCAACAGGTCATAGAAACACCGGGTTCCGGAAAGACCACTCTATGTGCTTTACTACACAATTATATCCTCGCCCGACTAACCTTACTCAACTTTTGGGAACCGGTGGGAACCCTGGCAGAATCCCTCAAGAATCCCCGCGTGGCGAGGGGTGATTTAATCGATATCGACGACGGTGACAAACGCCGACACTGGGTCCTAATTGACGAGGCCCAAACTACATATTCGGATGCTGGCCTCTGGGCGACATTCCTCAAAGATCCCCCTTCTCGTTTCATCATCATTCTCTTCGCATCTTATGGGAAACAAAACGATGACGGTGCAGATATCATAGGCACCCCGAACAACATTCAAGCCCATGAGTGTATGGGACTCCGACCGACAGAGAACGGCTTAATGTACTCGCGCAGTATTCCCGGCTTGTATTTCCTGCCGGAGGAGTATGCCACCCTCCTGACCACTCGCCAAGGAAAACAAGAATTGCCGCTGCTAACGCCTGACCTCAAGCAGTGGGTGTATGAGATCTCCAACGGTCATGTCGGAGCCATGGATAGTATTTTAAAAGCTGTGACTGTTATTTCCGTATGTTTCCCCCCCCCCAAAAAAAAATTCACACTCGCCCTGAGCCACTTCACAGAAACAGAACCATTCACAAGAAATTTCCTTGGATGCTTTTATGGGTCGGTTTCGCAGCGCAGAGGACGCACTCGAGGAATGTTCCCAGGGCGCTGCCTTTGACCGTGGATTACCAAAAGAGGAAGACTTGAAGGGGGAGCGTAACATCCCAGCTGTTGGCTTCATACTGCGACTTCTGCAGGCCGATGGCAAACTAGTCTTTGATTCTCTCCCGGTCGACGCGGAGCAAGCTCACAAGAAAGGATGGGTCACACTGGACGAGGACGAAATCCGCGTGGAGTTCCCCTCCCCTTTTCATCGATCGCGAATGTCTCATCTCCTCTGCGGTGCGAAAAAGTTACTTCTGGCGGTCGATGCGATGAATCTCGTCGACTTCGTTACAACCGTTATGGCCTCTTTTTCCCAGCAACGCGTTGCGTCAACCAGCACGTCATACCGCCGGACCTCGTTCGACTTCCTCAATTCCAGAAACCCAATGGCCAAATGAATTTTACCTTGGCGCGTACCGGGTCACCGGGGGTAGCGGACTGTGGCTCTCCCCCGAATTTGGTACTGGGAAGTCAACAGACAACATCGGGCGGATTGACTTTTACGTCAAAGGATCCAACACGTGGGGCATTGGAGTACTGCGGGACGGGGATCGTACGGAAGACCATCTAAAGCGTTTCTTACCCGGCGGAGCGTACCATCAGTGGATCGAAGTCGGAGATATTCAGGAATACATTGTTTTGGACTTCAGATCTCATACTGCGCCTCGCAAAGCATTTCCCAGTGCGTTTCCGACGTCCCTTCCTTTCCACGTTCTGACCACCTGTACATTTTTAGTGCACCCTCAGCTTTTTCACATCGAGTTCTCGAACGAGTACCGGAACTTCGAGATCAAGGACCATTTGCTCAAATTAGTGAGATCGGGGACATTATTGGCATAAATGTCGAAAATATATAGTCCATCTTTGACTGAGATGGGCACTATCTTTGCTATATGTACACGCTCAAACCGACAAGCTCTCCCATGTACATGCGCCGCGCGAGCTTTAAATTATTCGTCGCGTTTCCCTTGAATGAACAAATAGAATCGAGAATTAAAATCATACAGGGTATACGTCTAGCCACGAACTCATACAGCGCATGAGTATCAAAAAAAACCTAGGACGGCATCGCTCAACTCGCTCGCGCGTCCCTAGTAGCCTTCCGCCTGGGGCTTCGCATCGTCACGCGCAACGACTTTTCTAGGTGGACCACTTTTCTCGGCCAACTCCTGTTCTTGGTCAAGCCCGCGTTTGCAAATTGGGATCAGTAGAGACCGTCGGTGCATGGCAGCATCGTTGAGGAATAATGTGTATATTTTAGATCGTTGGTGAGTCAAGTTCGTACCTATGGTGTTTTTGTGCTGATAAACAGTGAATACTGGGAATGCGCTTTGATTCGCTTGTCGGAATAGGGCCGGACTGTTGGAATAATATCGATAGATACTAAGCGTTGAGAGGTGTGCGCAAGACCAGAATGAAGAAAAAAGTATAACCGGCGAACTCAATTACAAGTTCGGGCGTCCTACTAGGCGGCGCACGCGATGAGATTCTAATTGGAAAGACCTAGCGGAGTTTAGAAAACCTGTACACAACGCGTCAACAACGCGTGCCTGCCACTCCGAGCTCTTGATAATAACATTCCGGCGGAGTGTTACAATGAGGCTCAAGTTTGGCTCAAGTCGCCTTCTTTCTACTGCTATTAGATATTTGACGTCTGTCCCATTCCGCCCGCCACCGAAGCCATTCGGCCTCCCGCCCCCCATCGGCCCAGACATCCCAGCCATCCCGTATCTGCAACCACGTAGAAATTGGGTTTCCCACCAGATACCACTTGAGCGTGCCGAAGATAGACTTCGGCCGCTGTCGCGGTATGAGCTCGCAGACTGCGTAAAACGAGACCCCGAGCGCGGCGCCGATGCCAAAACCCCAGAGAATCTGGGCAATGCTGTGATACCTGAGGTAATATCTTGTGGACGCGCCATGAGATGCGAAGGGAGATCTGTGCCGTTGCAACACACCGGGAATACGCCACGACCAGCGCCCAGGCTGACAGCGCGAGATAAATAACTGCACGCCACGCCTGGTCCAGAATCTTGTATCCCGTGGTTGCAAATCTATGGCGGAAATAGAGGTGCAGCATCAGAAATGAAGCGAAGTAGCCCATGTACTGGCTGTGCGACGACGGAAATCCGTAGCCATTAGCGGCGCTGTCTGGCTCTCTGTCAATTTTTAGACAGGCATTGGTGGAGATTCGACGTACATGAAGGTCGATTCTGCTTGACTGCGTGCTTCAAGACGAGGTTAAGCGCCTCGCCAGCGAGCTGCCCTGCCCACATCATTATTATGAGATATTCGCGTGTCTGGACGGCGAGTACAGCATATGCCGGCTGAGATGTCGGTTTTGGTTTCAGCGACCGCGTGGGGGAGCGGGCGGCGCCGTGCATACCATGAGGAGAATGGGGCTGAGGGTCACGAGTGCGAGGAGCAAGGAAAAGTACGACGAATCATCATCTATAGCCCGAATTATTCACAGCGCGCATCGAGGGAAAAGAAAGGCGTACACAGTACGTGGGTGAGGTCCAAGGAAGCCTGAGGCCCATGGCTATTCGCCATTTTGGGAATTGGGAGGTGAATGAGCGAACACAAGTAACACGCCAACTGATTGTGACTGTGATGCGATCAGCGCTTATGGAGCCACTCAGGCTCATGGTTGACTCATGGCACTGGAGCCAAACGCCAGCTTGCACCGCCCGAGGTGTCATACACAGCAACTCTGATTCGAAAATTCTCCTCGAGTCATCAAGTACGCGCAGTAGTCACTGGCGGATCCGTAGGGAAACATATAAAACCTCCTTTTGACGCCCAGGAATTGATTAATATTCCCTACTTCCCCGTGCCTTTGCCCTGCCTCCTCTCTTACCCTTTCTTCTGATCACCTCCATATCATCGCAACACTGGCGTCTTATTTTTACCTCGCTCAACAGGTTCTGTCTACTTTGAATGGCAACAGCAATGGTGGCAATGCTACCGACGCAGGGGCCAACAACTCCACTGCAGCGGGGGGAATCGCGTCTGTAACGGACTTTTCGTCTTTGTTTGCATTGCTGTTCTCCTTGGGCGCTCTGAGCGACTGGCTAAAGCTCATCGTATTCGGAGGAGTGTTGGAGACTCTGCGGCGGTTCGCGTTTTCTTTCTACTACAAAATGATCAACTCTTTCTGGATTACCGCCCATTTCCATGAGGACGACTCCAGCTACGATTGGATGATGGTGTGGCTCTCTAAACAATCTTCATGGGGTGAGTAGCCCTTTTGATTTTGTGGCGCCTCTTTAACAAAGACATGATCCTTAGCCCACGCCCGAGAGGTCGAGATTTCTACGCGATCATTTGGTCTCAACACAAGTGCGATAATGGTGCCAGGGGAGGAGGACGATCATAACTTGTCCCTGCTGGCCAGCCGGAAACTTGCCTATTTGCCCTCTGCCTCGTCAAGCTATTCCATGTGGTACCATCGCCGATACATGTCTATCACACGTGTCCAAGCGCAGACCGGGTATTATGGTCAGAAGGAGGAGACCCTGCAGATTTGGTTCGTCTTTCTACACTTTCATCCTCCAACACAAACTCATAAAAATAGTATTCTGACTCGCCACCATCGGGTGCTCAATGAGCTTCTGCTCGAAGCGAAGAAGGACTACATGGCTGCAGAGGAGCATTCCATTTCGATTTATGTTTCGGACATGAATAACAGTTGGCGTCATGTCGCGTCGCGGCCGAAACGCAATATCGTGCGTAATTTTTTCTTACCTCCCATACACCACGATCTTTACGCGTGTCTTGCCCAGAACTCCATCATTTTGGATCCTGGTGTGTCAGAGTTGCTCGTCGACGATGCCCGCGATTTCTTGGAAAGCAAAGCATGGTACGCGGTCCATATAAAAGAATTATCGATTGTCATAATTCTCACTAAAAAAAAGGTATGCGGCAAGAGGCATCCCATTTCGGCGTGGCTATCTCCTGGTGCGTTTTCCTATCCTCGTCTTCTTCACTCCCTAAACCGACGTCCAGTATGGTGCCCCTGGTTCCGGGAAGACTTCGATCATTTCAAGTATTGCTGGAGAGCTTGGGCTGGATGTCTACATCGTCTCCCTCTCACGTGCCGGACTGGACGATTCTGCGCTCAGCGAGCTGATCTCTAACCTGCCCGGTAAGTAATACCGCCCCTGGTTATATTCTCGAACTTACCGTGTTCCAGAAAAATGCATCGCACTCATGGAAGATATCGACGCCGCCTTTACTCAGAGCCTTAACCGGGATACCGTCCAAGGGCCCGCTAGTGCAGGTGCTGATGACGGCAGACCTGCTCCCCCTGGCGCACCCCCGGCACCGTCAACAAGCAGACTAAGTCTAAGCGGTCTCCTCAACGCTCTGGACGGTGTGGCCGCTCAGGAAGGCCGCATCCTCTACGCGACGACCAACAAGTACACTGCCCTCGATCCAGCGCTCTGCCGCCCTGGCCGCATGGACATCCACGTCGAATTCAGACTCGCCAGCAAATTCCAAGCCCAAAAGCTGTTCTACTCCTTCTACCTCCCCTCCGACGAGGCCGCCGCCGCCGACAAGGACGCCGAGAACGACGAGGACTCTGGCTACAACTCCGCGGCCAACACCGACGTCGACGCCGAGTCCACCGCGTCCGAGACGGAGGTCGTCCCGGCGTCTGAGAAGCCGACGTTCTTCGGCACGTCGCACCGCCAGCACGCGCCCAAGCTGCACCGGAAGCAGGTCACGGAGCTCGCCGCGCGCTTTGCGGAGGCGATTCCCGAGCGGGAGCTGTCCATGGCGGCGCTGCAGGGGTTCCTGATGACCTACAAAATCCGGCCCTACGCGGCCGTCGACGCGGCCAAGGAGTGGGTGGAGAGCGAGCGGGAGGCGCGGTTGAAGAAGGCACAGCAGGCCCAGACGCAGGTCGTGCCTGCAGCGACTGCTGAGCCAGCCGTGCCTGCACCGACTGCCGAGCCAGCGGCTGTTACAGATGAAGTTAAGCCATCATGATAATTACGAATCATACCCAAATAAAATTCTACCATACATGTCATTGTACTACCCTACCATACATATCTGGCCTAAAACATTTACTCAAAAAAAAACATGAGCAGATTCCCAATTTGGGAATTTACAGAATAACCACCTCGAACAAGCGTCTTGGAATGAGTTGAAAAGAGTGCACCGGAAAGCTAAAATGGGACTCGGTTTTCAAGTTTTCTCGAGCGCGTGCGCCCCTGAAGGGTTGAAGTGAGCTCGTCGAAATCTCAAGCTTCATTGGCAATGCATTTATTTCATTTACAAGCCTACCCCCATCGCGCATCAAGCCCTCCGATGCTTTCCGTCAAACACCAGCGCGCGCGCGCGCCGTCGACGAGCACGCACCACGCGTCCTCCCCGTCCGCGCGTGGCACCCGCGCGGGGCCCTTCCCGTTCCCGTTCCCCGGCGGGAGGTACCCCACCGGCGCAGCGGGCAGCGCGTGCGCCGTGATGGCCGCGAAGTGCGGGGACCCGGTGCTGCACATACTATGATCAGCGCATCGGATGCAGACAGATAGATGCAGACGCACCTGAGCACGGCGTCGATGACGGACTGCACGAACGCGGGCCCGAGGAAGCCGCGCCAGCGCAGGTGCGCGACGTCGCCCACGCCGCCCGGCGGCGCGGCGTACACCGCGACGTACGCGTCCGCGCGGTCGTTCGCTTGGAGCCTGCGCGCGCCCATCAGTACGATGGATACGCAAGTGACAGGAAACGCACCGCTGCGCGCCGAGCCCCGCCATCCCCACCCACTCGAACAAGGCGCGCATGTCCGCCTCCCAGTCCTCCACCGCGGCGGGATCAGTGGCGGGCGGGCGCGGGAGGAGCGCGACGGCGGGGACGCGCAAGTTGTCAAATGTCCGTGCTTGCGGCGTGACGGTGCGCAGGGAAGAGGTGTGCCCGTTGGCGGCGGCGGCGAGCGCAGTTGATGCTGCGTCTACGATACGCGGAGGCTGAGTCTTAGAAATACTCGTGTGTCGAGAAGTACGCACCCGCCGCGCAATAGAGCACAGGCCACGGCGCGAGGCCCGCCTCCTTCCGGCGCACATCCCACGCGCGCAGCTTCGTCTTGGCTTTTGTGTTCGTGTCCGCCGGGACGGAAACCGCTGCAGACACAAACTCGTGAGCATTCATGAACCCAAAAGAAAGCCCCGAACGCACTGTGCCCCTCCGCGCCCTTAAACGGCAGGCGCGTCCCCGCAAGACCAAGCGTCTGGTAGCTCGGTGCAGCGAGGTGCAGCGTGAGCCGCCCGTGCTGGTCGACGCACCACGCGTCGTCGGCGTGTGGGTCCGCGCTCAGCACCGTCAGCGGGCGCTCCTGCTCCAGGGCGCGCGTGACCTCCATACTGGCGTGCACGTACGCGGTGTCGAGGGTGGAGAGCGCGGCCTGCAGCGCGGGGGAGGCGGGAAAGAGGACGTCGAGCTGCGGGCGGGCGTAAGGCTAGGCATAGCGGGGGCCACGGCGACGTTCCTGCTGAGTGAACGGGTGCGCGGCAGCGAGCGTATGCAGCTTGGGACTCGGGAGGTCCCCTGTTGAGATGTGGACGCGTTGGCGGGGCGGAGAGGGGATGTCCATGGTAGGAGAAGAGACGCGGTCACGCCACGGACGACTTCGACTTGTTTGGATCCATTTGTACGGCTGTGATGGCCGTCTCATGTACAATACCTCAATACAAAAAAATGTACACCGCATCCCGGCTTCGTTGCAGGAACCGACGTCGGAATGCTAACGCTCTTCCCCATTATATTCCGCGGGACAGCGCACATAATAAAAAAACATTCACTCCCCACTACTCATCTCCAACAACGCCTCGATACTCCTTCCCAAATCCCCCTCGTTCGCCTCCAGCACCCACTGCACGATCTCGGGCTCGACGCTCGGGAAGATCTGCAGCAGCGTCTCCCGCGCCGCCTGCGCCGCCTGGTCGTGCGCTGAGTCGATCTGCGCCTGCATCCCTGCTAAATCTAAATTCGGCGTCGGCGTCCGCGACACGCCCGGCCCCATCCCCATCCCCGGTCCCGCGCCCCCGGCGAGGAGCGCGGGCATGCGCGGCCGCGACGGCGTCTCCTCGTACCCGGGCGACCCCGGCGGCGTGCCGAGCAGCGACCCCGCACCCGACGACGGCACGCGCCGCACGCGCGCCTTGTATGGCGTCTGGATCGGCGGCAGGTACCCGTCGCCGCCCGCGGGCGTCTGTGGCGGCGCCCCGGGCGACCCCGAGCGCGACGTCCCCTGGCTGTCGTAGTAGTACCCCGGCTGCTGCTGCTGCGCCGCCTGCTGCCGCGCCTGGTCCGGGTGGCTCCAGTGCGGCACGTTCGGTGGCTGCTGCGCGCGGTTATCGCGCCCGAGCTCGAACGGCGCGAACGCGCCCTCGGCGCTGTCGAGCGCCTCGTTGAAGATGCGGCTGAGCGTGTTGAGCGGCTTCGAGATGGTGTCGCCCGTCTTTTGCAGGAGGCGCCGCGCGTCCTCGGAGAGCGTCTGCACCGCGGCGGGCGTCGAGAGCGCGAGCGGCTGCGCGGACTCGTCGCCCTCGTGCGAGGGCAAGGAGGGGGAGCTGGGGGTGAGCGGCACCGCAAGGGCGGGAGTGACGTGCGGGATGGCGGGGGAGTCGGGCTCAGAGGGAAGGGATTGTATCGCGTCTTCGACATTCCTAGAACAGTTATGTTATTGCGAGCGATGCATCTCATGTAGTTGCGCACTTTTCGAATTCCTCTTGCGAAATGTTGGACAGCGAGGTGTGGTCCATCGTTTCTATGAAGGAAACCGCGCCCATCTGATTGGCGTTAGATCTCGAGGAACGGACAACGCAGCAGGATCGCCCACAAGACTTGAAAGATAGTAGCCTGCCTCGCTTTGTAACTTCACAGGATTCCTAAAGCGGTTGATGAACCTCAAAGAACGGTCAGCGTCCACCGCCTACGCAGCACAGCAGTACACTCACTCGACATTCGACAGCAGATGCTCCGGATTCGCCTTGAGCACCACAAAGATCAGTATGGGGACAAACGAATCCGCGCCCTCCTCCTTCTTGAGATGCCGGATGAGGCCTGCGCGCCGATAAGCCGTAAGCAGGGCAGAACAAAGAGCTGGAAGGCAGACCGAAGATGACCTTGCAGCAGTTGAGGATGCAGATGAGCTTGTCGCGCGGAGCCTTGTAATGGTTCACCTTGAGCAGCTCTAGCGCCAGGGTGAGCCGACGGCGGAAGGGAGGGATCTGCGGACGTACCCTGCTGTGCGAACATCAGGAAGCCCTGGCTGCCCTCGCCCACCGGGATGTCGAGGTGCGGCTCGCGGATCCAGCCGAAGAGTGCGATGCGCTGGGTGAGGACGCGGTCGCGCTCTAGATCGTCTGCGGTGATCTGCCGGCGCGGAACGGCGTGCACGACCTGCGGCGTGAAGGTGCTGAGGCGTCATGAGCAAGGGGTAGCAACGCAGCTATACCGGAGCACGTACAATTGATAAAGCTGGTTCATGACCAGCTTCTCCATGCCCTCCAGCGCGTTGTCGAACTCGGCATCGGAGGCATTCTTCCAGATGTCGGACTCGCGCATGGGTTTGACGATGAACTGCAGGGTATTAGACAGCACGGGGAAGCAAGAGACGCCACACACGTTGAGGAAGTCGTTGATTATCTTGACTTGGTCGCTTACGGTGAACGTCCGCTTCGCAAAGTTGCTCAGGAACCTAGACACGCCTGAATTAAAAATCAATTCAAAGACAGGACGCCGACGACGTACGACTTGAGATACTTTGCCACGATCTCTGCGTTGCGCGTCTTCATCTGATCCAGGAATTTCTGGAAATCAAATGGGGGGTCCGTCTTACCCGCGTCGGAGGAGGAGGTTGCGGGCGTGCTACGCCCTGACGTAGTCTCGCTCGCTGCGGATTGTTCTGCGGGTTGCTGCTGCTGCTGCTGCTGCTCGACGAATGCGGAAAGCGTCGAGGGAGAGGGAACGCCTCGAGCGATGTCCATCGAGCCTGGCCGCGAGCGCGATCTGAGTGGGATGGAGAAGGTGCGGGCGAGGGTGGAGAAAGAGGGAAAGACGGAGGACGAGGGTGTCGACTGCGGTGAGTCCGGCTGATGCTGCGATAGCGTGTCTTTGAGCGGCGGCGGTGGCGGCGTGGGCGAAGGGGTCCGCGGCGGCGGCGGGTGGCCCTCGGCGCTCTCCCATGCCTCCCGCGCGGCCACCTCTTCCTGGTTCGCGAGCGGATCGAACTCGGTGAGTACCTCGTCGGAAACCGGCGGTTTGAGGTCTAGGGACGCAGATGGCCCTGCTTCAAATCCCTCCCCGAAGGACTGGTCCAGCAGGGACGGGTCCGGGGTGTGCAAGGGGCGTTCCTCGGGCGTCGGCGGCTCCTCCTCTTTATTCGAGGCGTGAGTGGTATCGTCCCATGGATTTGGATCTGCGGGGACGGCGATTTGGACTGCGGGGGCTGGGGAAGGCGTTACTGGCGTATCAGGGAAATTAGTGGGATTTGTAGAGTCCATAGAGGCGCCCCAATGAGTAGAACTCCGAAGAGGAGGACCAGAGTGATCGCCTCCTTGCAAGCGCGACGCGACCGTTACAGTCACGATTGCCGCTTTACGGAAACCATCAACTGCGCACAAGACCCTGCTCGTCTATACAAACAAGAGGCCAACCACGGTTGGTAGCCCAGCTCCCACACAGCTCTTGTGACCTTTTTCGTCAATTCAGGAGCAGGACGCCGCTTTTGAAATTAAGCTGTAATCTCCCGGTGGTCACCGCCCAGTGGCACTATTGATATACGCTAATGACTCGGACTGCCTGAGAGTATTCTTGTTCCGTCGAAAGGATTACACCCCGCATTTATTCCCTGGTCAACGCTTCTTGCCGACATCATTATACTAGTTCCATCCTCAAGCTGTGGTACTCCGGTCGAGATTTACAATTCCAGAATCAAAGCGGTGCCCACGAGAGGGCGAGTGTGCCGGTCGAAACCGTTAGCGTAAATTCCTCAAACTGGGTAGGCGCTCACACACCTTTCGCTCCTCCAGCATCATGCTCGAACTCCCCGCTAGTAAACTGCCCGGCCAAGCTGCAACACGACGCCGCCGCATATTCCGCCGTTTTATGCCGTGCCGGGGCTCCAACATGGACATGTTTGACATCGACCACGATATCCTCGTGGAGTCAGCAGAGGAGCGCGAGGCGCGGCAGACGCGCACGCGGCAGAACGACCTGGCCCCCATCGCGTGCCTGCCTCCCGAGATCCTAGCCGACATCTTCGTCCGCTGCGTCCCCGTGTCCATTCGAAAGCTGCACAGTGATCTGACCTGGCTGAACGTCACCCGAGTTAGCAGCCGGTGGCGCAATGTCGCGTTGGCGTGCCCCGACTTTTGGAGCACGCTCGTCTTCTCCCGTCCGAAGTGGACGCCCGTTATGCTCGCGCGTTCCAAGATGGCGTCGCTCATAGTTCGCGTGGATCTCAGAGAGGACCATGCTAATTCGCCGGAACCCATCCTTCTCGACAACGCCGCGCGGCTGGGCACGTTGGATATCCGCTCCCCGCAGCATTTCCTCACTACGTTTGTGGCCAATTTGGAGCACGCGGACATCGCGCCGAGACTCCAAGCGATCAAACTTGTGAACACCGACAATGACAATCTCGGCGAGGGCGGGATGTGGCTTCCGCGAAATCTATTTCGTAGGAACGAAGTGCTGGACAGTAGGAAGCCCGGAGCGGGGTCAGGTACTCGGTTGCATCTTGAATGCTGCGCCTTTCCGTGGGACTCGGGGTGGTATTCTCATCTAACCCAGCTTCATCTGGAGAACATTAACCTGGCACAGCGCCCGACAATGGAGGCGTTCCTAGCCATCCTCGCCGCATCTCCCGCCCTTCAAACACTAACCATAATCCACTGCTCTCCAACCACCCGCGACGGCTTCACCGTCAATCTCCCCAACCTCTCCGCGCTCACTCTCAAGAGCGATTCGTCTTCGACTTGCGCACGCCTGCTGGGGTATCTCAACATACCACCGTCCGCGTCTATCACTGTCTCATGCAACATCAAGAGTAATCACGATGTTAGGCACGCCATGTACCAGTTCCTGATCCCGGCATTCTCTGTCGCTCCCACCGCGTATGACACTGTCCACATAATACACAAAGATGGCCTCACGTACTCGCTCATGGACTCCACCCGGCCAAAGTGGTGCCGCAAGTTGCAGATCGACGCCCAGTCGTGGCCCACCAACAATGTCCTCCGCACGACGGAGACTGTGCTCGACCACCTCGACTTCTCGAACGTCACCACCCTGCACTTGGGGGGCCTTCAGGGCGTGCCCTCGCCGCCCGACGTCTACGCCCTCGCCCTCTGGGACCGCATGGGCCGCGCCATGCACCGCGTCGGCACGTTGCACATGTGGGGCGCGCTCGCAACGTGGCTGGAGTTCACGCTCACGCAGGCGATGCTCCTCATCGGCGTCAGCCACTTCAACTCGTGCTTCAAGCCGATGGAGCCGCCGCGCTTCCGCGGCGCGGACGGCGCGCTCACGCACGGGTGGCCGGCGTTGCAGTGCCTCGCGCTGCACTGCATCGACCTCGGCGAGCCCGCAGACCAGCTGCAGCCGTCCAGCGCCGAGATGCTGCGTGCGCTCCTGTGGGCGCGGCGCGAGGGCCGCGCGCCGATTTGGCAGCTGGAAATCGCGGACTGTCTAAATGTGTTCAGTCAGGATCTGGGGTACTTTAGGCTGTTTTCGGAGGTGGTGTACGATGGTAAGGGACAGAAGACGGTGGAGAAGGAGGACGGGGAAGATACTCTTCGTTCATATTCTATTAATGTGTTCGCCAATATGGTTGAGCACTCCCGAATCTAGTGTACATATATAGTCGGAATTTCAATGACATGTATAGTGCGTGTGCAATAGACTCGATCCAGTCGCTTTTCGAGACAGCAGGAAATTGATGACAATTGATCGATAGGCCGGCGGAAAAGCCCAAACCTTTTGATCGACTGTCATCAAATCCCAGGTTTTGGTGTGTGGCGGCTGGTTCGAGCCTAACTAAAGGGTAACAATCAGAAAAGAATTAGTCAGTCGGGCGCCATCAGCCCGCCAATTCATCAGTTGCTGCGTCGGAAAGTGTCCGTGAGGGCGAGGGTACAAAAGAGTATTGAATTATGCCAAGATATTCACGAGATTACAGCCAATGCATGAGGTTATAAAGATATATTAAGATGATAACTACCCTTACTATTTGGCCCAAATCGCGATGTCATGATTCGTGAGCTTCAGCGCGTTCTGCAGGCGCATCAATTCATTGCAGCCTTCATTGCAAGTGTGACGTGTCGCGGTGACAAGATCGATGAGGACGGGGCGTCCTTGGGAATTCCACAACAGGTTGCGCGGGCTTCGAGAACTGTCGTCCACGACATCGTTGTGGGCCCAGCCTGCCTGGTGCAGCTTTCGCAGCGCTGCATAAATAGCCCCCCTGAAAATGATGATTGAGTACATACAACCCTAGCGAGTGTACACTGCTCACCGTTCCGCCTTGGACAGCTTCCGGGAAGGGGCGTGATTGGGTACGAGGTTGGTGACAAGGTACAAGGTACGCTGTGTTCCGGCCGACACAGAGGCCGTAGCACCGGGGAATAGAATCTCCCATAAGCTTCTGCAGGGCGCGATACCTCGGAAACTCGGTCATCAGAGCGTCTGTGTCGTCAGATACCTTTACTGCGACTGCTGAAACAGGTTGACCCTTCTGGAGTAACTCCCCAGCGTAGACACTGCCTTGGTAACCACTCGCAAGGTAGTGCAGAATTTTCACAGCGTAGCCGTCGGGGTGGCGGAGATCGCCGTACCACTTTCCGGTAAACCGATGGTGGCCCGAAAGTAGAGGGGTAGGCGCCAACGACCGTTCGCTGCCGCTGGACGAAGTATAGTTATCACCACTGTCGTTCTTGCTACTAGCGCTGTGCTCATCTGATTCGTCAGCATCAGCATCGATCTCGCGACCAGTGTGGGTGAACTCGGGGTGGGGCTGGCGTGCAGTCGGCGGGGGAGTAAAGCTGAGGGCGCAGAGTTGGGGAAACATCCCCCGGACCCAAGGAGATCCTTTGTCATCAGCTCCCCTCAGCGCAACGGCTAAGAAGAGGAGGAGAAGACCCATCTGAGGCGCGGTCGGATAAGGCTCGTTACCGAAGATATGGGATAGTGCCGTTGGTGGATCAGCTGTCGCAGCAGTAACCTCGTCGCCTTCATCACGTCGATTATGAATTGGGTCGACCAGAACATGTGGAGGCCACTGCGATGGCCAACGCAAAAGGCCGTTAGGCCGGCGAAAATAATCCAGTTTACGTTGTAGGCACCGGCATATAGCGCGCCCTGAGAAGTCTCGTTATGGGCCGCCAGTAATGAGTGAGATTTCGCGGAAGCACACCCTGTTGGCCACGATCCACCACTTAGGCTGATGAGATGCGGCGTCGATTTCCATGTCAAGAACACCGCAGCTGGCACGCCTCGACAGTTCCGCAAGAACAGGGGGAAAACCAATAGGACGCTTGTCCTCCACCCCAATCGTATAGGGCTTGTCCTCCGAGACTGAAGGGCGTTTCAGCGAGTGGTCCATAATGCACGAGGGCACATCCGAAGGGGGATGCTGGCGTTCCAGTTGTACGGCATCGGGCGCGGTAGCCGTGGAATTTTGAATGATTTGGAAAGCGTCCCCGACGGCCAGGAGAAGCAGGCGGGAAGCCTCGTTTGTCGCCGTCTCGAGGCCCTTAGAATGATCTTCCCTTGGCGTCTCTCCAAAGTTCCTACTCCATTGCCGCAAGAGCTCATTGATTACTACAGTAAGGTCAGGGGTAAGGGTAGGGTGCTGAGGGACAAGAATATCCAAATCGAGGGAGACGGCGTCGACGAGTCTGTCGGACAAGTTTGGTGCAATGGACCAACGGGCAGGGACGGAGAAGCCTGCACAGGCGATGACTTGGGCGGCGGTGATTTTGGCGTAAGACCCGTGGGAAGGAGGGGGACTGGAGACCGTGAAGCGAGGCGGAGGGAGCCTGACGCGCAAGAAGTCGCTGGGTCTGGCAGTGGTCATTTTGAAGAATTGTTGTCGCGTGTTGTTTACATGTTTACATTCCAAGAGACACCGTTCTCGCTGACGTTTTCGGTCAGAGTGCGCATCAGGTCCACGTCGGGGTAGTCGCTGACGACGACCGAGAGTTCAGGATAGCGTTTCGCGATGACTATACTGGGCAGCCCCGCCGCGGCTCCTAATTCGAGCACTTTGATGACGCGTTTTTCTGGAGGACATCGGCTCAGGTGCGTCGGGAGGGCTAGAAAGTCGAGGTGGTCTGCGAGAAAACGCGACGCAGCCCAGACGGAAGACGCATGAAGCGCCCAATTGGCGGCCTGAGTGTCTGGTGTTCGCAGAGTGACTGTGGGGATGCTCTGGTCCGGAGAGTTGTAGGTGAATATGGAGCCGGCAGAGGAGAGCGTTATTGGATGGTATTCATACAAAGTCAAGAGCGAGCTCGACAGGATATCTTCTGGATCGTCGTCGTCAGAGTTCATCGCAAGCCGTGGATGCCGAGTCGTGGTTTGATGACGTTCGGCAATTAAATTCGGCCCAGTGCTCGGCTTCTGCGGCGTGCGGCCGCGCCATGCCTTGAATCAATCAAGAAATTCGGTTCAGCGTTGAGCGAAAGAATGAAACTCGTGCTTAGGAGCAGAAAGACAGGTAGAGATATTTCAAGAAACACATAATATTACGTTGAATGTACAACACATCGAGAACAAATGGGATATGGGAAAACCGGGATCAAAACCGGGATCACAACCGGGATCAAAACCGGCGGCATGGGCGGCAGATCAGCGGACTTTGAATTCTATGTAGTACCGTGTTCGGTCGCGCCTTTCCGCCTTTCCTTCTTGAACGCGCTGACCTCTCCGCTGCACCGTACAGCACTCACTTGTCCAGTGCAACTATGCCCCTCCTGGGACATGCACCTGTGAATAAATTCTCCTGAGGATGTCGGCATCTCACGGCAAATTAAACTTCCCGAATAGGGGCGATCGTCGCGCTCCACTTCTAGACAGTACTGGAGGACGCCGCAGAGGCGAGAGGCGCAGAGGCAGCATATCGATTTGGGCTTCGGCGGGTCCAGAGCCACTCGGGCGGCCCGCCAGTTGTAATTTGTGTGGGATGATCCTGATAGGAGGGATAAACTAAGCATTTGAAGAAAAATAGCCATGTACGGGTTGCAGGAGAACATAGCGAGCGGGGCATTGCATAGCTGGGCGGGAAAGGCATTGAGACCGACAGAGGTGAAGGAGGGGAGGCGGGAGGCGGGAGGCGGGACCGAATATAGCAGTAGTGTGAAATTTAAAGTCCGCTAACCCGCCGTCAATGCCGCCGGTTGTGATCCCGGTTTTGATCCCGGTTTTCCCATAACCCATACTTTCACAACACATCAAACCAGTCACAGAAAACACAATCTTCAATCCATTTGCTGAATTCAAAAGCAAACTCCAAAAGGAGGGCCCAGGAATGCAGCAAAAAGAAAGAAGGATCCCCCGACGACACAAGCCAGTAGTGCAGCAGCAAGGTCATCGCGTCTCCATGTTGCAAGCAGAGCATGAAGACAAGGGCGGCAAAAATTAGATAACCAAGAATGGAGGCGGTGCCTCCATAATAGTGGTTAAACTATTAAGAACAGATACTACACTTGATCTAAGCCAAAAGGCCAGAGTGGTAAGGATTCCAAATGTTGACGCCCCGCTTATATACCCCAGCACCGCGCACGGACCAGGTGCCAGATGCGATCAGATGGTCATGTGTTTACGCACCGTTCGACGGGTTCGCGCTTTCTCGCAACTCAAACACGAAATCCATTGGGATCGGTCGTCTTTCAACTGGTGAGAGCATTTGGGAAATGGCCACACCGGCGCACCGGCGTACCGGCTATGATCGAGCTTGAGCGGAGTTTGATATGCGCAGCACAGAGTTAGGGTTAGGGTAGACCAAACAGTGACAACCTCGCATGGTCCTTCTGTTGCTCTTCGCTACGCTAGGCTACACTCCAGAAAGATGCAGTCTCCTACTCAACCGCAGTTACGAGGTTCATCAGTCTCAGTAGTGGGTTTTTAAGCGGATACAGAAAAATGGCTTACAAAACTATATGACAACGCGTGTGATGTGACGAAATATGTGACTCAAGTTGGGGATGAACCTCTCCACGGCGGCTGGCACATAACACCTGTCAACAACATAGCCACAACTTTCTGAAATCAGCCATAAAATCCATGTTGTTCTCCCTCGCACCACAGAAAATAGGCCTGGTGTGTTTTAGCCCTTTTAATCACTCTAGGAATCCCTGGTGCCACTTCCCTCATTTTCTTTCCTAGTCTATTCCAGTTTATTCAGCAAACCACACTTCGACGGGTTTTTGCTGTACTGGCTGTTCTTATCGGCACATTTAACCCCAGAACTTTTCTGGGGAGCTTTGGAGGCCGTAACTAAGGTGCATAGAGCTCTAATTATATTTTATTTCGAATGAGGAAGACCTCTCGACGGCTTTCCTTCGGATTTCAGAAATTGTGGCTATGTTGTTGACAGATGTTATGTGCCAGCCGCCGTGGAGAGGTTTACCCCCAACTCAAGTCACACATTTGTCACATTATATTTCTCATTTTGTTTTCTCCCCGCCACAGAGATCTAGCTTCAAAAAATGCTACTCTGTATGTAAATCTCGAAACCGCGGTTGGGTAGGAGACTGAGAAAGATGCGGCACTCAAGACTCTCACTCTTGATCAGAAAACGAAATTTATGCATGTTTTTAAGTCTTTTAAAGAACGACATTCTTCTTGTGCAACCAATAAATACCTCGACCAAAGGCCCTCCCTCTCTGCTCGCGTCGGGGTGTCGCGTAGAGGAGTGAGGAAAGAGGCGGACGCGGCGGGATGGAACAGCAGATACAAACTAATGAGTGGCGTTCGCTTCATCAGCAAGATGACAAAACTCTTGCCGACTTTGGTTCTTTGAGGTCTCGTTTGTCTCGCGTCGAAAAAATAAAAGCGCCGAAATGATGGCTAGATGCCAATGGACTATGTCAAGAATTTTTTTTTTTTGTACTCTTGCGGGTTTTCAGACATAGCTCGCAGTCTTGCGGTCGCGTGGTCTTTGGACGCTTGTTTGTTCGCGCACGAGCGCGTGCGAGCGCGCACAAGCACGTACAAGCAAAGTGTCAAAACCCCGATGTTCTTTTGAGTTGAAACTTGAGAGCACAGTGTCATGATGACATCATGATATTCAAAGTCCGTGAGATGCCGCCGGTTGTGCCGCCGGTGCGTCTGCCGGTGTGGCCAATTCCCGAATATCCTGCAACTGGTTGCTTTTCTATGAAAATCGCAAGGCGTTTTCCCCAGCCTTAAATCGTTGCGGCCGCGATGATTCACCGATGCAATTGATTTTGTTAACCACAATGGAATTTGACTGGAATACCAGAGCCACCGTCCTTGGTTTTATGGAAAGCTCTGCAACTGGAACCTGAACCCTTCAAGGGCGCGCCCGCTCGAGACTCGACACGAGGACCCGGGGAACTTATACCAAGTCCCATTTTAAGATTCCTGTGTATTCTTTTCAGCTTATTTCCGTTGGACTGAGACGCAAGGGCCGTCCTTGGTGAACCCTCGTTCGAAGCGGTTATCTATATAAGAATCCACATAGGTTTATGTCTGACCACACAACCTGATTGGCTCTCGGGCTGCTTTGTCTCAAGACAAACCTCGCGCCGAGCTCCGAATGATGACATTTACCCCACCGCTCCACCTAAATGGTCAATTCTCCACCAAACTGTCGCATTCCTATTTTAACTGTTGAGATGCCGGTAACCTGAGTTCAGAGGAACATGGTCGAAAGTCATTGAGTTCTAAGAGCCAGTTCGGCTGCCAGATGCAAAGTGCATCTGGCATCTGGCAAATACAAATTTCTTTTTGCAGTAGTCGTGGGAACAACATCAATTCTAAGCCTGGTCACATCAAGACGTTGCCAAGAGGTGTACAGACGATGAGACGGAGGTGTCGGGGTCGTTGTCGGGATCCCGCCACGGTCCCGCCTGCTCATATAACCATAAAAAAGGTCCATTCGCCCTCGAGAGAGATGATAAAACAGTCTAGTAATGAATGCTAAGTGATCCCTAATAGTATTTTACGACCTTTTTGGCCTTGTCAGACCGTCGACGGAGGCGATGGCGGGAATAAAGACGACGTCCAGACGATACCGCGCCTGTTATTGTCGAAGTGTGATATGATTGTTGTGACGAGAGGGAACAAGCGGCATGCGCCCCGAAAGGAAATTTGTGTTTGTCAGATGCCAGATGCAAAGTGCATCTGGCAGCCGAACTGGCTCTAATACAGGTAGATCGGTTCTCAGGCACTAAGCTCAATGTTAAAAGCACATTATTGGTGTTTTCCCTGTGTGAGAGGGAAAGCAGCTTCGAGGAAGAGTCAGACCATTTTAAAAACTTGGCATGAACGGGTTAATGTCAACGAGGTTGTAAAGGTAACAGTTGGAGAGCATGTACAGAGACAAAAGCGAGGTAAAAAAATTGAAGGCATACACAAGCCGGGAAATTTAATACATTTGAAGGCTGCAGATTCTTCGCCGATGGAGCTGCGAGGAACCAACCGGAGGTTGGTGACGAGCGGCGTGATTATCTCTCCAGATATAAGCTCCCACAGTTCTCTCTCAATGCTCCGTGGCGTAGCACGGGCAAACTGCTAGTTCTTCAAATTTCCAAATTGGGTGATTGTTTGTATTTGTAGTGGAGGATATATTACATACTGAGCAAGAGTCGTTAAGTCCGTGGCCGTCGTAAATGAATGGTAGAGCGCTGGTTCCTCAGTCGTCAAGCTTCGCTGCCTGAACAACCACCAGTCCAGAACCTGCGCCTGCGATCACAAAAGCGGACGCAACATCCCCCATGGTCTTCCGCACCTCAACACCAACACTTCCATATGTGTCGCTAAGCTCCTTCAACTCGCCAGCGTGATTTTCCACGGCCATCCTGCGCGACCGACCCACGACAACGAGGACCCGCGGAGCCCGACGCTGCGCGGCTATTGTTTCGTAATACACGGCGACTTCGTTGATCGCAGCGTGCAACGGAACGGGGCTCGCTAGCTCGCGGAATTCGATGCTGGAAGGTGCACTCGAAGAGGTCGAAGTGCGGTCGCTGCTCAGAGGGGGTGCGTATTTCGCCCAAGCGACATTGTCAGCCGTTTCAGATTGCATTCGTGTTTCTGTCGTTGCGTGTCCGTACACAGTATCAGGGAATCCTGCTGCAGCCTGTGGCATGCATAAGACAGCGAGACGAAGAAAGTTAGCAAGGCTCACCGATGCCACAGTAAGCATGTTCGCCTCCTCGGCCTTTTCACCAGGCGTACGCGCGCTTGCCACCTGTGTGAGCGGCGCGTCCAGCTCTCTTTTCACAATCCGCAAAATAGTCGCCGTGACATTGGCGCTGGCACAGATTTGCACCACAAAGGCGAGTGCCAGCCGATCGTCCGGACCGCCGAAGAATGGTAGGAACAGATGTTGCGTGCTGCCCGTTGAGGAGGAGGTAGGTGCCGAGTCCTGATCCACGAATAGCGCAACATCTGTGCTCGCCTCGGAAAACACACCTCTCACAAATTGTGCATGAAGAGCGGAGGCGGATTTGTCACGTGCCCCACCTGCTTTGAACATCACGTCGAATGGGTTGTATGAATGGGCCGGAGCTCTGCCGCTGGGTGTCGCGGGGATCTCGTGTTCATATGGTGTTAGTGTCCCCTCGGCGCTGGGGTAGCTGTGGGCAGTGGGCAGCCAGGGTAGCATTATCATGTCAGAGTTGCTGTTCCGAGCGTGCTCCGCGACACTGTGGGCGAGATCGTCGAATGGGACGATGCTCATGCCAGTCGAAATGCGCAAATCGTGTAGCTGACCAAACATGCGGAAGATGGCGAGTAGGGGATCCGAAAGCAGGAGCGATTCGGAGGCAGAAGATTTCATCACCGCCGAGACACGGTCGGAGAGCTCGATCAAGCGGAGAGCCTCAATTGAGAGGAGCTCGGAAGGGGCGAGGGATACGGTAGACTTGGAGTTTCGCCTCTCCTGGAGCGCGGATACGACAACGGTGGACATGGGGGATGGGGGCTGAATGAGCTGAGCCATTGCCATCATGCTTGGTAGATGCTCAATCTTGTCAAGGACGAATGTGTAACGGGTACGAGCGCCATCGCTGAATGCTCGCTGCTGGCGCCGGTCATCTTCTGCATCACCGACATTGAGGAAGTTCGCCCCGGTACCGCTTGCCCGCACACGCCTCTCTGGAGGATAGAGTAGGGTGACCAGGGGCGTAGTCATGAATGTCAACGTGAGGGCTTCCAAAACAAACATGCTGAAAACGCGCTGCGACAAGATGCCTGCAGACAGCCCCACGTTCAGCACGATTAGCTCCACAAGCCTGCAGAGGAGATGAGAAGATGGAAATCGAATGATTGTAAGCATACCCTTTACAGCTCATCATAGAACCTATGGTGCCAGATTCGCGCCAGCTGAAGCCTGCGAAATACTTGGCCGCGATTGCGCACCCGCAAAACTTACCCACAAACGCTGAAACACAGATTGCGATGGTGTAAGCCCAGGTGATACCTGCATAAATTAGGAGGCAGCTCAAGCAATCGAATCAAACGAACCGTCATTAAGCAAGCCTAGATCCGTGCTGAGGCCGGAAAGTGTGAAATACTGGAATTTATTCCAGAATATGAGCACCGTGAAAGCCCAACAGAAATTTGCGCACTAATGGCAAGAAGATGATGGAGACCATATCCTCCAATTTCTCTGTGAGAGCAATAGCCAGACCCCCTTCGCGCGGTACGACGAGCCCGGCGACAAAGGCGCCAAAGATGGCGTGCACACCTATTTATTGGATTAATGTTGATCTCAAAAGGCAAGAGTCACATACCGATGACATCGGTGAAGAACGCAGAACCAAAAACGAGGAGGATGGTGATTGTCATGAAAAACATCGTTGGCCCATTTTCAATCGAGCCGGTCTTGTGCGCGAGCCAACGGAGCGCCATTTTCACGGGGAACAGGAGGAAGAGCGTCCAACCGAGACAGACCATAAGGATCCAGAGCGCCGTGAGGCCAGACCCAGCGTTGACAAGTGCAACACTGAGGGCAAGGAGCGTCCATCCGACTGTGTGACGATATAAGCAGAAGATCGAGACGGAGAAAGAACTACGCACCAATGTCATTTCCCACACCTGCACTGAGAACGACGATGCCGACAGTGGTGTCAAGCAGCTTGAGCTCCGTCAAGATGCGGCATAGAACGGGGAAAGCCGTAATTGAATAAGCGACAGAGGTGAAAAGCATGAAGTGCGTGAATTTGACGCTCGGGTCAATGAACTGGTGGTACAAAGGAACCGCGATTCCGGCGCCTAGCATGTGCAAATGGTCAATGAACTGGTAGTACAATGGACCCGCAAGTTGGACAAACCTAAACCAAATGGAAGCAGCATGCCCCCTAATGCGATGGTTGCACTCAATTTCGCATTGCGCTTGATGACGGCGCCATCGATCTCGAGGCCGACGAGGAAGAGGAAGAGCACAAGACCGATGTTGGCTACCAGGGACAGATAGGATTGGGACGCTTTTGGAAAGACATGCTCCGAGAATCCGGGTATACGTCCGAATGCGGTGGGTCCGAGTATAATCCCGCCCAACACCTCCGCGATAACCTTGGGTTGGCGCATTTTGCGCAATCCGAGAGACAAAAGACTCGCTGTTCCGACAATGATTCCTTTGAGACAAGTGTAAGTAGGATGGCGATTCATCTCTCTATTGTGCGGACTCACCGACTTGAATGATCCATAGGCGAAGTGGATCTGCTGGATTGTACGCAGATGGATCCTTTCCGCTCAACAGGCCACCCTGAGTGAACAAAAAAAGTGAGTACGGACATTGCGAGGTTTCGAGCGCAACACACCTGCTCCGTAGCGGCCCGCTTGTGGAAGAGACTGATTATGGTGGTGGAGAACTCTGGCATTGCTTCAAACGATGAAAGGATGTGAGAAGAGTCGGGGCTGGGAACAGAAGTTCTCCATTGCGATCGTTGAGCTTGTAAACTGTCATGACACATTGACGGGCCCCTATTGCAAACTGCACTCACGCGCTTGTTCAGCTATGGATTCTTGCTCCGAGATGGCTTCAAGGACAGTCGACAAGCACCGGTGGGTCAGATAATCGGGTGACCTCAGTTCTAGCATCCTTCCAGATCCGTGCAGAGGTGCCAGTCTAAATATACCTCGGTGCGACTAAATATACAAGTCCTATCTTCAGGTTCTATTCCCGGTCCTGTGCTCCCTTGGGGGTCCCTCCATGGACTCCGCAAGAACACCGTAGTATGCGCTCAACACGCCCGGTACAAACTCAAGAACCTCGAGGAAATAGGAGCATAAGCGATTATCAAAGACAGCAAAAACAGGACGAACCTTTCTCCACTGACTGCACCTTTTCATACAGCTCTCGCTTCCGCCTGGATTCCTCCAAGTCTTCTTCCCTCTGTTGCATTTTCTGTCTCCGCCGTTCGTCGTCTCGTAGCACGCCTTTGTACATAGTCTGCAAATATAAAGTTTGAGAAGCACACCCGAGTATGGTAATTCGACTATGACCTCGTGCTGCTGCTCTTGTTGAAAGTGTACAGCCCATATTGTCAGCGTTGATAGAGCAATAGCAGCTGCGAGTGTGGCCTTCGCCTTGCTCGATGACATGTTTGCCGTAGCGCACGGACCACCTGTTGTCAACCCCAACACGCACAAACACACGAAAAGCTTCTCTCTCCGCTTGCTCTCCAGCTCCTCTAGTGCCTTGCCGGGTACAAATGGCCCATCTCTCCGTGAGTTGACTAAACTCCCCCGCTTCGCGCGGCTGATCTCGATGCAGGAGTTTGAAACGGCGTTGAAGGAGGTCGTCCACGCCAAACGGCTGTCTGCGTCAAAGATGAATAACTTGACCGAGATTGCGCTCAGATCGATGCAGGTACGCAACAGGATGCACTCAAGGGTTTCCGCCGCTGATTGTCTCTTTACAGGATGATACCCAACTTGTGTCCATACTCTACCGCACTCACAAGTCGCTCCAACCTCCTGCCAAAGTGTCTAGTCTATATGTTTTTGACGCGCTCGCTCGGGCAGCTCGAACTCAAGTTGTAAAGCAAGGTCTCACTGGCGACATCAACTCTCGGAAAGGCAACTGCGCCACGTTTCTGCTCAAGGTAGAGGGAGTTCTCGAAGGCTTGTTTCAAGACATGATCTCAGCTGCTACTCCGGAATCCAAGGTTAGTTCACAACGAGAGGCTTCCGCCATCGGCTTCATCGGACCACGAATGCATCCAATACCAAGCAGGCCATGGCTGTTGATACACTGCCTTGTTGACCTACATCTTTATCTTTGGCCCACCTCACTCGTTTTCCTTATTTCTGCGTGCCCCTTGGAATAGAGCAGTCCTAACTTTCCTCATCAGGAAAAAACCAAAAAGGTTCTCGACATTTGGTCGAAAGGGAGCACCTTCCCGTCTGCCATTCTAGTACGGCTAAAGGATGTTGTGAACGAAACAGGAAAAGGTGCATATCACAGTTGCGACATGTATTCGCTAAGTATCCCTGTAATCCCACCATGTTTTTTCCGTGTTCTTCTGTCCTTCGATCCCTGAGCGCAACAACTGAAATACCTCCGGTTTGTTCGTAGATACCGAAATAAAAGTCACATCCGACCCACGTTCAGCCGCCGCCGTCATCACACCTCCGGTCGTTGCACAACTTCCGCCGCCGCCGCCGCCGGCATTGGATCCTCAAGCGACGCTTTTGGCTCTGCTGACGCAAGCTGCTCAAAACGCAGCTCAAGCGAATCCAGGGTACGCGTTAGTTGGACCTCAAAATGTGAAATTAACTTTGCGCTCCAGGCAAACAATCACAAATACAGCTGGAATAGTACCCACTTCATCGCAGCAGCAATTTGCAGTGCTGCAGCAGCTTGCCCTAGCGAATCTCGGAAACGTTTCTCAGCCAGCCGTTCAGCCCATACCGGGATTTCCCAGTGGATCCTCTCGATCACCCGCGTCGCACAGAGATGAACCTTACAGCGGCCAGAACTTGAATGCGGCTCGCAGAGACTCGAGATTCGATCACAGTAATAGCCCAGAACTCGGGCGAAACGATGACCGCAATGGCCACCGAGGAGGGTTCCGTGGCCGTGGCCGAGGAGATGGGCGAGGTTGGGATGACCGTGACCGTTACAGGGACGCGGAGCGGAGTCCACCTCGCCGGGTCAGGAACAGTCGGTCAAGAAGCCCCCCCAGTAGATACGCCGGCAGGCGCGACCGTGACGTGAAACCCTACAGCCCGCCTCGGCGACCTTCCATAGCGTCTTTGCCCACCCAGGGCCCCAAACGCGATATGCCGTTTGCACCTCGTGCTGCTCCCGAAGCTGGAAAAGACGAGTTCGGACGCGATATCAGGCCACCATCTCCCTCCCCTGAACCACCCAGCGACATCCAAACACAGCCACTCCCTCCACCTCCGCCGCCGGCTGTCCGTACACAGACTGTAGAGCCTCCGTCTGCTGCACTCACGAGTAATCATGATCAGATGTCATTAACACCATCGGTAGATGCGAATACATCTTCACGCGCGCCTGATGCTGCCTTTGTCTCGAATAAAATTCCGGCCCAAGGCATGGAGAATTTTAGTCTAGCGACGTTTGATTTTACGGCGCCGTCCTCGTGGGAAGCACTTGGAAAGATGTGGCAGGTCACCCATGGCTACCTTCCGTCGACAGAACAGCTCATGGAGTTTGTCATGTCCGGCGGTACTGCGGTAGTAGCCAATCAGCAGCAGCATCAACCGGAGTGGACCGGTGGACAAGGTTGGGGGGGCATACCGAGCGGGCAGCAGCCGCGGCGGGGGACGCGCGGTCGCGGAGGGTTTTCGAGAGGAAGAGGAAACTTTGCACGTGATGGCCAAGAACGCTGGCACTCTGGCGGCATGGGAGAGACGGACGCGATTGTTCTGGGAGGGGGCGACGTGGATGAGATGATGGTTGAGGATGCAGGTCTTGCGGAGAAAGGCGGAGGGCTTGGCGGGCGAATGCAGAAAGTGATCGAAGAAGGTGGAGAAAAATGGGTGTTTGTGCGAGATTCGGCATCATAACAATTGTACAAATGACACTTGACGCTTAGCTTCAGTTTTATTAAATTATACATCCATGTCGTCTTCCTCCAATCTGGTTAACTCAAAGTCCTCCTCTGTGAGTCGTCTGCGGTTTTCGTCAGCGTTCAGCAGTCTCGGCTGCCCGTAGACGTGAGAAGTAAAGTTCCTGGCAATGAAAGGCGATGGCCAGAAAGCGAGATAACTTATTGCAGCGCACAAAAAACCGATAATCCCCCCTGTGATGACGTCTTCTTTGTGGTGTCGCTGCACGGCGCGTGGTGAGTGAACCCCGACCAGCGAATGGGAGTCGAAACAAACGTACATAATCTTCCAGCCGCGTTACCGCAACGAACATAGCCCACCAGAAGGGGAGAAGCGTCAAAGAAAATCTGCCCAATCGACTAGATCGCAAGGAGGCAGCAGGAACAGGAGCTTGGAAACACCATGCGGCAGTCTGACCGGCCAACCAGAACGAAAGGAAGGTCATTCCGGCAAAGGCTGCAGAGGAATGCCCCGAAGGGAAGGATCGCCGCCCGTCTAAAACATCAGCCATTTTGCTGGATAAGAAGTTCAATTGATGGCTACCAGCTGGAAGGCGTCTAATTTACCCAGTGCACCTCATTTTGGCGTCGTCCCATTTGCATCGTGCGAGGAAATCAGGTCTTAACCGGCCTGAGGTGAGGTGTCAATCCGGGAAGCCCGAAAGAGCAGGGGCCCTGACCAACTCTGTTTTTGAGCACGGTCGTAAACAATCGAGCCATCCCTCGTCCAGCCAGGAGAGCCAGTATTCCGTGGTGTAATCGGACGAAAGACAGGCGGTAAAGGCCCACAGCAACAACAATTGCTGCAGGCACCAAAAGCGCAATGAAGTGATTCAACTCTCCGCCGATTCTGCGTACCGGGATCTTGAATGATGAATTAAATGCGCAAAAATATTCACTACTGACTGGCTATGCGTATGTGGATGGTTGATGACTGGATCGGTAACATAAAAATCGCGTTCAAATACGGGAAGGTGGACAGCCAGCTCGGATAGGATCCAGAGGGTTGCAACTACAATCCTATTTGAATTAAGCTAGGTAAATTGTGACCAAGCGAAAAGCAAGCGAGCAAACCAGTCCGTGAGATAGGATCTGTCCAGCCAGTCGAGAGAGTCGTTGCCGAAGACAGCTTGTATTCTCGCTTTCAGGGACATCTGCTCGGAGGCAAGGAACAAGTGAGGGTGCCCGCCGAAAGGATGGTTCGTTGGGGCAATTGTCCAGCCTCTGTCAATCGTGGGAAATCGTCACAAGTTATGTTGTGACCTAGCGTGAATGTGACACTCAGCTTCTCCTACTCCCCCCACTCTTGCCACTCATGGCGAAGGAGAAATCCAAGGTGAAGGTAAAACAAAAGTCAATCACGTCCTTTTTCAAGGGTCCAGGCAAGGCCAAGGCCAAGGGCGGCGACGATTCTGATCACAAGGACGCCGAATCCCTCGACGCGTCTGCAGCAGAAGATGAATCGGAGGATGACGCGCCTGTCGCCGCTTCAAAGACAGATTCCAAGATCATATCCCCCGATATGTCTGACCTCCCTCCAATCCACGAGATTCCCGCCATTTTTGCCGATCTCGTCGGTCGTATTCCCAAGATCAAGGACGTCGCGCAACACGTCAATGGACGCAAGCTACGCGTCGCCACAATGTGTTCGGGAACAGAGTCGCCTCTCCTCGCCCTCGAATTGATTCAGAAGGCCATTCTTGATCAGCATGGCCTTGACTTCAAAGTCGAGCATGTCTTTTCTTGCGAAATCGAGCCGTTCAAACAGGCGTATATCGAACGCAACTTCCACCCTCCCCTTCTCTTTCGGGACGTCTGTGAGCTTGGAAATGAAAAAGCGTATGTTGTTCGTTCTTCCTCTTCCATCCAACATTCTCACAACTTGGCAGACATACTGCATACGGCGCTTTGGCACCGGTTCCAGGGGATGTCGATCTTCTGGTCGCCGGAACATCATGTGTCGACTATTCGAACTTGAACAACGTGAAACAAGGAATCGATGCCAAGGGAGAGTCTGGCCAGACGTTCCGTGGTATGCTCGCGTGGGTTGAACAGCACAGACCTCCGCTTGTGATCCTCGAGAATGTCTGCTCTGCTCCGTGGACGCGCGTCGCAGAGGAGTTCGAAAAGATTGGCTATAGCGCAAAGTCTTCCCGTTTCGACACCAAGTTCTTTTATATCGCGCACACCAGAACCCGAGTTTACCTCATCGCTGTCGACGCGAAGAAATCCAGCATTCCTGATCAATGGTTGCACCTCGTAACCCAAGACTTGAAACGACCTGCGTCCTCGACATTGGATGCCTTTCTGCTCCCCTCGGACGATCCCCGTATCCATCAGGCGAGACAGAAACTTGTGAAAGAGAGCTATAATGCGCTCGATCGTCGGACTGGACGAACTGATTGGAATCGTTGCGAGAGACGTCACGAGCGCTCGAGGTCTGATGAGTGTTTGGGAAAGAAGAGACCCCTTACCAACTGGGATGACGGCAAGTTACGCAAATCTGCCCTCCTTTCTGACGCTTAACGAAATTTCAGGTGGTTCTTGTAATCTTCCAGACTACAGCTGGTCCGACTGGGGTGTCGGCCAAGTCGAGCGAGTGTGGGACCTGATGGACATACTTTACTTGCGGTCTGCGAAAAAGGGTATCGATCCGTCCTATAAGACGTAACTTAGTCTCTTTTTTCGTTCATACATTGCTCTGACCTCCTTTCTACAGGCAAGTGTGGAATCTTTCGCAAAACGTGGACAGGACCCATGGCTCAAGCAAAGTCGGCATCTGTCCTTGCCTTACCCCGTCGATGATCCCATATATCACCAACCGTGGCGGTCCTATGGTTGGCTTGGAGGCTCTGGCGATGCAAGGCCTTCCGGTCGATAAGCTCCTATTGACGCGCGAGACAGAGGATCAGCTCGCAGATTTGGCCGGAAATGCCATGTCGACCACCGTTGTCGGCGCATGCATTCTAGCAGCGCTGGTCTCGGGCCTCGGCCTGCTCAAGGCTGGCACTGATTCGCAAAGCTACGAGGCAAAGCAGTTGGACGCTCACGTCGTCTCGGATGTTACCTCTGAAGCGATGGATGTAGATATCGTCGATGTAGCCGATGCCGTCGAAGACCAGGTCGTGGGCGAAGACCAGCTTTTATCCAAGCCATTGGATCTTTCAGTTACCAATGCCAGCTCGCTAGCCGATCTCCTCATTGACGCTCACAAAAGCGCCCGACTTTGCGACTGCGAAGGCCGCACGGACATTACCACCAGGAAATTATTCCGTTGCAACGATTGCGGCGCTTCGTCCTGTACAAAGTGCGGAGGCCGACCTGAACACAATCCTGTTGTGGTTGATACCGTCGCCGAACCCCGACTCCATCCTGCTGAGTTTGCAGACCAACTCAAACGTACACTTCCCATGTGTTTGTCCTTTGATGGTCTTTCCCAGGAACTCCTCGATGAGTTCAAGGGTCAAGCAGACATTACCATCCCCGCAAAGTTGTGGTCAGCATGGTGTCATTCTGTCCTGCGGATTTCGCAAACAGAACTTCGTTTCGTCGAACCCAAGCGGCAGGAGATCTGGATCGCCAGTTACGAGTCGCCCCATGCGCTGCTGGAACTTCACCTTCACCCCCAACAGCCCGAATGGCGACTGTATGCTAAGGCAGCGGACAGCGAACCTGCCAATGCCGAGATTCGCCAAATTCTGAAGGCTCCAGTGGGTCGCCTCCGTTGCACAGGCGCCTTGCTTTCAGGTCACTGGGAAGTCGCGCTGCCTGTATTCGCCTCCGTTTCAATTGGCATCCAGGGAATTGGCGAACTTGTGCCCTCGTGGGAAGCTCGCCTCGGGCTGACAGACGACGACTTCAAGGACAAGCAAGTTCACTCCAAACTACAGATCACTGTATCTCCCGACGTACTTGGGAAATTTGATCGCGACGTGTCTGGCGTTTACACTCTTTTCGACAAGTGCGGTACCGCGAACGGCGCGTTGCACAAGAAAGAGATGACGGAGGCCGAATCAGCACTCCCGCCACTTTTCCTGCTCATGCACCCCCAACGTACCAGCGACGACGATGACTGTTTCGCATTCTCCATCAGCAGACGCAGGTATGCGTACGGAGAGTCGCGCCCGATCATCGCGAAGCTTGATCCCAAGTGGAGGCAGTCGAGCGACGACACAGTGAAGCAAGTCACCTGTCGCGTCCCTATCTGGAAGACTAGTGAATCCACTGTATTACAGGTGAGTTGTGCTTTGATGTTAACTTCGTTCTCTGATTCAACTTTTCAGCCTTCCCATGGCCAAGATGCTCAGTTCGCTATCCCAGGCCAAGCGCTGGCACTCACCGGTTCAAACGAAGCTTGTGGACGCGCGTCCGCTGTTCTTGTGTGCAGCGTTCCACTTCGAGGCCAAGCGGGCTCAGAATGGCCTCGAGGGAAGTGGGGAGAAGTTGACAAAGTGCACGAACGCTCTACTTTCCGCTCGCTCGCGTGGCTTCTGGAACGCATCCGCCATGTTGATGACAGCTTCAGAGGGGCTTGGCAGACCGTGGAGTTACCACAAGACATCTCGAACTGCGAGCGGTGTGCTCCATCTGCTCCTCAGTTACAGTGGATTCAGGCAGGGAAGAAAATGGTCGCTCTTGAGGATCCTGTGCAGGCGGGAGAATACGAGCGCAGTTTAAAGAAGCGCCCTAGCCCCTTCGTCACGCAACTAAAGGTAGATGACAACGGCACTGGCACAGTTCGTGTCGGATTCAATGCCCCCACCCTTCTTCATCGCGCGTTATCACGACTCCCCGCTGCAAATCGGTCAGAACGGCCGATTGTGTCATGGCGTCTTAACACCAATTTCACCCCCACCGCCAGCCCGAACCTTCCCAAATTCGTTCTCACGAGCAACAAGCTCGACCAGGAGCACGCACAGCCCCCCCATTTCAAGATCGACTTGCGGAAGGAGCAGCTTCGTTCGCTGCAATGGATGGTGGAGCAGGAGTCACCTGATGCGCCTCCTTTCATTGAAGAGGAAATTTCAGAGGCGATCTTACATCCTTTAGGTTGGCGAGCAGAGGGTCGGGCCCAGCGTCCGGTTCGCGTCCGCGGAGGCGTGTTGGCCGATGCTGTGGGATACGGTAAAACCGCGACGACGTTGGGGTTGATTGACTGCATGTCCAAAAGCGTCAAGAAGGATTTCAAGCGAATGGGACGAGTGGATGGAAAGATTGCTCTCGAAGCATCTCTCATTGTCGTTCCTCCCCACTTGATCCGCCAGTGGGAATCGGAAACGAAGAAGTTCACCACCAAAGACCACTTCAAAGTCATCACAATCGCCACAGTGGCCAGTTTGAACGCGTTAACCATCGAAGATTTCCAAGAAGCTGACATCGTCATTGTCGCTTCCGGCCTTTCCAAGAGCCAGGCTTACGCGGACAACATCCAGCTCTTAAGCGGCAACGGAGTTCTTCCCAACTCGGCAGGACGCCACTTCAACGCTCGGCTGCAGGAGATCTCGGCGTCTTTGAAGGCCCAGACGAACCGGCTGCAAGACGAAGGTGCTGCCGCAGTGATGAAAGAAATCAAAAGGGCTCAAGCTGGTGAGCCGGATTACATGCTGTTATATGTCATTACTAACTCTCAAGTAGCGGAGGAAGAAGCTGCCGCCGAGGCCCTCGTCCTAGCTAAAAGATTGAAAGGTCGGGCCTACCGCGAAGCGGCCGAGAAGAAGGAGGCCGAGAAAAAGAAGAAATCGGTGCCTAATCGACTTGTCGTCGGCAAGCCATCTCGCTCTCCGTCTGGACGCCAGGTGGAGGTGGTGATTCCCCTTCTTCCTGGTCGGAAGGCTGGGAAGGACATGATTCTCTCCGAAACCTCTTCCTCTGCTGGCGAGAAGCCAGACATTGATAGCGATTCTGATGCGCCCAGAAAACGGAAACGTCGAGCGGCCACGAAGAAGGCTATTATCTTATCCGACGACGAAGACGGCACAGCCAGCGAATACGAGAGCGAAGACGAGCCCAAACCACCCAAGAAGAAGGCTTCAGCTTCAAAGGCCACTTCCCGAAAAGCCTCCAAGGCTAAACAATCCGGCTCAGATGACGACGATTATTCTGCCGAAGAAACCGCGTCTTCTGCAGGGGAGGAGGAAGAGGAAGACACTCCTCTCGCAACGTCAGTTCCCGGCTCTGAGGATGAGAGCGACCCTCCGAAAGCCAGTGGTAAACCGACCAAGGCGAAAGGGAAGGCCGCTGATCAGCAGACGGGCACAAAGCGCAAGGCTCCCGCCAAAAAGGAGACCAGCGTCAAGTCGAAAAAATCCTCCGCCAAATCGACACCGTCAAGTTCTGCGCGGGAAGCCGCTGAGACCTCCGATTCTGACGAAGTCAAGCCGTCACCAAAGGGGAAGAAGAAGACCGCCAAACGCAAGGCAGATACCGAAGACGATGACGATGAAGAGCCCCCTAGCAAAAAGCAAAAAAAGCGAGTCAACAGCGATCCATGGAAGCTCGAGACCCCCGCTGTTAAGCGGGACTGGACTCAGATGAAGGCACCGCCTTTGGAAATGTTCCACTTTGCTCGCAAAGTCGTCGATGAATACACCTATCTTGATGGCAAGGTTCACCCCCTAATCACGAACCTCACCGCAGAACGATACTGGGTTCTGTCCGGAACTCCTCCCGTGCACGATTTCGCCGCTCTGAAGACTATCGCCGCGTTCCTTAATTTGCACCTGGGCGTCGACGATGATGGAGAAGGTCAGTCGGTGGAAGTGAAGAAGAGGCGTCGCGAGCAAACAGGTAATTTCACGCTTTCTTCGAGTTCGGGGTAGTTGCTGAGGCTAGCCTATAGATGCCGAGAAGTTCCACTCGTTCCGTGAAGTGCACAGCCTGGAGTGGCATGCACACCGGCACCAACTTGGCCAAGTCTTTTTGGATCGTTTTGTCCGTCAGGTGCGTTACCAGTCCGAGCGTCGCAATCATCGAAGTTCAATATCTTTCCAGAATATACCGGAGATCGATGAAATCCCGTTTACTAAGCACATTATTGACATCACTCTGCCTGCAGCAGAGCGGGCTATTTATCTCGAGCTCGAGCATCATTTGCGTGCTTTAGATATGACCATCAAACGGGGAAGGAAAACAGAGAGCGATCGCGAGAAGCGATTGGCCAAATCGCTTGGTGACAGCAAGTAAGCTACAGGTTTTTTCTGACGAGGACACTCGCTAATACGTCTTCAGATCTGCCGAAGAAGCGCTGCTCAAACGCTGTTCACACTTTGATCTTGACACCACCAACGAAAATGCGATGAAGGCATGCGATGTCATTGTCCGCGAGCGCCAGAACCAGCTGGACGACTGCAAGGCTGAGCTCCTTCGGGCTATCAAGGCGGGTGTGAAGAGAGAGATTTCGCTCGGCAACGTTCCGGACGAGTCGATTTTCAGCATATGGGTCCGTACCTCGCAGGAGACCGGCGTGGATGATTTGGACGCCTCCGACATGATTCGCGGCATGCTCAACGAGGCCGATGCTCAATCGATTCAGACGAAGAAGAGCCGCAAGTCTGTGGAATTGACCACCAAAATCAAGGATGCCATTTGGGAGCATAGGGAGGCGACCCACGAGGTCCGACGTGTCTGCAAGGAACTCGTTGGCCGCGTCCGTTCGCTTCGCTTCTTCACCGCCGTTAGAGATCTCCAAAAACAGCGGGAGCATCCACTGGACGTGTCATGCATAGGCTGCGGTCGGCAGAGCATCCCGATCAGCGAGGTTTCCGTTCTTTCATCTTGCGGGCACATGGGGTGCACTGAGTGCGTCAGGGATTGCGCAGACAAGGAGGAGTGTGTGCATCGGGCCTCCGGTGCTTGTATTTCGGCTGCCCGGGTTCTCAACATCGTCAAGGCCGAGACGCTCGGAATTGATGACGAGGCGCGCGACGGACGCGGAAAGCATTACGGGAAGAAGTTGGAGCGGGTCATGGAGTTGATCAAGTGCGTTTTGTCACTGACTTGGATCCCTTCTCTGACCGTTTTACAGGGACGAGATCCCCAAGGGCGAGCGCGTGCTCATCTTCGTCCAGTTCCCCGACCTAATGAAGAAGGTTGCGGAGGCACTCAAGGACAACAACATCAAGTTCCTTGAAATCAAGGGCTCCGCGTCAGCAAAGAGCAAGAGCCTTGAAAGCTTTCAACAGAATAGCGCAGAACGGGTGCTACTCCTAAACCTGATGGACGAAAGTGCCAGCGGTGCGAATCTGACATCCGCCAACCATGCTGTCTTCCTCTCCCCGCTACTGGCTCCCTCGCAGGAGATCTACGAGGCTTGCATGACTCAGGCGGTGGGACGTCTGGTGCGATTTGGACAAGTGAAACACGTCAACATTTGGCGTTACAAGACCCAAGATACGATAGACGAGGAAATTTATGGCCAGAGAGAGGTCACCGCCGAAGCCGGGGACAGCTAAAACTGGTATATCTTAAGTTCTAATATTTTATTTACGTTGGGGTGTAATACATATTTATTGATTTTCGTGCCGCGTGCTACTGCGAAACATCGACAAACAACTAACCTCCTCGGGTCCAAATCAGGAAGCATCTAATGTATTTGTTCTAGTCTTTCCGCTCGACCTCGACAACCTGCAACTTTTCCCAAGCCAAGCGTACTTATTCTTTGCTCTATTGTTGCCGCTTTAGTATTTCACACGGTCAAAGCGATGCACAGCCACCGAATTGAGTTCAGATTGCTTTATGGGATTTTGAAAGCGTATATTTTTCTTTGCCACCACCCATCATTGCTACGATTTTGTTCGCTTTTACCCATCCCTTTAACGTTCAAAGTAGCATTCAGACGTATGGACCATTGTATGCTTTGGGTGACCCAGCCCGCTGGTCTGGCCATTGTTCGCCGGACAGCTGTGTGGCCTTGCCACCGGCCTAAGTACCCCGCAGCTCTGGTATAAATTGAGAGCGCCTCGGATGAAAACATCAATTCAGACCACCCTCGTCTATCGCGCCATTTCATCGACATGTCTACTAGTCCGTCTTCCTCTCAAAGCTCTCACTATCTACTGACGTTATCATGGTCAGGCATTTACCGCAATCCCCTGTCCCTCGTACGTTGTTCTGTTTTGATCATGTCAAATGGTTTCTAAACCGCTGGGTGGCACATCCTCAGACGACCGAATCGCAGGTACTACTATCGAGCCCCAATAAAAACTATCAATCCCGAAACCGGTATCCTCGCGGAGCCGTCCTTGACCGACCACGCGGAATACCCTCCCGGCGCGAAGACCGTGCTGATTCCAAGCCTCGTTGGGATAGCGCCCCATGCTTCCTTGTGGGCTGGAATGACGGTGATTTTGCCCGCGTGTCGTTTTTCCCACACGACGGACTGGGAGCCGGTGTCGCGATGGGCCTAGCATTTTATCAGGAAGGGATGGTCATGAAGCAGAACAGTATAGAACACTGCTTACCACTCAGCCTACTTCACACTGAATCTCTCCCATTCACATTACGGGTGCGTAATTCCTGCGGCCGATTAAAAGAAACTGGCTGAAGTGAGCTCGCTCTAGTGGCCTGGCTACACGCACATCAAGGCCACACAACCATTACCCTCATCGATCCGGACACGGGTAGCCATGTCACCCTACGGCAGGATCGCACAACAGGTCTCGCAGGTGTTCTCGGCCTTTATTCAGGTACATTTCTCCTGTTTTT